>CM038669.1:142914613-143255825 GCA_021605145.1 Aegilops bicornis
GACATGCCAGGAATCCCACGCCGGCTGGCCGAGCACAGCCTAAACATCCTAAAAGGATTCAAGCCAGTTAAGCAGGCTCTTCGGCGTTTCTCCGAACCTAAAAGACAAGCCATGGGAGAGGAGCTAGCCAAACTATTGGAGGCCGGATTCATCAGAGACATAAAACATCCAGACTGGCTAGCAAACCCGGTGATGGTACCAAAGAAGGACAAATCCTGGCGCCTATGTGTCGATTTCAAGGACCTCAACAAGGCTTGCCCAAAGGATCCCTTCCCCTCCCCCGCATCAATCAAATTATCGACGCTACCGCAGGACACGATTCGTTGTGTTTCCTCGACGCATACTCTGGCTACCATCAAATTAAGATGGCAGAACCTGATCAAGCCGCAACGGCATTTATCACCCCATACGGCCCATCCTGCTTCAACACAATGCCCTTCGGGCTCAAAAACGCCGGTGCAACATATCGGTAGCATGATTCGTATACATGTCCGCAAACCAGATCGGCAAAACAGTGGAGGCATACGTAGACGATGTGGTCGTCAAAACCAAGCATGTCGAAACTCTAGTGACGACTTGAGGCTCACATTCGATAATCTCCGAACATATGACATCAAGCTTAACCCGGAAAAATGTGTTTTGCGCATCACCGGAAAGCTCTTGGGCTTCATTGTATCCGGTAGAGGAATTGAAGCAAACCCAGCCAAGATCCGAGCTCTGTCACAATTGGATATCCCAAAGGACCTCAAACAAATACAGAAATTGACTGGATGTGTGGCGGCTCTAAGCCGCTTCATCTCCCGTCTAGGAGAAAAGGCATTACCCCTCTATCGCCTCCTCCGACGCACCAAACACTTCGAGTGGACGGATGCCGCCACGGCCGGACTCGAAGAAATAAAAGCCATATTGGCAACAAACCCAGTCCTGGCCGCACCCAACATGGGCGAACCAATGCTATTATACATCGCCGCAACCCATCAAGTTGTAAGCGCGGTGCTCATTGTCGAACGAGAAACGGACGGACACAAGTTTCCCCTTCAAAAACCAGTCTACTACGTGTCCACTGTCCTCACTCCATGCAAGTCACGGTATCCGCATTATCAAAAGATAGCGTACGCGGTGTTTATGGCATCCCGGAAGCTTCGACACTACTTTCAAGAGTGTTCGATAACGGTAGCCTCCGAAGTACCTCTTAATGACATTATAAACAATCATGACGCGACAGGCCGGATTGCCAAATGGGCCATTGAGCTCTTCCCGTTCGACATAACCTATAAGCCACGCGAGCAATTAAGTCGCAAGTTTTGGCCGACTTCGTCGCCGAATGGACTGAAGCCGAACTCCCTAAAGAGTACGGCACATATTCCAATTGGATCATTCACTTCGACAGCTCCAAAATGTTGGCTGGTCTGGGGGCTGATGTCGTTCTGACGTCCCCAACAGGAGATACAGTTCAATACGTACTCCAGATAATGTATACGGACTCCAACAACGCAGCCGAATACGAGGCCCTTCTACATGGTCTCCGGATGGCAGTATCCATGGGCATTCAACGCCTAGAGGTGTGCGGGGACTCGAACCTCGCAATATCCCAAATAAATGGAGACTTTGATGCCAAGGATCCAAAAATGGCAGCTTATCGCAACGCCGTCCTAAAAATGTCAGCTCAGTTCGAAGGGCTCGAATTTCACCATATAGCCCGGGAAAATAATCAGGCAGCAGATGTCTTGGCACGCATTGGCGCAAAGCGCGATGCCGTCCCCCCCCCCCCCAATATCTTCTTAGAGAGGCTTTTCAAGCCATCCGTATCATGGGAAGGGGATTCTGGAAATAACAGCCCGGACCCAATAGCACTGCCCGACACCGAACATTTTGACACAATTGGAGGCCCTGCCAACGAAGTAACATCTTCAGCCCACGTAATAATGGCAGTCATTGCCCCGTGGACGGAACCATTCCTAGCGTACCTAACTAGGCAGGAACTTCCCGAGGACCAAAATGAGGCACGCTGCATAGTGTGGCGATCTAAAGCCTATAAAGTCCATGAGGGAGAGCTTTATAAGAAAAGCACCACCCGAGTCCTTCAAAGGTGTATCTCCGAAGAGGAAGGGTGGAATCTTCTGGCTGAAATTCATGCCGGACTTGGCGGGCACCACGCCGCAGCCTGGGCCCTTGTAAGCAAGGCCTTCCGTACATGATTCTATTGGCCGACGGCCCGGGCAGATGCTCAGGACTTAGTCCAACGATGCGTCGGTTGCCAACTCCTTGCTAATCAAAGCCACATGCCACCCACCGCCCTCCAAACTATACCCATCACCTGGCCCTTCATGTGCAGGGGCTTGACATGGTTGGACCCCTTAAACGAGGAACCCACAAGCAAAAATACCTACTGGTCATGGTGGATAAATTCACCAAATGGATAGAGGCCAAGCCTGTTGAGACGGCCGAATCCGGACCGGTGATAGACTTCATATCAGGGGTCGTACACCGTTACGGCGTCCCCCACAGCATCACGGCACAAACTTCACGGCCGACGAGGTCAAACTCTGGTGCAAAAACATGGGCATCAAGCTCGACTATGCTTCAGTCTATCACCCTCAAACTAACGGTCAAGTCGAACGAGCAAATGGCCTAATCATGAGCGGCATCAAACCCAGGTTAGTGCGGTCCCTCAAGGAATCTAACACGCACTGGGTAGAGGAGCTCGACTCTGTACTCTGGGGGCTGCGGACTACGCTGAATCACACCACCGGATTCACACCATTCTTTATGGTATATGGCGCAGAGGCAGTTCTGCCCTGCGACATAATTCATGACTCACCTCGTGTGCGCATGTATGAAGAAAGAGAAGCCGAGCTCGATCGGCAGGACAGTTTGGACGCCTTGGAGGAGGAGCGTGACGTGGCCAAAGCTCGTTCCGCATTCTATCAACAACAGGCTCGAAGATATCAAAGCAGAGAAGTACGAGCCAAAACTTACAATGTTGGCGAATTAGTTCTACGCCTGCCGGACAAGAAAAATGACAAACTCAAGCCCAAATGGGAAAGTCCCTTTATTATCGACCAAGTCCTGACCGGTGGAGCGTACCGTCTACGAGATGCATCAGATAACCGACTCGAGCCGAACCCATGGAATGCAGCCCGTCTCCGAAGATTCTACCACTAGCGCCGGATTCTGAGTTCGTCTCCTTCCTCTGTCTATTTTTTACACATTAGCTGTCTTATATTTCTCTCCTTCTCCCTCTTTTTCTCTTACAGCCTTTAAAGGCTCATTCACGCATTGTTCGCACACACTTGACGCGCTATCCGCGCTCATTATACCTAGGGGCTTCTTTAATGAAAGCTTATTTCTGGGCTCTATGCCTAACACATGTGTAATGCTTCCGCATGTACCATTTATTCACCATTATATGCATCGATATGACTTAAGTTTTGGCCAAGCTGGGTTGCCTGGCTCCTGTGCTTACCCCTACGTTCCCGATTGTTCGGCTAGGTGGTAAAGGGAGCACCTCTGCGATTGTTACCGCCGAGTCAGCCGGATGTGTACCTCAGACTGGGTGAAGCCGAAAGCTAGCGTTCTTAAGGGAATATTTGGTCCGTGAACTAAAGATGATTCCTCACTTATTTATTTATCTCCCCCCAGATGCTTTTCTGCTTTTTTCCGCAGTCCGGACATGCACTTTTAGGCATGCCTCCCAGGGAAAGGAACCCCTAACGGAACTATTCTCCCTGGAAGATGTTTCTTACTAACCATGTAATATAACATAACTAGTTGGGCACTTGTGCATTAAAGCACTAATGACCCCTACGCTTGGTCTCCACGCATACCCCGGTTCTTACATAACCGTGATGGTATTCGGACACACTCCGGACTATAGGGTCCCGAGGTTGAAGCGAAAAGGTCCGCCATGACAAACGATCTACAATCCGGCTAGAAGGCATTTTTACATGTCATCTTAAATTACATAGTCAAATTGACTGCGTGTATTCCTCCTCAATACCATCTAATAGGTTGTCTTGTTTACAGTCCTGTTGGGAATACTTTGCAGCCAATTCTACCTGGCCGTACACTAAGCTCACAGGGATCTCCTTCCCATCGGGCCCCATAGGTCCGACCTCGGCCATGTGGTTTGGGTCAGCCTTCGTGTACCGCGTCTTCACCATGGCCCAGGCCTCTCTTGACAGCAGGCCGATATCTTCCATAATCGAAAGCGCCGCCGCGCTCCCTTCAGCCTCTCTGCAAGCTCTCCAAGGCCTTCGGGCAGGGAGACAGATGGCCACAAGGCCTGGGCGACGCCCTTCATCACCTGTCGAACTCGTTCGTGCAGTTGTAAGAGCTCGGGAAGAAGGTCACCCGTAGAACCGGGCATTTCCTCTGCAGGACGACCTGTGAGCATACCTACAGATATAACTCTGTTAGTTGACTTCTTCGCCGAACTCTTTTTTCAAAGTTCATTCAAGCACTTACTAAAACTGCCGCGTCGAAGCCGTCGATTCTCCTTCACGGAGTCCGCCAGCTGGGCACGAACATCTTTGAGTTCCTCTCCCAGCTGGGTGTTGGCATCTTGGAGATTATTCTTCTCCTGCCTCAGCCTTGTAAGCACGCTCTCCTCGGCTTTTAACCGGCGCAAGAGTTGTTGCTTGTCCGGATCTACTCCGGCGCCATCTGCAATGATATTGTCAGATTTACACATACGCCGCACTTCGCAACATACTTATCTTTCGAAGCGTATATTACCAGAGGGGGTCTCCTTGGCCTCCCCTGCAGCGGCTAGTGCGGCCTCAAGTTGGGCTTTGCACTCTTCCAGCTCCTGGGACAGTTGGGTATTCTTTTTTGTAAGATCCTGCATAATAAATGATCCTTAAATCAGTTATTCTAACTAGTTTAAGTCTCGGGGGCTACTACTATATATAACCATCAAATTTTCTAACCCGTATGTCTTTCACATACTGCTCCGTGGCTCTAGCTAGACCATTTTGAGCGGCACGGAGGTGCGCATCTCCCGAATTGAAGGCATCCAATGCCTCTCGGGAGAAACATGCGTCACGAAGAACAGTCCGGCGACGCCTGTGATTCATGGCACTCTCCATCTCGGAATTGGTGGCAGATAGTCCGTCGGCATCCTCTGTCGGAGGAATGTCCGACTCCGCCTCTAGACTGGCGAACTGGTGGTGGAGGCTCGATTGGCAGCCTCTCCGGATATAGTCCGGCAAGCGCTCTTTTTCCTGAAGAGAGCACGAGCATTAGTATACCTTCTGGGAATAAAACCTGGGAAAAAGGCGGCATGCCATACCATGGCGTCGGCGTCTCAATCCGGACCGCACTTCTTTTTAGCCTGCTGGGCCTTGCTGCCCCTTGTTGATTAGCCACCGCAGGCTCGGCCTTCCGCCTCAAGGGCTCCCCCTGCAAAACACCATTGATATACGGTGATCAAAGATAAGCACGGGTGGATCATCTTCAAAGTATTGGGACTTTGGTCTCAGTTACCTGTGAGGCTGGAAATATTCCGGGGTAATCGGCCGTAATGGCGAACAAGGCATTGTCGATGCTCAGTTGGTAAAATACCCCATCGATCACCTCCACGAATATGTCTGGATCCTCTTGGAAGGCCGGATCGAGGGACCTTGCCGGATCCTCGGGTTGTGGAGGAGGTCTGTTTATATCCTTTACAGCCCGGTGCAATTCCTGCGTCGAAATCACAGAATAAGGTACCTAACTACGGGAATATGGAACGGATGGGCATAAAGAAGTGTCCGCTTACCCAGCTTGGAGGATCGTACATAGAAAATCCGCCCTGTGGATTGACGCAGAGGAAATCCTCCTCTTCTCCCTTGTATAATGCGGACAAGGCCTTCGTCAGAGCAGCAACTGATCCCGGCCCCTTACGGCCGCAGCGGGTGGCATCATCCTCCCCATTGAAATCCCACATGGGGTGGCCTCTATACTGAAGCGGTTGCACCCCCCGCATGATGCATGTGGCCATGACCCCAATCATGGTCAGTCCGGAATGAGCTAGTAATCTTATCCGGCTCATCAGGTAAAGGACGTCCCTGTCATTTTCCTTCTGAGGGCTCCGTGGGCGCCATCTTAGGCGCTTCTTCAAAGGAGCATTATTGAACTCAGGAAGGCCGATCCGCATAGGGTCCGGGAGGGGTACATCTTCTATATATAACCATTCTGAAGGCCGGTCTTCGGATGCCTTCTTTAGGGTTCCGGATAGATATCCGGTCCCGGCGATGCGCCATAATTCGGCTCCGCCCACTTGATATATCGACCCCTCCTGAGAGCGGGCACAAGGCGTAACAGCTTCTTCCACGGTAGCGAAGTGAGCCTCGACGCCCAAGAGCAGCTCGCAAAGGGCTCTGAAGCCCGCGATATGCAATATGGAGGCAGGCGTAAGGTTGTGCGGTGGAGGTCAGAGAACTCCAGGAGCCCCCGGAGAAACGGATGAATTGGAAATCCGAGCCCTCTTATTAAGTAAGGGACAAGGCATACCCGCTCTCCTTTGGAGGGATTGGGACGCTCTCCGCCTGCTTTCCGCCATTATAGGTGGCGAGTCCGGCTCGAACCGGGACCATGAAGGCTGGGGAAGAAATCCCTTGGTTTGGAGCGTCACTAGCTCATTGTGGGGACGGAACATCTCTCCCAATCTCCAGGCTGAGGGCTGGCAGGGCGAGAGGAGGAGTTGCATCGACTGGCCATGATGGAATGGATTTCTGTCAGATGCCCTCCGATGAATGCTCGCGAAGGGGAGATGGTGTGATTTGGATCTAAATCCTCGTCTCTTATATAAGGCAGCTTATTTGCGCAGCTAGGGGGTAAAAGTAAAAACACCCTGGCTTTTCGCATTCGTTTGACACGTGGAAGACGACCATTATTGGGCGTGGAAGCCAAGGAGCGCAATATTCACGAAAAGCCGGACACTATTCAACAAGTACACAGAATTTGGAGAAGAACCCGCCTTGCAATGCCGAAGACAAATCTGCGCGCCGGACTCATCGTCATTGAAGGCTGGTTCGGGGGCTACTGAGAGAGTCCCGGATTAGGGGGTGTCTGGATAGCCGAACTATAACCTTCGGCCGGACTCCTGGACTATGAAGATACAAGATTAAAGACTTCGTCTCGTGTCCGGATGGGACTTTCCTTGGCGTGGAAGGCAAGCTTGGCGTCTGGATATATAGATCTCCTTCCATTGTAACCGACTCTGTGTAACCCTAACCCTCTCCGATGTCTATATAAACCGGAGGGTTTTAGTCCGTAGGACGAACAACAATCATACCATGGCTTAGCTTCTAGGGTTTAGCCTCTCTGATCTCGTGGTAGATCTACTCTTGTACTACCCATATCATCAATATTAATCAAGCAGGAGTAGGGTTTTACCTCCATCGAGAGGGCCCGAACCTGGGTAAAAACATTGTGTCCCTTGTCTCCTGTTACCATCCGCCTAGACGCATAGTTCGGGACCCCCTACCCGAGATCCGCCGGTTTTGACACCGACAGCGAGGTCTTGACTCGCTGGAGCAGGAGCGCGTTCGTGCCGGGCCGGTGCGGGGAGCACACGGGCAGCTTCTTGGGGGCGAGGGATCTCTTGGCAGCTCTTCTCTTGCTGTGCTGGCACCGGACGGAGTGGGTTCCGCCCAGGGGCCACGCGCCTTGGGGCCAAGGCGCCTTCTTGAGGGGGAGGCGGCTGAGGCGCCCCCGGAGCTTCGTCGCCCGCGCAGGGCGGGGCGCGGTGCAGCGAGAGGGATGGCGCAGGGGAGCCCCCAGCGGCGCTGACGAGCTCGGTGATGCGGGCGAGCCACTCGTCGTAGAGGTCGTCGACGGGACGGTAGTGCAGGAGCTCCCGCGCCAGGAGCAGCGCGGCGTGCGCGTCCGCAGGAGCGCGACGGGCGTGGGACGACGAACCGGCTGGAGTCAGCGACGGGGTGGCGGTGCGGCCTTCTCGCCGCACCGAAGGATGCAGGGACGACGCCTGCTGCTCGTTCCCCGCCAGGCCGATGGCGGCGTTGACGGCAGGCGACGGGGAACAGCGGGGGCGCCCGCCGGCGGGGGCCGTCTGTGCGACGCGAGTGGCGAGAGCGTCCTGGCGCTCGGCACGGGCTCAGCGAGCATCTGACATGGATGCGACGGGCGGCGAAACACGAGGCGACGAAAGGCAGATTCCGGCGCACCCCTACCTGGCGCGCCAAATGTCGGATTTCCGGTTCCGGCAGACCCTTAAGGTTCGAACTCTGGGGTGCACGCGGAGATCACACCTCCTGCCTACCCATGTCTCGTCGCCTCGCAAGGATCTAAACTACACGAAGAACAACACAAGGGACACGAGGTTTATACTGGTTCAGGCCACCATTGTGGTGTAATACCCTACTCCAGTGTGTGGTGTGGTGGATTGCCTCAGGGGCTGATGATGAGTAATACAGGGGAAGAACAGCCTCGCGAGGGTCTGTTCTTGGCTGGTGCGATGAACCGCTTGGGTGAGTTCAGTCGCCTCTCTCTCTCTCTCTCTCTCTCTCTCTCTCTCTCTCTCTCTTGATGCCTAGATGCCTCTACCTTGTGGGTGGCTAGTCCTATTTATAGATGGAGGCCCTGGGCCTCTTCCCAAATATTGAGCGGGAAGGGCGCCAACAATTGGCCATTTTGAAGGGGAACATCTAGTACACTTATCATGACTAAAGTTGGTCCTCGCCTGCAAAAGACCCTGACGGTGACGCCGGCTCGGGCTCCACGATGACCCCCATCCTGCCGTTCTGCTGGTCTTGGTCTTGTTGCACCGAAATGGTTGCCTTTGCTTGATACTCTTGCATGCACTTGCCCCCTTTGTACCAAAGAGGAAACAAGGACTCTGCGCAGGTCGGCACCCGCCTGGCCTCGGTCGTCATGGCTTGCCTCATGGGCACCTCGTGAGGTACCCCGCCTTGATCTCTCCGCCTCCTCGCGAGCCAGCCTGACGAGGCTGTGCCCGAGGAAGTCTCCTGTCGTCCGCCCTGTGAGGCTTGGCCCCTCGCGAGGGTCTTGAACATGTGTTGATGAAGATGGGCCGTATTGGGCCACTCCCTGAGCCACGCCGCAGGCCGCAGGCAGGCAAGTCTGGGTACCCCTGTTCCCAGAACGCCGACATCGGCGATATCAAAGCAGGGAAGTACGTGCAAAGACTTACAACGTCGATGAACTCGCTCTATGCCTACCAGAGAAGAAAAAGGACAATCTCAAGCCCAAATGGGAGGGCCCTTCATTCTAGATGAAGTTCTCACTGGAGGAGCCTATCGCCTTCGCAATGCTTCGGATAATCGCCTGGAGCCAAACCCATGGAACGCTACAAGGCTCCGTAGATTCTGTGCCTAACGTCCGCACATATACCTCTTTTTCCTCATTCCTTCTTTTCTCTCTTTTCTTTTTTTCGCGTTGTTATGCACCTTTTAGCTCGTGTTCGAGCAAACCGCACACCTGAGGGTCTACATCCTTAAATGTGCATACCCCACAATACCTGGGGGCTTCTTTTTACAAGAAGCGTATTCTAATTTTTCGAGCATCAAGCTAATGCCATATGTGTCGTCTACTCATATATGTCTTTCCTTCGCTATTATATGCACCTTTTATGACTTCAGATTTTGCCAAGCTGGGTTGCCTGGCTCCTGTGCTTATGCCCTACGTTCCCGCTTGTTCGGCTAGGGCCTAAAGGGAGCACCTCTGTGATTGTTACAACCGGGTTATCCGGACATGTACCTCAGACTGGGTGAAGCCGAAAGCTAGCGTTCTTAAGAGAATAAGTGGTCGGCAGAAAAAATACGAATTGCCCTCGTGGCAATACACAATCCCTAGACTATAACATACACTATGATCTTTAGCATCATAGCTTTGGCATGCAAACAAACAACACATGCTGGCCCAGGGAAAGGAACCCTTAACGGAACTATTCTCCCTGGAAGATATTTCTTACAGTTACATGTAATATAACATAACTCCCCGAACGCAACTTGTCTGTTCAAGCAACCATGACCAGATTGCCTGGTTTCCAAACATACGTTGGTGTTAACTACGGCATAGTATTCGGAAATACTCCAACCCTCAGGTCTTCGGAGGTCGAAGCAGAAAGTCTGCCATGACAATAGTTTTACAAATTCAGTTGGAGACAAGTTTGTTGATGAAAGTACATTTCTACTTGGACTAAAAAACTTATTCTTCCTCTAGACCATCTAACGGCTTGTCTAGCTCACAATCTTGTTGGGAATACTTGGCGGCCATCTTGACTTGGTCGTACACCAGGCTGACCGGAATTTCCTGTCCATCGGATCCCCGAGGTCTGACCCGTGCCATATGATTCGGATCAAGTTTGGTGTACCGTGTTTTTACCATGGCCCAGGCTTCCCGAGCACCTTCCCGGCATGCTGATATCTTCCATAGCGCAAAACGGCGCCGAGCTCCCTTGAGTAAATTGACGAGTCCCTCCATACTTCCTGGAGGAGAATCGGCTGGCCATAAAGCCTTAGCAATGTTTCTCATTGCCTTCCGAGCTCGCTCATATATCTTGGACAGCTCTTGTAGCAGGTCAACTTGAAATCCGGACACCTCCTGTTCGGGTCGCCCTGTCAACACATCTACAGAAATAAGCTTGTTATGATTCGCATAAGCGAACTGTACGACAGTAAGTTAAAAGGCATACTGAATATGCCGCCTCTCAGCTTTCTGTTCTCCTTTAGGGCATTTGTCAGTTGGGCTCGCATGTCTTTTAGCTCTTCGCCGAGCTGAGTGTTGGCATCATGCAGCTTGTTCTTCTCGCCCCCGGCCCGTGTAAGTACACGTTGGCCAGCGGCCTCTTGCCTTTCGGCATGTTCTTTATCCACCTGTGCGGCCTTCGATTTTTCTTCTAGCTAATCCAACGATCCTGCTATCATAAAAAACAACAGTGTTTCTTAGCATAAACACTACAGGCACATGATCGTATTTCCCGGACAGAAGAGGACATTACCAGTTGGTGCCTCCTTGGATTTCGCTAGCTCGGCGGTAACAACAATCAGCTGGGTCTGACACTGTTCTAGCTCCCGAGATAGCAGGTTGTTCTTCTCAGTGAGTACTTGATTATATATCGATCCTTAAAATCAGTTGCCTCAACTGTTTTCAAGTCTCGGGGGCTACTTGTATATGACTATTGAATATACACAAAATAATCTTACCCGCATATCCTTTGAAAGCTGGTAAGTGGCTCTAGCAAGCCCATCCCGAGCAGCTCGGATATATGCATCTGCCGAGCTGAAAGCATTGAATGCCTCTTCAGTAAAGTTAGGATCACACATAGCTGCCCTCCGGCGCCGATGGTTCATCGCACTCCCCACTTCGGAGTTGGTGACTGATACATTATCCGAATCATCGGAGAGAGGACAATCCGGCATGGCACCCGCATCAACACTAGCCCTAGAGGCAGGGTACGGGGTCAGGTTGGTGGACGTATGCCCGACAGTATCTCCGGATACAGTCCGGTGAATGCTCTTCCTGAAATATGGCATATTAGAAAATGTCACAGTTCGGTATGTTTTTCGTTGGACGTATTGAAAGACCGTACCTTTTGGATGAAGGTAGAGGCTTGGAACAATCGTCGTCCGCCTTTCTCTTTGAAGGCATGCTTTGTGTCAGCGTTCCCCTCTTAAGGGACGATCCTGATGCGGCGTGGCGAGACGAGCGCCGGCCCTTTGAAGCACGAGACAGTGCAGTAGGTGAGGCCTGATGGGAAAACTCCTTTGAAGGAAACGCTCCTTAGGTACTTACATGGGAAGAAGGAAGAAGGCCAGGATAATCGGCTACTATGGCCACTTCTGTGCCGTCGTAGCTCGCCTGATAGAAGATCCCCTCCTTGAGCTCTACGGATACATCCGGATCTTCCTCAAATCCGAGATCTAGGTCCCGAATATGGTCCTCCGGTTGCGGGCAGGGCTATAGATCCCCGCAATGGCCTTCCTCCATTCCTGTTAAAGGTGGTCAGGTTAAGCACAACTAGTTGTGGCTCAGGAAGAAGATTGAGTAAGGTTCTGGATTGAAAGCTTACCCAGCTAGGGGGTTGTACATGGAGAAGCCATCTCGGCACTTAAGGTGAGTGAATTCCTCTTTCTCTCCTTTATAAAGATCGGCCAACATGGCGGCCAAGGCGGCGAAGTTGTCCGGACCCTTGCGCCCGTAGCGGGATGTATCATCCTCCCCATTGAAATTCCACATGGGGAGTCCTCTGGATTGGAGTGGCTGAACACCCCGCGTTATGGAAATCGCCATGATGTAGGATCAAAAGTATGTCTAGAGGGGGTGATTAGACTACTTGACCAAATAAAAACTTATCCTTTTCCCAATTTTAGTCTTTGGCAGATTTTAGCTAACTTAGCACAAGTCAAGCAATCTTAACACAATTCAAGCAAGCATGCAAAGAGTATATGAGCATGGAAAGTAAAGCATGCAACTTGCAAGAATGTAAACGGAAGGGTTTGGAGAATTCAAACGCAATTGGAGACACAGATGTTTTTGTCGTGGTTCCGATAGGTCGTGCTATCGTACATCCACGTTGATGGAGACTTCAACCCACGAAGGGTAACGGTTGCGCGACTCCACGGAGGGCTCCACCCACGAAGGGTCCATGAAGAAGCAACCTTGTCTATCCCACCATGGCCGTCGCCCACGAAGGACTTGCCTCACTAGCGATAGATCTTCATGAAGTAGGCGATCTCCTTGCCCTTACAAACTCCTTGGTTCAACTCCACAATCTTGTTGGAGGCTCCCAAGTGACACCTAGCCAATCTAGGAGACACCACTCTCCAAGAAGTAACAAATGGTGTGTTGATGATGAACTCCTTGCTCTTGTGCTTCAAATGATAGTCTCCCCAACACTCAACTCTCTCTCACAGGATTTGGATTTGGTGGAAAGAAGATTTGAGTGGAAAGCAACTTGGGGAAGGCTAGAGATCAAGATTCATATGGTAGGAATGGAATATCTTGGCCTCAACACAAGGGTAGGTGGTTCTCTCTCGTAAAAAGTGTATTGGAAGTGTAGGTTCATTACGATGGCTCTCTCCACAAATGAAGAGGAGGTGGAGGGGTATATATAGCCTCCACACAAAATCTAAACGTTACACACAACTTGCCAAACTCGGTGGGACCGAATTGTTAAACTCGGTCGGACCGATTCAGTAAATCTAGTGACCATTAGGATTTTTGGTGGGACCGACATGCAACTCCGTAGGACCAATATGGTTAGGGTTAGGGCATAACGTAATCTCGGTGAGACCGATTACACAAACTCGGTGGGACCGATTTTGGTAATAAGCTAACCAGAGAGTTGGTCAGGTAAACTCGGTGGGACCGATTCGCTCATTTCGGTGAGACCCAAATGTTACAAAAGGGAAACAGAGAGTTTACAATGCAATCTCGGTGGGACCGATCGGTCATCTCGGTAGGACCGAAACGTTACAAAGGGAAACAGAGAGATTACAATCCCATCTCAATGAGACCGAGATCCCTTTCGCTGAGACCGATTTGCCTAGGGTTTGTGGCAGTGGCTATGACATCTGAACTCGGTGGCGCCGGATAGAAAGAATCGGTGGGGCCGAGTTTGACTTTTGGTTTAGGTCATATGTGGATGTGGGAAAGTAGTTGAGGGTTTTGGAGCATATCACTAAGCACTATGAAGCAAGAACCTCATTAAGAAACACCTCATCCCTCCTTTATAGTATTGGCTTTTCCTATAGACTCAATGTGATCTTGGATCACTAAAATATAAAATGTAGAGTCTTCAGCTTTGAGCTTGAGCCAATCTTTTTATCCTTAGTATTTTGAGGGTCCACTTTTCTCATCCATGCCATGCCATTCATTGAGCTTTTCCTGAAATATTTATCTTGGAATAATGTTAGCTCAATGAGCTATATGTTGTTAGGAATTACCAAAACCACCTAGGGATAGTTGCACTTTCAATCTCCCCCTTTTTGGTAATTGATGACACCATATAGATCAAAGCTTTGACAAATGATAATAAGAGTGAAAAACTTTGTCGCTTTGAGAAGTATGTGATAAGCAAGAGCTCCCCCTAAATTTGTGCATAGTTTAAGGTTTGCTTTGGACTGCAAATGCACAAAGAGTTAGGCTAATGGGTTACTCTTCCATGTCACATACATCTTGGTGGAGCGCTCAAAATGATAACAATAGAATACATGCACTCATCACCAAGCAAAGTGAATGATCATATAGAGATAAAAGGATAATGTCATCCAACAAGCATTAATGTAGCATATGATCAAACACATGATCATCCAAGTATCACACAGACAGAAGGTATCTCAATCAAGCAAATAAAGTTCAACCACCAAAGCAAGAGAGAATAAAAAGCAACGCTCTCTCTCGAAGCCTATGATCTATACATTTTTCTCCCCCTTTGGCAACAAGTTACCAAAAATTTCATAGAAAATGCATAGCACTAAATCGTCTATAGGCTTGATCTTCAGGTGGTGGTGTAGATAGAACTCCAAGGACGAAGGCATCAGTTGAGGTGGATGGAGCTGGTGGAGTGGGTGCTGGAGCTGGTGGCACTGAAGCTATAGCTGGTGCAGATGAAGTTGCTCTGGTGTACATCACTTGCTGCGGTGACCTCTGAGCTCTAGGCACTCTGGCAAATGCCTCAGTGGTTGTCTTGCCCTTCCTCTCCTGCACTTCATCCTGAAGTTGCTCAAGAAAACAGACTGGATCTCAGTTACCTTCACATCCAAGTCATAGAACTTCTGCTCCATGATCCTCTCCAAGCTCTCCTGGTTTCGAGTCAGGGTGGCCAGTCCCTTCTCAATCCTCAGAGTGGATGCAATCAAGTACCCAAGATGATCCTGTTTGCTCTTCAAGAAGTACTGAGATGCCTCTTCCATTGTTGGCATCTTGGCAGCCTTCTCAGTTCTTGCCTTCTCCATCTTTGCTTGTGCTTGCACAGAAGATGGTTCATCTTCATTCATAACCACTTGGTTGTCCTCAAAATTTGGATAGATAGGCATATGATCCTTGTCCAACAAGTATGTGCCAGTGCCCATCTTGGAGTTAATCAGCTCCTGGATTTGTGGGGCATACCCACAACTTCTCTTTTGGTCAGCAGTTGTCCTCTTGATAGTTTCAACTATAAGACTCATGACCTTGAACTTTTGTGGCACATCAAATAAGTGTAGCAGATTAATTGCATGGCCTCCGATCATGTTGTGATCACCGACTTGGGCAAAAGAGTGTGCCTGAGGATCCAGTTGACGGTTGGCAGTCCTGACAGAAGGTAATGTACTGATCCAAACTTGTGTGTTTCAATAGCAGCATCTAGGATCTCCTTGTACATATGTGCCATAGTGTTGTGATCCATCTTCTTCTTGGCATAGACATCCAAGTCATCCTCTTTCTCCTTAGGTGCATTGATCAGATTAGCCCATTCTTCAATTATTGATTGGTACCTAGTACCTTCAGACATCCATACTATCCTGCCATCTGGATAGAAGTGTGATGTGGAGTAGAATTGCATTATTAGCTCATCATTCCACTTTGTGAGCTTCTGCCCAACACAGTCTGCCACTCCACAAGCACTGAAGCTATCATACACACCAGGATAGTGTTCTTCATGCTCCTTGATGTATTCCCAGTTGACCCATCTCATGTCACACACTATGGGCTTCTTGTCCAGCAGCACTGTCTCATAGAAATCCTGTTGTTCCTTTGTGTGGAACCTGTAGTCTACAGCAGTCCTTCTCCTGGTGGCATATGGATCTGACTCTCTCCATAGTCTCAATCCTGAGTCCTTTCTGATTTTTATGTTCTCAGCTATAGGATGGGCATCATTATGATCTGGAATTTTAGGCTTCAATTTTCTCAAGACATGTGACTCATCATCTTCTTCTTCAGCAACAGTTTCAGGCACTGGGGCCTTGTTCTTCTCAGCAGCTGGGATGTTCCTTGTACTCCTCTTGGGTGCAGTTTTGGGCTTGGAGGCAGCCTTGGGTGCTTCTTTGGGCTTAGATGAAGCAGCCCCTGACCTGATGGCATCACCCATAAGCTTCTGAGCTTCGGGAGCTGGTGCAGCAACCTCTTCCTCTTCCATCATGGAAGGCTTTCCAACAACCCTGGCCATGGTCTTCTTGACCCTTTCCTTCCTCTTCTTCCCTTCTGCAGCAGCCTCTTTGGGTTCAGCTTCCAAAGATGCTTGAGTGGAGGCTCTGGCTTTAGACATGGGAATCCTTTTGGCAGGTGCTTTGGTCTCCATACCAGACTTAGTGGCAGCTGTGCCATACTCCTTCTTGAGCACCTTCTTCTTGGAAATGGCCTCATCCTCAACAGCCACATAGTCTTCATCCTCGAATCTGAAGTTCTCTTCTTTACGGTCCTGGTGGCTGCCTTGGGTAAGTTCTTTGGGTGTGCTCCTGCTACCCTCATCATAGCTGCTAGAGGGACTAGTGCCCTCACTCATGTGAACCTGCTCCTCGACTTGTTACATTGTCACTTTGATCGGACATATTGCAAACACCGACAACAGACCACGTGAGTAGATATAGATGAGATAGAGTGGATGAGCATCACAAAATCTGAGGTTTTGGAAAAAGAATGAGTCAAAAACTTAGTTTTAGTTTTCCACAGAAAGCATTTCGGATCTACCGATTTGTAAACTCGGTGATACCGAAGCAGCTTTTGGAACCTAAACTAGTGAACTCGGTCAGACCGAGTCACATTTTGGTGGCACCAAGACTGCTAGGGTTTCACAAAGTCCTGAACTCGGTCACACCAATTTGCAATTCTCGGTCAGACCGAGAAGTACATGTGCAATGGCCTTAGCCGAATCGGTGGTACCGAGTTCTACAACTCGGTTGCTCTAAGATGGTTTTGGCGGAAACCTAACCCTAAATTTTCAATTCATCTCTAATCTACGGAGTGTTTTGACTAGATAAGATAGTTTCAATCGTGGCAAGATTCATGGCGAACACAATGTGCTAGGAATCAAATAGGGATAGCACAGTGATCGAGCTCATACCCTAGTTCAGCGATGAACTCGCTACGGCGGCAACGGTGGGGATGATTCCCGTTGACCGCGGTGGAGACAAGCGGTAGGAGGCAGCTGGCGATGAGGAGGACGATCCGGAGACCCTGGAGGCAGAGCGGGCTGAGCGCGGGCGAAAGAGTTCAGAAAAAAATTCCAATTTTTTTCCCGTGGGTATATATAGCCCGACCCTGTCGGTGTGACCGACTGGAACAACTCGGTGGCACCGAGATGCATAACTGCAAGCAGTTACAGCAACTCGGTGTGACCGAAAATTTCAAATCGGTTGCACCGAGATTGAAAACCTAGATCGACTTAGTGATCTCGGTATGACCGAAATGGAGAATCGGTCCGGACCAAACGCAGCATAAAGAAGTTTTGGAAGTTTAAGACTATGACGAATCAGGGACTCCAAGTGCTCCTCACACAGAGTAGTTCGAATCTGACTTGATCAAATTTTGTGATGCAGCATGAATAGAGTTTGAGATGAGAAGAGCATAGATAGCTAGATAAGGTTCTTAGGCATCCTTGTCCATCCACTTGGCAAAAGAAAAAGAAACCAATCAATCAAAACAACAATTGGATGTCCTCAAATGAGTAAAATATGCAACCAACATGCTCACACAATAAAATGGCAAATGAAATATGTGGCAAAGCAT
Organism: Aegilops bicornis; assembly: GCA_021605145.1. Lineage (NCBI taxonomy): Eukaryota > Viridiplantae > Streptophyta > Magnoliopsida > Poales > Poaceae > Aegilops > Aegilops bicornis. The sequence continues at coordinate 142,932,287 of CM038669.1, forward strand.
GCACAACCAATTCTAGCATCTATCAAGCAATTGGCGATGACTAGGTCATCTATATATGAGTATATTGACTTAGGAGTCAGATGAGAACATTTGATCATAGGTCATACTCATCGTTTAAGCACAAGTGGGGTTATCACTTTTACATAACACATTGTTGTGTTCACACCATTAGAGTTGCTTTAGCTCAATTCTTAGAGTAAAGCTCCCCCTAGATGTGAGATCCCCCCTTAGAGGGATGAACTAACCTTGGGTTTTGTCGAAGATGACTTCATGTAGGTGTTGAAGATGTGGATGCTCAATGTTGATGTAGATCATTTGGAGCAATCCTTTGGAGTGAGTTGCACTTTCAATACCTACAGGTTAGTCCCACAAGGAACAAACAAGGATATCCATAGACATAGAGTGATGCACACACAAGATGATGTCTATGAGAGCATTAGGTTACCTTGTCCCTTGTCTTACCAACAAGAGGGTTTGTGACTCCTTGAACTAGTGCAAGATGTGGAAGTTGATTGCACTAGTTATTGCCAAAATTATATGAGTGAAATATGTTGGCGGAGTCACCCTCAATAACTCTCTAGTTCTTCTTCTTCGGGATCCACATCATCTTGATGGGAATCCTTGGAGTTGTAGTCGTACTTGATGAAGTAGAACTTGATGTAGTCTTGGGAACCCACTTGACCAAGGCCTTTGGAGCTTCTTCACATGCATCAATCTCTTCTTGAAGCTTGTCCTTGCCTTTTTGCTTATGGTCTTGTGGTGGAAGATCATCTTGGGCTTGTGTCCCCTTGAAGGAAGTAGGATCATACTTCTCTTGTTGAGGAACAAACTTCGTCTTGGGGTATTGATCTTCTTCCCACTCAACTCCATTGGCATTGAACATTCGTTCAAAACCAACACCTTGATTCTTCCGGTGCCTTCCTTGCTTATGCATACAATTTCCTCAAATTGCTTACTCGGCAAGGCTCTTGTAAACACCTTTCTCTATAATTCCCTTCAATGGGCTATTTTCTTGCTCAAGTGTAACTTGGCTAAGAGAATCATTAGTGGAATCAAGAGAACTACTAGAAGCAACAACATTGGATTTAGCATGATTATTGTTACTACTAGAGGAAGAATCCTTCTTGTTCTTGTTACTAGACTTGAATTGAGGCATGTAAGTAGATAAGAGTAAACGCTTGGCAATGTAAGAAGAACTTTTCTTACGAAGATCATCATTGATTGCCTTTAAGAACTCATGCTCTTGCTCAAGGTTGAGCTTTTCAAAGCATAACTTATCATGAGTCCTTAAAAGTTCTCGATTATCTTCTAAGATAGTTTCATGAGCTAACTTAAGAGTGTTTAGTTCTTTAGTTAGAAGCTCAATTTTCTCCTTATCATTGTCATTCGTTTTATCTTGATTAGCATGATTAATTGATGTTTCATCATAGTATTCATCACTAGAGTTGTCAATAAGTAAATCATCATCACCTAACAAGTCATCGTAAATCAGTATTGAAATCAAAATACTCAGGGTGTGTTACCTTTGGACCTTTGGCCATGAAGCATCTTCCAATTCCTTCATTTGTTGAATCAAATATGTCGTAGGAGTTGGTTGACACAAGTGCTAGACCGGCAACACCTTCATCTTGAGTATATTCGGAGTCGGAGTGATAGCTTCTCTCAGAGTGATTTTCGGAGTCGGAGCCGGATACCCATTCACCAACATGAGCTTGATGTCTTCGTTTTGTGTAGCTCCTTGATCTTCTCCGGGATGTTCTTCGTTCATAACGATCATCACTACTCCTCCTCTCTCTTGGTGGTGATTCTTCTCTTCTACTTCTCCTTTTGGGTGATTCTTCTCTTCTTTTGTAGGGTGTCGTACACTCATTGGAATAGTGTCCAGGTCTTCCACAATTGTAGCAATTTCTCTCTCGACTAGAAGATCTTTTGTCATTGTAGGACCTTAACTTGGATCTTCCCTCTTTGCTTCTACTCTTGTAGAATTTGTTGAAGTTCTTCACCATTAAGCTCAATTCTTCATTGAAGGTTTGTTTCTCACTTGATGATGTGGGGGCTTCACATGAGGCTTTGTAAGCACCACTTGACTTGTTGTGAAGTTCCTCCTTATCCTTGAGTGACATCTCATGAGCAACAATTCTTCCAATGACTTCCGTTGGCTTGAGATCTTTGTAATTGGGCATCATTTGGATCAATGTGCACAGGTATCATATTTTCCATCCAAGACTCTTAGGATCTTCTTGATGATGAATCTGTCGGTCATCTCTTCACTTCCTAAGCCGGTGATCTCATTTGTGATAAGAGCAAGCCTAGAGTACATTTTAGCGACACCTTCACCATCCTTCATTTTGAACTTGTCAAGTTGACTTTGAAGCACATCCAACTTGGATTCCTTGACGGAGTCGGTACCCTCATGCATATCAATCAAAGTATCCCAAATTTCCTTTGCATTCTCAAGACGGCTGCTTTTGTTGAATTCTTGAGGCACAATCCGTTGAAGAGGATATCACAAGCTTGAGTGTTGTATTGCAACATCTTCAACTCTTCATGGTAGCTTCACGGTTCGGTTCTCTCCCATCAAAGAATTCACCTTGCAAGCAAATACACACAATAGCCCAAACGGCGGGTTATGTCCAAGAATATGCATTTTCATCTTATGCTTCCAACTAGAAAAATTAGTACCATCAAAGTAAGGACCTCTACGGTGATAATTTCCCTCATGAGACGCCATACTCTCACGGGTTGTGAAACCAAGGCTATGACTACCAAAAGCTATGGAAATCAAAGCAAATGGAGACCAAAGCTCTGATACCACTTGTAGGATCGAAAGTATGTCTAGAGGGGGGTGATTAGACTACTTGACCAAATAAAAACTTATCATTTTCCCAGTTTTAGTCTTTGGCAGATTTTAGCTAACTTAGCACAAGTCAAGCAATCTTAACACAATTCAAGCAAGCATGCAAAGAGTATACGAGCAGCGGAAAGTAAAGCATGCAACTTGAAAGAATGTAAAGGGAAGGGTTTGGAGAATTCAAACGCAATTGGAGACACGGATGTTTTTGTTGTGGTTCCGATAGGTGGTGCTATCGTACATCCATGTTGATGGAGAATTCAACCCACGAAGGGTAACGGTTGCGCGAGTCCACGGAGGGCTCCACCCACGAAGAGTCCACGAAGAAGCAACCTTGTCTATCCCACCATGGCCATTGCCCACAAAGGACTTGCCTCACTAACGGTAGATCTTTATGAAGTAGGCGATCTCCTTGCCCTTACAAACTCCTTGGTTCAACTCCACAATCTTGTCGGAGGCTCCCAAGTGACACCTAGCCAATCTAGGAGACACCACTCTCCAAGAAGTAACAAATGGTGTGTTGATGATGAACTCCTTGCTCTTGTGCTTCAAATGATAGTCTCCCCAACACTCAACTCTCTCTCACGGGATTTGGATTTGGTGGAAAGAAGATTTGAGTGGAAAGCAACTTGGGGAAGGCTAGAGATCAAGATTCATATGGTAGGAATGGAATATCTTGGACTCAACACAAGGGTAGGTGGTTCTCTCTCAGAAAATGTGTATTGGAAGTGTAGGTTCATTCTGATAGCTCTCTCCACGAATGAAGAGGAGGTGGAGGGGTATATATAGCCTCCACACAAAATCTAACCGTTACACACAACTTGCCAAACTCGGTGGGACCGAATTGTTAAACTCGGTCGGACCGATTCAAGAAATCTAGTGACCGTTAGGATTTTCGATTGGGGCCGACATGCAACTCGGTAGGACCGATATGGTTAGGGTTAGGGCATAACGTAATCTCGGTGAGACCGATTACACAAACTTCGGTGGGACTGATTTTGGTAATAAGCTAACGGAGAGTTGGTGCAGTAAACTTCGGTGGGACCGATTCGCTCATTTCGGTGAGACCAAAATGTTACAAAAGGGAAACAGAGAGTTCACATTGCAATCTCGGTGGGACCGATCGCTCATCTCGGTAGGACCGAAACGTTACGAAGGGAAACAGAGAGATTACAATCCCATCTCGGTGAGACCGAGATCCCTATCGGTGAGACCGATTTGCCTAGGGTTTGTGGCAGTGGCTATGACATCCGAACTTCGGTGGCGCGGATAGAAAGAATTGGTGGGGCCGAGTTTGACTTTTGGTTTAGGTCATATGTGGATGTGGGAAAGTAGTTGAGGGTTTTGGAGCATATCACTAAGCACTATGAAGCAAGAACCTCATTAAGCAACACCTCATCCCTCCTTTATAGTATTGGCTTTTCCTATAGACTCAATGTGATCTTGGATCACTAAAATATAAAATGTAGAGTCTTCAGCTTTGAGCTTGAGCCAATCCTTTTATCCTTAGTATTTTGAGGGGTCCACTTTTCTCATCCATGCCATGCCATTCATTGAGCTTTTCCTGAAATATTTATATTGGAATTATGTTAGCTCAATGAGCTTTATGTTGTTAGGAATTACCAAAACCACCTAGGGATAGTTGCACTTTCACATGACCTCAATTATGGATAGTCCGGATTGGGCAAGTACTTTTATCTTGTCCGTTAACTTCTTAACCTCCGCACTATCTGTCTCCTCGAGGCTCTGGGGGCGCCAGCTGTGGCGCTTCTTTAATGGAGCATTGGAAATTTCTGGAAGGCCTTGTCGGATCGGGTCCGAAAGAACGGCGTCTTCTATATAAAACCACTCCGAGGACCACTCTTCGGGTGCCTTCTTCGGAGTGCCGGATAGGTATCCGTCCTGGCTATGCGCCATACTTCGGTGCTGCCCACCTCGAATATGGATCCCTTTTAGGAGCGAGGGACGAGGCAGAAGAGCTTCCTCCATAGCTCGAAATGGGCCTCATGACCTAGGAACAGCTTCAAGAAGAGCGTGAAACCCGCGATGTGCAGAATGGAGCCCGGCGTGACATTGTGCACTTGGAGGCCATAGTACTCCAGGAGACCTCGGAGGAAAGGATGGATTGAAAATCCAACCCCTCTTAAGAGAAAAGAAACAAAGCACACCCGCCTCCTCGTCAAGGATTCGGGAAATTTTTCCGCCAGGCTTCGCCAGTAAAAGAGGTTAATCCCGCCCGGACGGGGACTAGATCCGCAGGAGGGAGGTATCCCTGTGCCTGGAGCTTGGTCAGCTGGGCATGGGATATAGAGCAACTCTCCCAATCGCCTTTTTGAGGGACGTGGGGGCGGGAAGAAGAACTAGGAGCGCTGGCCATGATTGCGTGGTTTCTTGAGGCAGAGTTTGAAGGATTTTCTCCTGGTGTGGAATGGCATCTGAGATCTAATCTCCTTGAATAGGCACCTTCCGTACGTTTTCAAGGGGTTATCTGTAAAAGTACTTGGACCCTTCATATTCGTTGGCCACGTAGAAGCTGAGGCGACGGGAGCACAGAAGCCGAGGGGTGTGGCGTTTAAATGTAAAACCAAGTTGTTCGGAGAATTCACCTTGCCAAGATCGAAGCTGTGAGGGCCGAATATAGCTTTTCAGTTCAGATGCTTTGAAAGTATTCGATGGAGGAACCCTCCTTGCAATGTCGAAGACAATTTACACGCCGGATATGTCATCATTGAAGACTGGTTCGGGGGCTACTGAGGGAGTCCTGGATTATGGGGTCCTCGGGCGTCCGAGCTGTGAGATATGGCTCGGACTGATGGGCCGTGAAGATACAAGATGGAAGACTTTCCCCCGTGTCCGGATGGGACTCTCCTTGGCGTGGAAGGCAAGCTTGGCATGTGGATATGAAGATTCCTTTCTCTGTAAACCGACTCTATACAACCCTAGCCCCTCTGGTGTCTATATAAACTGGAGGGCTTAGTCCGTAGAGGCAATCATAATCATACAGGCTATACGTCCAGGGTTTAGCCATCACGATCTCGAGGTAGATCAACTCTTGTAACCCCTATACTCATCAAAGTCAATCAAGCAGGAAGTAGGGTAATACCTCCATCAAGAGGGCCCGAACCTAGGTACACATTGTGTCCCCTGCCTCCTGTTACCTTTGATCCTTAAACGCACAGTTCGGGAACCCCTACCCGAGATCTGCCGGTTTTGACACCGACACCCGCCTCCTGGGAAGGAGCATATGCCCCCCGAGCAATATTTTCCCATCATGATGGATGGTGCTCGGGCGGCAGAAGCCCAGTGCTTGAAGGATGTAATTTATGAATGGATGTACGGTCGTTTATTCGAGGAAGTTTAAACTTTTGTGCTTTATAATGCAACTGTTGTTCTTTTCATAAAATGCCTATTATTTTGACTCATGTGCGGCCGTTTTAACTGAAAGTTGCCAATCGTCGGCTGCCCCCCCCCCCCCCTTGCAGACACTGCAAAGGGTGTTTCTTCCTTAACACTTTAACCCTTAGTCGACGTCTTGGTGCCTGGAGGCGGTAGTGTGTAAGGGAAACGAGGCAATCGGACTATGCAACTTTAGTGCTTTCACTTAGCCATAGGAGCTTGACTGCGGGAGCTAGTAACTAGCCCCTAGTGTTTTGTGATATTCGGGTGTTCTGAGGTTGATACCATCATCACTTGGTTTCTGTGACAAACAACCCTTCGTCTAACACGGTATAACCTCCATCGATTTTTAGTTTGACACTTTTCATTGGATCGCCGACCAGTTCTCTCTTATTATGACAATTAGTTTTTGACTTTCTCCACTAAGGTACTTAGCCATATGAGCTAGAAGTACAATCGCAGTGGTTCTCCCTTTACTCTCCTAGCCGGACAATGCGAAACGTAAGAGGGCAAACACAGGAACCAGGCAACCCAACTATTGACCAAAGACATAATTCAGAACTGATTCATATAATGCAATATCCAAGACGCCGAGCACCTGAGATAAAGATAGTGCCGGAATGATGCTTGGGGCAAGATTTATAATCGAGCCCCCGGTCTATTAGCCGATCTCATCTAAAGAAAACATGTCTCGAAGTAGTTTGTTCCGGCATGAAAAAGCATAAAGGAGTATGCAACATAAATGACTGCAATGGGACCGTAAATATGGTATTTATTTCCAATGAATTCGTGACGTCCAACCGTATAATCCGAAATGCCGAAGCAACTATTATAGATACTTTAAAAATAAACGAAACAGAGGAAAGGTTTACACAGGGCCTCCATGCATGGGTAGTTTGACGTCCCTACTGTGCCCTGCTGCACGTGTGCGCCTTTGCTCTTTGAGAGGGTTCCGTAGACAGGAGAGATAATGATTGGCGGGCGGATCCTCGAGAGAGGGTCTTGAGAAGTCGCCATAGTATATCATATTTACGCTGGTTAGGTCCTAGGTGGTACCTATTAATGGTCCTAGGATCCTTGGCCATGGCTTGGTCGAGCCGAGCACTGCTTGCCCTCACAGCCGCCCATGGAATCTTAAGTGTGAAATTGTGCACCCGAGGTATGTATTTCGCGGGTGGGGATGGTTGTGCTATGGGGAGCGTCCCTATTTAGAGTAGGCATGATAAGACCCCGGAAGCTGTGATGAAGCTCAGACTCGTTTGTGCGCGTCCAGTGTCTTGATGGTAGACTAGGTCTTCGGTGCCTCTTTCCTGGTCTAGACTTCAGCTGCCAGAGCTGCTATGTGGTCCTCAGTTTGGAGTGAGCGCTCAGTGTTACCATTAATGGTAATAACACCCTTAGGTTCATGCATCTTAAGTTATAGATATGCGTTGTGGGGGATGGCATTGAAGCGAGCGAACACTGTTCGGCCGAGGAGTGCGTGATAACCGCTACGGAAAGGGACAATGTCGAAGATCAAGTTTTCGCTATGGAAGTTGTTGGGCGAGCCGAAGACTACTTCCAAGGTGAAGGTTCCCGAGCAGTGTGACTAGACGCCAAGGATCACTCCTTTAAAGGTGGTGTTACTGGGTTTGATCCTTGACGAATCGGTTCCCATGTTCCTCATTGTATGTGAGTAAATTAGATTGAAGTTGCTGCCTCTTTCCATGAGGACTCTAGTGAGGTGGTATCCATCTATGATGGGATCGATTACCAGAGCCGCTCTTCCTCCATGACAGATACTGGTCGGATGGTCTCTTCGATCGAAGGTGATCGGACAAGCCGACCATGGGTTGTATTTCGGGGCCATCGGCTCTACGACGTACACGTCTCGAGGTGCCTACTTTTGCTCCTTCTTGGATATGTGCGTGACATAAATCATATTCATGGCTTTTACCTCGGGAGGGAACTGCTTTTGGCCTCCATTATTTGGCCCGCGAGGTTCGTCATCGTTCTCGCTTCGGGGGCCCTTCCCTGTTCCTCGATTGTAAGCTTGACATCTTGTTTGATCACCCAATAGTTACAGTTGGTGTGGTTGGGGGCTTGCCTGAGGTGTCGTGGGTCCGGCAAGGCCTATCCAGGTGTCGGTGTGGAATGACACCTATGGGATCACAAGAATTCCTACTACGATTGCCGGGGCGCGGGGTTGCGAGAAGAGCAGGGCTAGTAGACAGCACAAGGATTGTTTACCCAGGTTCGGGCCGTGAGGATGCGTAAAACCCTAGTCCTACTTTGGTGGGTGTATTTCAGAGTTCTTGAGCTCTCGAACTAGCTGTGGTCAGTGCGTGGTTCGAAAGAGCCGAATCCTTCTCCAGTATGCCATGGGCCTCCTTTTATAGTCGGAAGGGGCTGCCACAGTGGCACACAGGAGGTGGAAAGGCGTACAATGCTCTGATCTTATCGCTCGTATTACAGGACAAGACACATTTAAAGCGTAGCTTAGGTGTCCCCTTGCTTTATTGGGGACGGAGGCGAGGCCCGTCCCGTCTGTCGCCGCTCCTCCTTGCTTTGACACGCGCCCTGGCCAGTGAGGTGCATGGCGCCACGTAGGCAGGCAGGCAGCTGAGGTGGCGCAGTGGCGGAGCCTTCACGAAGATCTGCATGCCACCACGCAGGCACTCAATGAGTTGGCCTGGGAGCTGCATGTTGCCACGCAGGTGCCCGCCTAGCTGGTTGGGCTGGCAGCTGCATGTGAACGGTGGTGGAAGCTTGGTTGGCGTGGGCCTGGCGGTGGCCCCTTTGGCGTCCTTAGTGAGGGCCTTGCCGGTGGTCCGGCAAGGGTCTTCTTGCAGTGGCCCGACAAGGGTCTTGCCGTATGGCGCTGTCATCCCGGCAAAGGGCCTTCTTTGGGGGTGCAGTGGCCTTCCTCGGCAAGGATCTTGCCGAGGATTGTCGTCTTCTAATCCCCATCTGATCTTGAATATGTCTTCACAAAGATCTACATGCCACCACGGAGGTGCCTCCCGAGCCCTGGCCCCACGTGGATGATGGCGTTGGGGACCGTGGGCTCAAGGGTGGCTCGCTCTATTGGTGTGGGGCGAGCTGCCCCGGCAAGGGTCTTGCCGGGGGAACCTGCTTCGTCCCTCTGCTCTTTGTGGTCTTGGCCTTGGCGTTGCTCTTATTATCTTGGGCTTCGGTCTTACCTTGGCTCACCTCCCCTGTTCTGCTTGGTGTGACCGTGGGCGCGGCTCCGACTGCCCGTGCACAGGTAAAGGGGTACAAAAACGCATCCCTCTTTTTGTACACCGACACCAGGATCTTGTCCAGTGCGGTCGGGCCGTTCCGGTTCCTTTTAGAGGGCTTCTTCCGCGGTCTTGATTTTGAATTGTTGAATCCATTATTTACTACAGTATCATCAGCTTCACCGCCATTATGTTAGTGCTTGTTCTTATTGCGTCGTGGTTTCCCGTTCCTGTCCTGGACTTCTGAGGTGTCGGGATGTCGGATGCTTGCCATGCAAACACGTCGACATTCGCCCGCAGGAAGGTGACGAGCGCGCCTTCCTATTTGCTGCCGAGGGTGGAGCCTATGGTGAAGGCCCCTCCCGTGCCATCCTCCCTGGCCGACACCTTCTTGGTTTGCGGTGGCTCGGCTCTGGATCTCTTGCTCTTGTCGGTAGAGATCTCTGGCACGTCCTCGACGGCAGCACAACACTCCGAGGAGGTGCGCTTGCCCGAGTGGGTGCGAGAGGTCTTGTCGGGCTTCTTCCTCCCTCACGGGGCTTCAGCGGTAGGAGAAGGTGCCTTGGCGGCAGCTGCTGCAACTGCCTCCCGGTAGAGTTGGTCGGCGCAAATCAGCGCGTCCTTCTTGTCAGAGGGGACGGAGATGATGGTCAACGGCTCGGGCATCTTGAGCATGTTGTAGGTGTAGTGTGACGCCGTCATGAACTTGGCTAATGCTGGGCGGCCGAGGATCCCGTTGTAGGGCAAGGGGATCTCGGCCACGTCGAAGACGATCCTCTCTGTCCTATGGTTCAACTCTCCTCCAAACGTCATGGGCAGTGTGACCTTTCCCTTTGGCTCCTCCCGGATTGACCCCTTGAAACGCGTGCCCGCTTCCTCGAGGTCTCCATCAGGGATTTGCAACCTTTTGATCACGACAGGCGAGATCAGGTTCAGGCCGGCCCCGCCGTCTACCAACATCGTGTTCACCCTGAGGTTGCGTATCGTTGGTGAGACCAACAATGGCAAACACCCGATCGCGGTAGTTCGGTCAGGGTGGTCCTCGGCGTCAAAGATGAGGGGCGTGCTGGACCACTTTAGCGGCTTATGAGCGTCGAACGACGGCTCTGCTGCTGTAATCTCATGCGCCCCCTGCTTGAGCTGGCTGTGAGAGGTATGCGGCGAGGCGCCGCCATCGACGCACATGGCCTCCGTAGCCTTCTGGAACCCTTGCTCACCAGACTCGTGATACGTCTCCAACGTATCTATAATTTTTGATTGCTCCATGCTATATTATCTATTGTTTTGGACCATATTGGGCTTTATTTTCCACTTTTATATTACTTTTGGGACTAACCTATTAACCAGAGGCCCAGCCCGTAATTCTGTTTTTTTTGCCTATTTCAGTATTTCGAAGAAACGGAATATCAAACAGAGTCTAAACGGAATGAAATCTTCGGGAACGTGATTTTCTCATCAGATAAGATCTAGGAGACTTGGACCCCCGGTCAAGAAAGGAGGGAGGCACCCACGTGCGTGGAGGGCGCGCCCCCCTGCCTCGTGGGCCCCCCGAAGCTCCACCGACATACTCCTTCCTCCTATATATACCTACGTACCCCCAACAGATCAGATACGGAGCCAAAAACATAATTCCACCGCCGCGACTTTCTGTGTCCACGAGATCCCATCTTGGGGCCTGTTAGAGTTCACGGGAAGGAATCCACCACGGAGGGCTTCTACATCATCATCATAGCCTCTCCGATGAAGTGTGAGTAGTTTACTTCAGACCTTGGGTCCATAGTTAGTAGCTAGATGGCTTCTTCTCTCTTTTTGGATCTCAATACAATGTTCTCCCCTCTCTCGTGGAGATCTATTCGATGTAATCTTCTTTTTGCGGTGTGTTTGTTGAGACCGATGAATTGTGGGTTTATGATCAAGATTATCTATGAACAATATTTGAATCTTCTCTGAATTCTTTTATGTATGATTGGTTATCTTTGCAAGTCTCTTGAATTATCCGCTTTGGTTTGGCCAACTAGATTGGTAGTTCTTGCAATGGGAGAAGTGCTTAGCTTTGGGTTCAATCTTGCGGTGTCCTTTCCCAAAGGATGTGAGGGCAGAAAGGCACGTATTGTATTGTTGCCATCGAGGATAACAGGATGGGGTTTTTATCATATTGCATGAATTTATCCCTCTACATCATGTCATCTTGCTTAAGGCGTTACTCTGTTTTCATTAACTTAATACTCTAGATGCATGCTGGATAGCGGTCGATGAGTGGAGTAATAGTAGTATTCGGTCACCAAATCACGTAACTCATATAATACAAAATCGTCATCAAACGTTAAGTGTGCGGACCCTACGGGTTCGAGAACTATGTAGACATGACCGAGACACCTCTCCGGTCAATAACCAATAGCGGAACCTAGATGCTCATATTGGCTCCTACATATTCTATGAAGATCTTTATCAGTCGAACCGTTATGACAACATTCGTTATTCCCTTTGTCCATCGGTATGTTACTTGCACGAGAATCGATTGTCGGTGTCTTCATACCTAGTTCAATCTCATTACCGGCAAGTCTCTTTACTCGTTCTGTAATGCATCATCCCGCAACTAACTCATTAGTCACATTGCTTTCAAGGCTTAGTGATGTGCATTACCGAGAGGGCCCAGAGATATCTCTCCGATACACGGAGTGACAAATCCTAATCTCGATCTATGCCAACCCAACAAAACACCTTCGGAGATACCTGTAGAGCATCTTTATAATCACCCTTTTACGTTGTGATGTTTGATAGCACACAAGGTATTCCTCCGGTATTCAAGAGTTGTATAATCTCATAGTCAAAGGAATATGTATGTCATGAAGAAAGTAGTAGCAATAAAACTTAACGATCATTATGCTAAGCTAACGGATGGGTCTTGTCCATCACATCATTCTCCTAATGATGTGTTCCCGTTCATCAAATGACAACACATGTCTATGGTCAGGAAACTTAACCATCTTTGATTAACGAGCTAGTCTAGTAGAGGCATACTAGGGACACTTTGTTTTGTCTATGTATTCACACATGTATCAAGTTTCCGGTTAATACAATTATAGCATGAATAATAGATATTTATCATGGCATAAGGAAATATAAATAACAACTTTATTATTGCCTCTAGGGCATATTTCCTTCACCTGGGCCTCCAGGCGCGCCCTGGTGTCTTGTGCTCACCTCGAGCTCCCTCTTCGGTACTTCTTTGGCCCACAGGATGTCTTCTGGTCCAAAAAAATCCACAAAAAGTTTCACTGCATTTGGACTCCATTTGGTATTGATTTCCTGCGATGTAGAAAACATGCAGAAAATAGCAACTGGCACTTGGCACTATGTCAATAGGTTAGTACCAAAAAATGATATAAAATGACTATAAAATGATGTAAAACATCCAAGAATGATAATATAACAGCATGGAAGAACCAAAAATATAGATACGTTGGAGATGTATCAGTCGCCAAGTGAGTGTGTGCGATAGGGGGGCCTTCCCACATGACCCAGAAACCGTCGGGGATAGGGAGCCTTGGTGCATACAGTTGTCCCTATAAAACTATTTGTGATATGTCGGATATCCCAAATGCTCCATCCTTGCAACTCGTTTGTGCTCGCATTGCCATCGGAGCCGGTATTATGTGTTCTACGTTCACGATGCGTGGCCCATCACAAACGGTTCACGATTATAGAACATGTATGATAAACAGACAATCACACACATTCACTTTTCCCGAACCTATGCGATAACTAATTAATAAGATTACCTAATCATCGTACGAGTGTCGGATAGGATTATGAAACGTCGGACCGTTGTAACATCATCGAACATGCTAACTATCGCACACACTATTCTATGGTGCAACGTTTACGATGTGTACCACATCAGAAACAATTCATGGTTGCAAAACGTGTACAACAAGGCAAGTATCACAAACATTTAGTTTGCCCACACCGTTTATGATATTGTCTAACATGGCATCGCACACGCTTTGCAAATGGCAACTGTGTGCATGTTCGCACACGTTTCCTCTCTGTAAACCTTGTCAGATTATGGTGTATATCACAAACGTTTGTGTTTTACCGGCCGTGTGCGCCGTAACGACCCGCAGAGCATAATTTCACCATAATTTAATTGCTTCTATTTCAAATTGTACCAGATTTGAATTTGTAAGTATGCTATAGCTTTATTCATATCGATCAGGTTCAAAAAACCAATGCATTGTTCGATTCACAGGTACATATGTTCAAGAATTACATAACACCAAATAAACAATGATGAACCACAATTATATACTTATACTATTAAGGACGATAAAGAAAGAGGCGAAATACATTCTGGTTGCTGAACAAGGTGAAGCGGAATGCCCATATTGTGCCCTCCTCCATCCAGAAGGCACACACGACTCTAGTCCAATCCCTTGTGATGGCCGACCACCCATCCTTCACTATCTTCATGAACACATCTATATAATCATCGTGTTCTGGTAGAAATACTTTAACCTTTGCATGCCCACTAATCATGTAGTTTGAGAGGTAACCTTGAGTAAACTGCTTTGGAAAGCACTGCAAAGGAAAAAGATTCAGACATTATCATGTAGCACAACTCATTATGGGTAGTAAAAAGAAGGCTACTGAGTTCTTACTTACCATCCCGCAGTTCGCTATTGTCTTGGATAAAGTGTAAATAACTAGTTTAATTGCCATCTTTTGACCTATTTTTCTAACAATCTTTATTAACTTCCTCATTTGATGCTGGTTCATCAATATATCATTGCCCCATACGCACAAAGGGTCGAAACGCAGATCTTTACCAATGACATATGTACCTAAAAGCACCAAGTTAATATTGGAAGCTAAACTACAATTGCACAATGATGTAGTATAACACTCCCACCGTCCCATTATATAATCCCTCTGTTCCTTTATATAAGGTGTATATGTTTTTTGATAAAATTCCAAATTGTAAGGTGCATTTCTTCTAATTTCTCATAATCCCTTTTTAGCCCTCCAGAATAAAGGAAAGAATCTCTCTTTTGATTGCATGTATCTCTTTTTCTAGAAAAAGAAGGAAAGTATATCTCCCTTGATTGTTAGTATCTCTTTATTTCATAGCCTAACTGATTTACTTGCCACTAACCAACAAATTTGCCCAGGGTAATTTTGTCCTAAATTACCTATAATTTTTTGCCTTGGTCACCGTGCCAAAAAAATACACCTTAGGTAAAGGAACGAATGGAGTAATATCTTATAACATCCAATATACTCACATATTGGATGCATTAACATCTTATATTATGTGCCGGAGGGAGTTTATTGCATTTTTACAAATTATCGGCTGATTAACTGCTATTGTGGCCCTGTCTGGATCCATGGGTTAGAGTTAGTTTGAGCTAGTTTCAGCTAGTTTGGATCCAAATATGAGGGCTAGTTTGAGCTAGTTGTATCTAACCCACCCAAAAAAAGATCCCACCCAAGAGGTTCTAATTGGAGCCAGTTCTCCTAGTGCGTTTATTGTCAATCTAACTCTGTCATCCAAACACCTCTTTGGCTAGAGTTAGTTCAGGGTTAGTTATGAGCTAGAAACGAACTCTAACCTCTAGCTAAGTTAGAGTATCCAAATAGGGTTGTGTTGTTGTTGTTGCTGCTGCTCTTCTACGTATATCTAGACATCATCAGAGCATTAAGGTAACACAGTTCTTTCTTGCTATGTAGCCTAGGATTGCATATTTAGACATTCAGTATAGTGCATGTTGCTATGTAACCTCAAATATATTACATATGGCCCTAGTTAACCTAACGATAAATGGGTTACAGATATATTCAGTTAAAAGTCCTATTTACCAATTAGTCCCTTATTAGCCCAAGGCCTATATGGTACTCCCTCCTTTCCGGTTTATAGGGCTTATCTTAAAATCTTAGTTTTTCCATTTTATAAGGCTCAATTTGGTTGTTCCCCATCACAATTTCAGATTCCAAGGTGCATTAAATAATTGCATGCAAGTATTAAGAGAAAATTGACCAATGCATGTACTTTATGCATGCATGCATTGCAATTAATATATTGGTAAACATAAATTTTTGAGGAAAACAAGAGCATTAATTGGGTGCTTTTGCAAATTTCAAAAAGTATTCCACCACTCACCATCTATCTTGATTGGTGAGATTTTTGAATTGAGCCCTATAAACCGGAAAGGAGGGAGTACCAGCTACCGATATTCTGAACAGTGAGTACATATAAGCCATGGGATGAAACTAACATCGATGGAAAACAGCAGTCGTTCCCAAAATTGTCCCGTGTAAGCACATCGAGAGGCATGTTAAGCACAACAGGCTAAACATCAACCAAATATATCCATGGCAGACAAAATAATCTCCAAAAGATAGTTTCAGTGCGCAGGTTTAAGCATGCTAGTAAAGCAAAACAAGTGGAAAGGTGTGTTAAGTGCATCAGGCCTAACATTGAACATATAAACCTTGCTACCCAACCCGCCCATCCAAGGCACTTCACGTGCACAGCTTCATCCATCGTTCGATCTGCCTCATTTTGCAGCGCTGACTCATCTTATGTCGTCCACCAGTTTTTTACAGTTTTCACTCCTGTTTTTTATCTAGGTTGGATGACGCATGGGCCTAACTTCAACTTTTGTGTGTATTCGTCTACCTTTTCTCGATTCTTTGATGAGATTGGACAGCTGCGCGCCTCGCCCATTGGGATGGGGACAATGCTTCGATGCCACATGTCATAGACACAAAGATAGGTGCCCACCGAAGCTGTGTCCTTGGGATGGAGAGGGATGGGCACGAACCCTAGACCGTGAGAAGCTGCCACTCTCCCCTTCCTCCTATGCCCTTCCTGTCTCCAGCCCGCGCCGCCTCTCCGATTCCTCCTTAGGTCCTTGCCGCCGCCGCCGCTCATCCTTCTCCTCTTCTCTCCTGTGCTACCACATTCGCTGCTTCTCCACAACGCTGGCCCCTCCACCTCTCCTTCCTCCCCACCTTCGTTGTCTGGTGGCCATGGGATGCGCCTGGATCCAGATCGGGCGTAGGTTAGATGAGGCTGATGGTTGGGTGAAGGAGTAGGGGAGGCGGGCGACGAGGACAGGAAGAAGTCGGCCGTCGTGGTGCAGTGGGGCTGCCGGGAAGGAGGAGGTCGGCTGCGTCCTCGGCGGTGTCGGTGGAGCTGCTCCTCAACGAGATCCCGCCATGGAGAGGACCGCGTCGTGGTGCAGGGGGGCAGCCGGGAAGGAGGAGGTCTGCTGCGTCCCCAGCGGTGTCGGTGGAGCTGCCCGGCCATGAAGAGGACCATGGTGGCAGCGCAGACTCGCCCCCTCTGGCGCAAGAGATCAGCACACCCTCAAACTGAGGTGAGCCGCCACTAGCCCCGACCCTTCTCTTCGCGCGTCCCTTTCTATGTTGTGTGCATTACTATCCTACAAAACATTCATGCATACACACGGGGTTCAGATTTCAGTGTAAACTGAAACATGAGATTAATCATTGTGTTGTGCCATGTTTCAAACTAGAAACAGGGAAAAAAGGAGAAATGAATGAATAGCTGATGTACATACCTTCAGGAATATTTATTCTTGTTTGCCTACTGCACAATCGGAACTATATATCTGACAATATATTTGACTCTTGCTCTTGACAGATTAGGCTTCTGTGGTGTTGCTTTGTATACAGATTAACAGATGACATGCTCGCCTCTTGGTTTAATTTAGGAGTGTATTTAGAAGCTAAAACTGAACAATAATACCAGTTTAGAGATGCACTTGACCATTTTTCACAAAGTCGATGTGTTGTCGCAGCAGTAGCACACGTGCAGTTCTTTCTGGTCATTTGACTGTAACAAATTGCTTACAAGACCACTTGTACATTGAGAAAAGCCTTTGTACATCGTTTCTTAGTTACATATGAGTGTTAGTCTTGAACAAATGCTGAAACACATCTCTGAATTGGGAAATGACTGTGTGCACCTTTCCTGAAACATAAAACTAATTTGCTGATGCTCTGTTTGTAAATGTCTTGTTGTACGCCTGCCATAATAAGAAAATAGGTAGGAGTCAAAATATTGTAGGACAAGGAATAGGCATGTACAGAAAGTTGTATCAAATAAATTATAAATAGTTGCACTACAGTCTGCAATTCAGTTTAGCACTGAACCAATATTTGAGAGAAGTACCTATACTCATTTTCACTGAACGAGGTCAAAACTGATTAAAAAATATTTCAGAGAAGCACTACAGTCTACAATTCAGTTTACAGTCCGGCACGAGGTGGCGGGTAGCGAGTCGGCCCATGGAGGTATAGATTAGCCATGGATAAAGGGTGACTGGGGGAGGATGAAAGGAGAGAACCCTTAAAAAGTTCAAATGATGAGTCGATGCCGGAGTAAGCGGACGGGGCAAGGAGAAAGAGGCAATGATCTCTAATTGATATAATTTCTTTAATTTTGAGGCAAGCTATATTAATCAGGAGACTCTCCCAAATCAATGGGAGATTTGATTTTGTTTTTTAAAAATAAAGAGGAAGAAATGGTAGACTCAGCCGGGTGAATCTCCTACTTCCTTCCCATAGCTGAAAATTCCTATCCGATAAGATCACACCGCAACGACGTTTTTCTTGTCCACTTCTCAAGGGATCGATCAAGCTCACCTTTCCGCGCTTCGCCTTTTCCTCCTTATCATCGCTCATGAGGAGGCGGCTCATTCGGTCGTGCAGCAGATGGTGGCCTCGATGGGTGGGTGACGGCGGCTACACCTGGTTCCCCTTCCTGTCACAAAACAGGAGACAGTTCATGCGGCCATGCAGTGGATGGAGGCCTCAGCGGGTAGGTGACGGCGGCTGCAGCTGGTGCACGATGAGGTCTTCCAGCGAGTATCCTTCTCTCTGTACCAAATTTAATTCTTTACGTTTTAGGTTTGCATATGCTGGCGATTGCCTTCTCTATTTGCGCTCAATCGGTGTACGTATTTGTGCTGATAGAAGTGGGACCAACAGCTTGGTTAGGGGCAGTGCATACAAACTAATTACCATATAATTGGATTAGTTGTGTTTTAAGATTCAGTAGGTTTTCTGCTTGTTTATGTTGCTATTTGCTGCATCTAATCTTTATGTGCTTGTTCTTTTTATTCCATTCTATAACTCTAGGTTTGTTACACTTAGAATAAAATTACTAACATGCCTCTTCTTTTTACTAATGAATGCAACTCAGGACAAACACTGCTGGAAAGGGGGTTGGGGCTCCAAACAAAGTGAGGCAGTACTTGTTCCATGAACTAAGCTAGCTGTGTACATACGGTACGACATTCGCTTCTTCATTTCCATTCCTGGTACAACCACAACAGATAAGATGTCGCAATAGAATACCTATAGTTCCTCTTCTTCCTCAGGGTGTCTTCTGTGTTTTGCTTGCTTATCAAGCTAATTTTACTACTAAATAGGTCTGTTGCCGAAGAGAGCTTCTTAGCGCTACTGCAGCGCACCAACGGTCTGCCCGTTGGGTCTAAAGATCGTCATTTCAGCGCATTTTTGGGCATGGACCTAATGTATTTTGTGCAACTTTGTAAGGCAAGGTTTTGACATCCACAGAACTATGTCAAGCCATTGTCATGACAGTCCCTCTATTTAAGTCCTTGAACAAACCAGCTACTATGCATTGTAAATATCGTTGTTGGTCCTTTCTTCCTTATCTGGTTGCTCATCTGGTTTAGAATGTGCATTGTATACTGCTGCATGCCTATGTGTGTCATATTTGCATAAGGCCAGCAGGGAAGATAATTTAATAGCCTTGATTTATTCTGAAATTTTCAGCACAATATTTTTGTTGTTTCGTTTCATTCTAGCACGCTACATGATGAATGCCTGTCATTTACCTAAGCTATCGAACAATAGTTTATTCCTGTATCCATATATACCATTTTCTTACTGAAATAATTTCATTGCTTATCTCTGAGAGTGTCTTCATGATGTTCTAGCTCTGTTTCATCATGAGTTTGCTAATATTCATTCTGAAGCTTCACTGCTCATTATTCTTAATGCACGCTGCATTTATACCTTGTGCCAGCCCTCTGAGTTTATCTTTTGAAACCATCCTCATGGAGTTGGTTGAGCTGCCAACCACACCTCTGGCTGAAGCAATGTTTGAGAAGCTCGGGCTCCCTAAACCAGTCTACCATGTGTGTCGGCTCGAGCGGGGTGGATATAAATCGCATATTGAGTTTGACCATACAAAAGAGCATCTCCATGCTTCAGCATGCCGGATCTAGATCTAGCCATCGAATACATGGAAACTAGAGAGAAGAAGGTGCTTGTTGACTATAACTATTATCAGCTAGAGCAACAGAAAAAGGCATATGCAAGAGTATCAGATAGGCTGTTAGAAAAATCAGAACAATTAAACAGCAGAACAAAACCATCAAACAGATAACTGGAGAGGCGTGCGACTATGTGGAAGAAGTGTATGCTGCAACAAACAAAATTCATGGTCTTGCTGGCATTGCTTTGGACCCTGCTGCCTTAGTTTCTGTTTGTAATTTGAAGCAAGCCATTCTGGAGATTCGCAATGTGGTGGTTGCGCTTCAAAACACTGCAGCCACAACATGTCTCTCACTGCAGCGAAAAGACATATGCCCATATGATGACGTGTCTGATCTATCTGGTGAAGGTTCTGATGAAGATGATCATCAAGACATGGATGATGACCAAGCTCACTATGTGTGATCCCCATGAGTATCATATTCGGCCCACTGACCTATCTAATCGGCATGTGAAGCTCTATATGTACAACTTCACCATGAGAGCTTGCTTCTTTCTGGCAGTAGCCAATCTGGTTATTATGTTTAGTCTACTGGGTTAATTAAATAAGATGTGAAGCTCTATGTTTATAGCTTCATCTTGGGAACCTATTTCCTATTCAAACAGCTCTCTCGTCATGTATAAATATGGAATACATTGTGCCATGTTAAACAAATGTAAATTATATATGCGACCTGCTTCTATTCCCTATCGTTTTATGCAAGTGTCTTATATTCAGATGACCCCTATTTGGTGATATGTCTACAAACAAGAAAAAAGATTTTTTGCCTGCTGACATTCTTCCTTATAGAGCTATGTACTTGTATTCATTTACTTTATTACTCTTCCAAGACCAAGTTCCCAAACATTAGCTAAGGCAATACACGCACAATCATTTGGACTTGTTGCTTAGTTTTGCTTACTTATCACCAGATCAGTATTCAAATATTTCTATATGTTTAAACTGATCGTACTACAACTTGCTTTGTGAAACCAATGTATGTTATTATCAAATAATGTCATTACTTCCATTTAATCTACTCCCTCCGTTCCTAAATATTTGTCTTTTTAGAGATTTCAAATGGACTGCCACACATGGGTGTATATAGACATATTTTGGAGTGTAGATTCACTCGTTTTGCTCCGTATGTAGTCACTTGTTGAAATCTCTAGAAAGACAAATATTTAGGAACGGAGGGAGTATCATGATACCATATAATGAGATAAAAGTATATCTATTAAACTGTTACGTACATATGGTCCACCTTCCACTCAAGGAATATAGCACTATCATTTAGCACAGACTCTTCCAGGAGAAACAATAACCGTGAACAGAAACAGTAATCAGCAGTAAGTAATCATTATTTCGATATGTGTCTGAGTTCTTCTATCACCACACTTACAATACTTAGCTTGCTATCGGCCTTTGCGCCATTGGCGCAACGGGTCATCTAGTTTAACAACAAGCAAACATAGTCATTCAAACTGGTATTGTGTCGGTCTAAGTACACTGGTTACTGTTAAATAAAAAATGGAAAGGCGTGTTAACTACAACATGCAGCAACCAAATGTAGTCATTCATAGTGGTATTGTTGAAACTTGTATTGATGAAATTGAACTGCACAGTGCATACTTGCACGTATAGAACATCATGTTGTGAATAACTGGAATAAACATGGCATACTACAAACAACCAAATATAGTATTTAAAACTGGACTATGCTAACTACAAACAACCGAATAACCAAAAAACTTTAAAAGAGGCATATGCTAGCTATAACAGGCTTAACAACAAGCAAATATATGTAATCCTATCGGTATGTTTAAAACTGGTATTGATGAAAATGTACTACACAGTAAATAGTTGCACATATAGAGCATCACATTGTGAACAACTGAAATAAACAAGGCAGACTGCAAACAACCAAATATAGCAATTAAAACTGGACATATTCTCACTACACTACAAAAGGGACTCGACAAAACAAATCATGGTTTCCCCCTTGTGAAGAGGTACGACAAAACAAATCATGGGTTTCCTCACTTGTCACGGATGGGCTCGTTCCCGTGTGAAGAGCACGGACCCTGGGTGCGCTCCATGTTGTCAAAAATGGGCTCCTTCCCCTTAGAAGAGCACGGCTGTAGGGTGCCCTCTCTGATGTCACAGATGGGCTCTTTCCCCTTGGAAGAGCCGGAGAGGGTGCTCTCCTCGTGGTCGACATTGATGAGGTCTGACTTGGAAGATGTGGATCCAAGCCAGCGTCGCAGAACGTGTACTTCAGAACTGATAAAAGGGGCTCGATCGCAATGTAGGATGGCAAATTCTTGACAGCGAGCCAGAGGAGATCAGCGGCGGGGCCATGGATGAGATCGACGGCGGTTGAACCCGAGGGGTTGGGGTGAGCCACTTAACCTGTGACATAGCCCGCGTCAGGCCGTTGCTGTCGACGACCTTGATGTCGTAGCCAGCGTCCGCGACATACCTGCATACTCTAGCCCGCTGATTGAGTGCCTGCGGCCAGTAATGGTCGTCAGATTCCTCGGTGGCCACCTCGGCGATGTCGGGCGAAGAGGCCGCGATACACCTTTTTTCGGCCAGTCGCTCCTCGAGCTCCACGAGAATCGTAGCCGGGCTTAGGCTACGGCGCTCTGGAATGGGGGATGGGGATATGTGGGAAAGGGGGCGTTTGGCAGACATTATTTAAGAAACTCAGGGCGGCTAGGGTATGGAGATCGGTGGGTAAGCTGCACGGGTAAACCGGCTGATGTTGACAATGGAGGCCTTGCGGCAGCGCCAACCTTGCTAAGGTTTCGAGCGAGGGAGGGGTTGTGGTGGGGGGTGTGTGTGTGTGCGCGGGCGTGCTCGAGGAGTTTTTGGGGTGTGTGTGTGGAGGGGGGGTTGAGGAAATGATGCGGCTACTAAAATTTTTACTACACGGGAGTAAATGCCGGGGCTACTGAAAATTTGGATGATGGTGCATCGCAAACGGTCCCGAAATAACAACCGTGTGTTATGAAACAGAAAAACCCTCGAGTCGGGCAGATATTTTCGAGGGATGCAAGCGAGAGCGGGAATAACAAACATCACACACGGTTGAAACATAACAACCGTGTGTTATCAAATAGAAAACCCTGCAGGCGGGTAGATATTTTTGAGAGGGAAGCCTCTTGGAGCACAATGTACTGTGCTGATGTGCGTGATAGGGGCACCGGCGTGGCACACGGTTAGTGTGAGTGCACTTTGTCTGTTGCGTCATCCGACTAGTCTAATGTTCATAAATTTGGCGAAAATGACACGGGAAAGGGTCAGAACACGAACACACTTGCATGTGGACCAAATATATTTATGAAGGGTAGTTTGATGTTCAAATACCAAATCCACAACTATGTGGCACCTATCTCACAAAGCGCACAGTATTGCTTGTACCCCACCCCCCCTCATGTTGGCAGGAGGGGAATCCTAAGCTATGAACGCATGTCCGCCCCCACGGAGGTTCACCTAGCAATGTGAAGTAGCAGCCCCCATCACACACACACACACATACACACACACACACACACACATACACACACACACACACACACACACACACACACACACACACTTTCAGTTGGCAGGAGAGGGCATCTCACCATGATGTATCATAAAACGGACGAAGAAGAATCCACCTTGGTCATACAACCTCTCTCTTGTTGTTGGTCAAAGTGATGGACGTCCATGCGACCCTAGAGATGGGCTAGCTCGCCAATAATCACACAAGTAGCTAGTCCGCGAAGACAACCACTGTCTGCATGTGGCCCAAACATATGTATGGAGTGTTGATGTTTGAATACACAATGGAACAACTTTGTTGTGGCACCGTGCTTTGGAACCAGAAATCCCCACAAGGAGTGAGGGTTAGTTGACGACGCATTGTATGCATGTATGTCACACCACACTTCGAGCCGATGATGGGGATTCCTGCATGCATGCATAGTGTGCGCGCTCAAACTTAGGTCTGAATCTCACCATGACCTACTACGATAACCCAAACCAAAGGAACAATCCACCATGGTAACCTATCCCGTTGTCGGTCAAAGTGATCATGGATGTCCACGCGGGCCGATGAATATATAGGCTTGTCGCCGATAACCACGTGAGGGAGTGTACTGTTCAAAGACAACCACTTCATGCATATGTATGTATGGAGGTGATGCGTGCATGTTTGAATACCATACACATTGATGTGGCGCGTGCCCACTTCGACTCGGTGGGAGGGATTCATGCGTACACATGCATATGCTCAATCTATATCATGTCATCCCAGAGCATGACCTATATATACACCGTAGTACAAACCAAAAAATAATCCCCTCCTAAGTCAAATTAACCTCTCTCGTTGTCGAGCAATGTAGTGATGAACCAAGCAAGCCCATAGATTGAAATCATCGATATCGCTGATAACCGCGTGAGTGGGTGCCAGAGGACAACCGCCATTGCTTTGCATGTGGCCAAACATATGTATGGAGAGGTGTGTGTGGTTGTGATGTTTGAATACCCAAAATGCACAACTTAGATGTGGCACATGCCTCAAAAACCGTAAAGTCCCCACATGGAGCGAGGTTCATGAAGCGTACTACATATGCTGGTCGCCTTTCCCCTCTTCAACGCATACTATATATATGCTCCTACTGTAATACAAACCAAAATGAATCCTCCTTGATGGTGAAATTAATTAACCTCTCCCGATGTAGGTCAAAGTGATGCATGCATGGACGACGACCTCGCGGGCCCATAGACGGAAGCGTCACACGTGAGTGTCCTAGGATAACCACCGTCTGCATATGCATGTGGCCCAAAGAGGTGTTGTGTGATGTTTGAATAGCCAATGCACAACTTTGATGTGGCACGTGCCTTAGAAACCGAAAAGTCCTAACACTGAGTGAGGTGTGTTCACAGACGTGTACGTAGTATATATGTTGGTCCCCTCCCACCTCTTCGGAGCGTACTATATACTCCCACCGTAACACAAACTAAAAAGAACCAACCTTGCTGGTCAAATTAACCTCTCCGTCGACTGTTGGTCAAAGTGATGGACGACGACCTCACGGGCCCACAGAAAGCGTCACATGCGAGTGAGTGTCGTATAGGACAACCACCAAATGCATGTGGCCCAAACATGTATGTATGAAAGGGTTTTGTAATGTTTTAAATAACGAATACACGATTTTGATGTGGGGCCTGCCTCACAAAATGGCCAACCCACACGGTGGCTCACGACTCGTAGTGTACTGCCAGCCCCCACCCCAGACACACACACAGACACACATCGCACATCCAGAACATATGTTACCAAAGGAGGGGCATTTAAATTTTGAAAAAAAACGGAGATCATTAAGACGCTTTAGTACATTGATAGATTTTCTAGCGGTATAATGTGCAAAAATCTAATTTGAGCTACATGCTGATGACCCACAAGTATAGGTGATCAATCGATGTCCTTTTGATAAGTAAGAGTGTCGAACCCAATGAGGAGCATAAGGAAATGACAAGCGGTTTTTAGCAAGGTATTTTCTACAACCACTGAAATAGTCGGTAATAGGTAGTTTGGTAGCAAGATAGTTTGTAACGAGCAAGTAATGGTAAAGGATAAATAAAGTGCAGCAAGGTATCCCAATCCTTGTGTGACAAAGGACAGGCCAAAACGGTCTCTTATGATAAGCAAAGCGTTCTTGATGGTACACGAGAATTTCATCATATCACTTTCATCATGTTGGTTTCATTCGTGTTTGCTACTTTGATAATTTGATATGTGGGTGGACCGGTGCTTAGGTGCTGTTCTTACTTGAACAACCTCCTACTTATAATTAACCTCCTCGCAAGAATCCGCAACTACGAGAAAAGTATTAAGATAAAATCTAACCATAGCATTAAACTTTTCAGACCCTTACAAAATAGCGCATAAACTAGGGTTTAAGCTTCTATCACTCTAGCAACCCATCATCTAATAAGTACTCCACAATGCATTCCGCTAGGCTCAAATACGGTGAAGTGCCATGTAGTCAATGTTCACATGACACTACCAAGGGAATCACAACATACATATCATCAAAACATCTAACACATATCAAGTTCACATGATTACTTGTAACATGACTTCATCCGTGACCTCAAGAACAAAAGTAACTACTCACAAATAATAATCATGCTCAAGATCAGAGGGGTATTAAATAGCATAATAGATCTGAACATATAATCTTCCACCAAATAAACCATATAGTAATCAACTACAAGATGTAATCAACACTACTAGTCACCGGCAAGCACCAATCTAAGGCTCCAGTACAAAGATTGAACACAAGAGATGAACTAGGATTTGAGAGGAGATGGTGCTGTTGAAGATGTTGATGGAGATGGCCCTCCCAAAGATGGGAGAGTTCTTGGTGACGATGATTTCCCCTTTTGAGAGGGAAGTTCCCCCGGCGAATCGCTCCATCGGAGGGCAAAAGTGCTTTTGCCCAAGTTCCTCCCGAAAGTCCTCCCCTTATTTTTTTGTGGGTCAAAATGACTTATATACCATTAAGAGGTGCATCGGAGGTGGGCCGAGGAGGGCAAAACCCACCAGGGCGCGCCTGGACTCCCTGGCGCACCCAGGTGGGTTGTGCCCACCTAGTGGGCGCCCTCTGGTAGTTATTTGCTCCAATATTCTTCATATATTTTTTGGGGAACGTAGCAGAAATTCAAAATTTTCCTACGTGTCACCAAGATCTATCCATGGAGAGACTAGCAACGAGGGGAAGGAGAGTGCATCTACATACCCTTGTAGATCGCTAAGCGGAAGCGTTCAAGTGAACGGGGTTGATGGAGTCGTACTCGCCGTGATTCAAATCACCGATGATCCTAGTGCCGAACGGACGGCACCTCCGCGTTCAACACACGTATAGCCGGTGACGTCTCCCATGACTTGATCCAGCAAGGAGAGAGGGAGAGGTTGAGGAAGACTCCATCCAGCAAGAAAGACAACGTGGCGTGGTGGTGGTGGAGGAGCGTGGCAATCTGCAGGGCTTCGCCAAGCACCCACGGGAGAGGAGGAGGTGTCACGGGAGGGAGGGAGGTGCCGGGACTCGGTGTGGCTTCCCTCCCTCCCTCCCTTTATATAGGTGCAAGAGAGGGGAGGGCGCAGCCTTGCCCCTTCCTCCAAGGAAGGGGTGCGGCCAAGAGGGGGAGGAGTCCATCCTCCCAAGGCACCCCTGAGGTGCCTTCCCCCTTGGACTCTTCCCTCCCCAAGTCTCCTTGGCGCATGGGCCTCTTGGGGCTGGTGCCCTTGGCCCATATGGGCCAAGGCACACCCCTACAGCCCATGTGCCCCCGGGCAGGTGGACCCCTCGGTGGACCCCGGACCCCTTTCGGCACTCCGGTACAATACCGATAATCTGTGAAACTTTTCCGGCGACCAAAATAAGACTTCCTATATATAAATCTTTACCTCCGGACCATTCCGGAACTCCTCGTGACGTCCGAGATCTCATCCGGGACTCCGAACAACATTCAGTAACCACATACAAACTTCCTTTATAACCCTAGCGTCATCGAACCTTAAGTGTGTAGACCCTCCGAGTTCGGGAACCATGCAGACATGACCGAGACGTTCTCCGGTCAATAACCAACAGCGGGATCTGGATACCCATGTTGGCTCCCACATGTTCCACGATGATCTCATCGGATGAACCACGATGTCAAGGACTCAATCAATCCCGTATACAATTCCCTTTGTCTAGCGGTATTGTACTTGCCCGAGATTCGATCGTCGGTATCCGATACCTTGTTCAATCTCGTTATCGCAAGTCTCTTTACTCGTTCCGTAACACATCATCCCGTGATCAACTCCTTGATCACATTGTGCACATTATGATGATGTCCTACCGAGTGGGCTCAGAGATACCTCTCCGTCACACGGAGAGACAAATCGCCTCGATTCGTGCCAACCCAACAAACACTTTCGGAGATACCTGTAATGCACCTTTATAGCCACCCGATTACGTTGTGACGCTTTGGTACACCCAAAGCATTCCTACGGTATTCGGAGTTGCACAATCTCATGGTCTAAGGAAATGATACTTGACATTTAGAAAAGCTTTAGCATCTGAACTACACGATCAGTGCTAGGCTTAGGATTGGGTCTTGTCCATCACATCATTCTCCTAATGATGTGATCCCGTTATCAATGACATCCAATGTCCATGGTCAGGAAACCGTAACCATCTATTGATTAACGAGCTAGTCAACTAGAGGCTTACTAGGGACATGGTGTTGTCTATGTACCTACACATGTATCCGAAGTTTCCTATCAATACAATTATAGCATGGATAATAAACGATTATCATGAACAAGGAAATATAATAATAACTAATTTATTATTGCCTCTAGGGCATATTTCCAACAGTCTCCCACTTGCACTAGAGTCAATAATCTAGTTCACATCGCCATGTGATTAACACTCACGTGTCACATCGCCATGTGACCAACATCCAAAGAGTTTACTAGTGTCATTGAACTAGTTCAACTCATCATGTGATTAAGACTCAATGAGTTACGGGGTTTGATCATGTTTTGCTTGTGAGAGAGGTTTAGTCAACGGATCTGAACCTTTCAGATCCGTGTGTGCTTTGCAAATTTCTAGGTCATATTATAAATGCTGCTTCCACGCTCCATTTGAAACTATTCCAAATGGTTGCTCCACTATACGTATCCGGTTTGCTATTCGTAGTCATTCGGATAGGTGTCAAAGCTTGCATCGACCTAACCCTTTACAATCGAACTCTTTATCACCTCCATAATCGAGAAACATGTCCTTATTTACTCCAAGGACAATTTTGACCGCTGTCCAATGATCCCCATTCCTGGATCATTCTTGTACCCTTAGTGACTCATGGCAAGGTACACTTCCTAAGCGGTACACAAAGATAGCATACTATAGAGCCTATATACGAAGCATAGGGGACGACCTTCGTCCTTTCTCTCTTTTCTGCCGTGGTCGAGCTTTAACTCTTAAATTCATACCTTACAACTCAGGCAAGAACTCCTTCTTCGATCGATCCATCTTGAACCCCTTCATGATTATGTCAAGGTATGTGCTCATTTTAAAATACCATTTAGCGTTTTTGATCTATCCTAATAGATCTTGATGCTCAATGTTCAAGTAGCTTAATCTAGGTTTTCTATTGAAAAACACTTTTCAAATAACCCCATATGCTTTCCAGAACTTCTACATCATTTCTGATCAACAATATGTCAACAACATATACTCATCGAAATGCTACAAAGGTTCCCACTCACTTCTTTGGAAATACAAGTTTCTCATAAACTTTGTATAAACCTAAAATCTTTGATCATCTCATCAAAGCGCACATTCCAACTCCGAGATGCTTACTCTAGTCCTTAGAAGGATCGCCGGAGCCAAAGATAACTTTTAGCATCCTTAGGATCGAAAAAAACTTTCTGATTGTATCACATACAACCTTTCCTTACGAAGACTGGTAAGGAAACTCGTTTTGACATCCATCTGCCAGATTTCATAAATGCAGCTAATGCTAACATGATTCCAACGGATTTAAGCATCGCTACGGACGAGAAAATCTCATCGTAGCCAACTCCTTGAACTTGTGAAAAACTCTTCGCCACAAGTCGAGCTTCATAGACGGTGACATTACCGTCCACATCCGTCTTCTTCTTAAAGATCCATTTATCTCAAAGGCTTGCCTATCTAAGTAGTCCACCAAAGTCCATGCTTTGTTACGATACATGGATCCTATCTCGGATTTCATGGCTTCTAACCATTTGTCGGAATATGGGCCCACCATCGCTTCTCCATAGCTCGTAGGTTCATTGTTGTCTAGCAACATGACCTTCAAGACATGATTACTGTACCACTCTGAAGTAGTACGCATCCTTGTCACCCTACGAGGCACGGTAGTGACTTGATCTGAAACTTCATGATCACTATCATAAGCTTCTTCTGCAATTGGTGTAGGCACCACCGGAACAACTTCCTGTGCCCTGCTGCACACTAGTTGAAGTGATGATTCAATAACCTCATCAAGTCTCCACCATCCTCCCACTCAATTCTTTCGAGAGAAACTTTTCCTCGAGAAAGGACCCGTTTCTAGAAACAATTACTTTTGCTTACGGATCTTGAGATAGGAGGTATACCCAACTGTTTTGGGTGTCCTATGAAGATGCATTTATCCGTTTTGGGTTCGAGCTTATCACGATGAAACTTTTTCACATAAGCGTCGCAGCCCCAAACTTTTAAGAAACGACAACTTAGGTTTCTCCAAACCATAGTTCAAACAAAGGCCGTCTCAACGGAATTACGTGGTGCCCTATTAAAGTGAGTGCGGTTGTCTCTAATGCCTAACCCATGAACGATAGTGGTAATTCGATAAGAGACATCATGGTACGCACCATATCTAATAGGGTGCAACTATGATGTTCGGACACACCATCACACTATGGTGTTCCAGCGGTATTAATTGTGAAACAATTTCCACAATGTCTTAATAAGCGTACAAAGCTCGTAACTCAGATACTCATCTCTATGATCATATCATGGACATTTTATCCTCTTGTCACGATGATCTTTAACTTCACTCTGAAATTACTTGAACCATTCAATAATTCAGACTTGTGTTTCATCAAGTAAATACACTCAATATCTACTTAAATCATCCGTGAAGTAAGAACATAACGATATTCATCTGCATGCCTCAAAGACTCATTGGACTGCACACATCAAAATGTGTTACTTCCAACAAGTTGCTATCTTGTTCCATCTTCATCAAACCGAGGCTTTTCACCATCTTGCCCATGTGGTATGATTTGCATATCTCAAGTGATTCAAAATCAAGTGAGTCCAAACGATCCATCTGCATGGAGTTTCTTCATGCGTATACACCAATAGACATGGTTCACATGTCTCAAACTTTTTTCAAAACGAGTGAGTCAAAAGATCCATCAACATGGAGCTTCTTCATGCGTTTTACACCAATATGACTTACATGGCAGTGCCACAAGTAAGTGGTACTATCATTACTATCTTATATCTTTTGGCATGACAATGTGTATCACTACGATCGAGATTCAATAAACCATTCTTTTAGGTGCAAGACCATTGAAGGTATTTATTCAAATAAATAGAGTAACCATTATTCTCCTTAAATGAATAACCGTATTGCGATAGACATAATCCAATCATGTCTATGCTCAACGCAAACACCAAATTACAATTTTAGGTTTAACTCCAATCTTGATGGTAGAGGGAGCGTGCGATGCTTGATCACATCAACCTTGGAAACACTTCCAACACGTATCGTCAGCTCACCTTTAGCTAGTCTCCGTTTATTCCGTAGCTTTTATTTCGAGTTACTAACACTTAGCAACCGAACCGGTATCTAATACCCTGGTGCTACTAGGAGTACTAGTAAAGTACACATTAACATAATGTATATCCAATATACTTCTATCGACCTTGCCAACCTTCTCATCTACCAAGTATCTAGGGTGGTTCCGCTTCAAAGGTCCGTTCCTCTCATTGCAGAAGCACTTAGTCTCGGGTTTGGGTTCAACCTTGGGTTTCTTCACTAGAGCAGCAACTGTTTTGCGGTTTCATGAAGTATCCCTTCTTGCCCTTGCCCTTCTTGAAACTAGTGGTTTCACCAACCATCAACAATTGATGCTCCTTCTTGATTTTTACTTTCATGTGTCAAACATCGTGAATACCTCAAGGATCATCATATCTATCCCCGACATGTTATAGTTCATCATGAAGCTCTAGCAGCTTGGTGGCAATGACTTTGGAGAAACATCACTATCTCATCCGGAAGATCAACTCCCACTCGATTCAAGTGATTGTTGCACTCGGACAATCGAGCACAAGCTCAACGATTGAGCTTTTCTCCCTTAGTTTGCAGGCTAAGAAAATCGTCGCAGGTCTTATACCTCTTGACGTGGGCACGAGCCTGAAATCCCAATTTCAGCCCTCGACACATCTCATATGTTCCGCGACGTTTCGAAAAACGTCTTTGGTGCCTCAACTCTAAACCGTTTAACATTACCGAACTATCACGTAGTCATCAAAACGTGTGTCGATGTTCGCAACATCCACAGACCACGTTCGAGGTCCAGACACCGAGCGGTGCATTAAGGACATAAGCTTTCTAACGACCGCATAATTGCTATCATCAACTTTCAACTATATTTTCTCTAGGAACATATCTAAACAAAGTAGAACTAAAGCGCGAGCTATGACATAATTTGCAAAGGGCTTTTGACTATGTTCAGGATAATTAAGTTCATCTAATGAACTCCCACTCGAGATAGACATCCCTCCACCATCTAAGTGATTACATGATCCGAGTCAACTAGGCCGTGTCCGATCATCACGTGAGACGGACTAGTCATCATCGGTGAACATCTTCATGTTGATCGTATCTACCATACGACTCATGCTCGACCTTTCGGTCTCTTGTGTTCCGAGGCCATGTGCATACATGCTAGGCTCATCAAGTTAACCTAAGTGTTACGCGTGTGTAAATCTGGCTTACACCCGTTGTATGTGAACGTAAGAATCTATCACACCGATCATCACGTGGTGCTTCAAACGCATTTAACTTTACATAACGGTGCACAGTTAGGGGGAACACTTTCTTGAAATTTTAATGAGGGATCATCTTATTTACTACTGTTGTTCTAAGAAAATAAGATGCATAAACATGATAAACATCACATGCAATCAAATAGTGACATGATATGGCCAATATCATTTTGCTCCTTTTGATCTCCATCTTCGGGGCTCCATGATCATCATCGCCACCGCATGACACCATGATCTCCATCATCATGATTTCCATCATCGTGTCTTCATGAAGTTGTCTCGCCAACTATTACTTCTACTACTATGGCTATCGGTTAGCAATAAAGTAAAAGTAATTACATGGCGCTGTATAATGACACGCAGGTCATACAATAAATAAAGACAACTCCTATGGCTCCTGCCGATTGTCATACTCATCGACATGCAAGTCGTGATTCCTATTACAAGAACATGATCAATCTCATACATCACATATCATTCATCACATTCTTCTTGGCCATATCACATCACATAGCATACCCTGCAAAAACAAGTTAGACGTCCTCTAATTGTTGTTTGCATGTTTTACGTGGCTGCTATGGGTTTCTAGCAAGAACGCTTTCTTACCTACGCAAAACCACAACGTGATATGTCAATTGCTATTTACCCTTCATAAGGACCCTTTTCATCGCATCCGATCCGACTAAAGTGGGAGAGATCGGCACCCGCTAGCCACCTTATGCACCAAGTGCATGTCGCCGGTGGAACCTGTCTCACGTGGAAATGCGTGTAAGGTCGGTCCGGGCCGCTTCATCCCACAATACCGTCGAAACAAGATTGGACTAGTAACGGCAAGCATATTGAACAAAATCAACGCCCACAACTACTTTGTGTTCTACTCGTGCAAAGAATCTACGCAATAAACCTAGCTCATGATGCCACTGTTGGGGAACGTAGCAGAAATTCAAAATTTTCCTACGTGTCACCAAGATCTATCCATGGAGAGACTAGCAACAAGGGGAAGGAGAGTGCATCTACATACCCTTGTAGATCGCTAAGCGGAAGCGTTCAAGTGAACGGGGTTGATGGAGTCGCACTGCCGTGATTCAAATCACCGATGATCCTAGTGCCGAACGGACGGCACCTCCGCGCTCAACACACGTACAGCCCGGTGACGTCTCCCATGCCTTGATCCAGCAAGGAGAGAGGGAGAGGTTGAGGAAGACTCCATCCAGCAGCAGCACAACGGCGTGGTGGTGGTGGAGGAGCGTGGCATCCTGCAGGGCTTCGCCAAGCACCTGCGGGAGAGGAGGAGGTCTCACGGGAGGGAGGGAGGCGCCAGGGACTCAGGTGTGGCTTCCCTCCCTCCCTCCCTTTATATAGGTGCAAGAGAGGGGAGGGCGCAGCCTTGCCCCTTCCTCCAAGGAAGGGGTGCGGCCAAGAGGGGAGGAGTCCATCCTCCCCAAGGCACCCTGAGGTGCCTTCCCCTTGGACTCTTCCCTCCCCAAGTCTCCTTGGCGCATGGGCCTCTTGGGGCTGGTGCCCTTGGCCCATATGGGCCAAGGCGCACCCCTACAGCCCATGTGGCCCCGGGCAGGTGGACCCCGGTGGACCCCTTCCCCTTTCGGCACTCCGGTACAATACCGATAATCTGTGAAACTTTTCCGGCGATTTAAAATAAGACTTCCTATATATAAATCTTTACCTCTGTACCATTCCGAACTCCTCGTGACGTCCGGGATCTCATCCGGGACTCAACAACATTCGGTAACCACATACAAACTTCCTTTATAACCCTAGCGCCATCGAACCTTAAGTGTGTGGACCCTACGGGTTCGGGAACCATCTTGAGACATGACCGAGACGTTCTCCGGTCAATAACCAACAGCGGATCTGGATACCCATGTTGGCTCCTACATGTTCCACGATGATCTCATCGGATGAACCACGATGTCAAGGACTCAATCAATCCCGTATACAATTCCCTTTGTCTAGCGGTATTGTACTTGCTCGAGATTCGATCGTCGGTATCCGATACCTTGTTCAATCTCAGCATCGCAAGTCTCTTTACTCGTTCCGTAACACATCATCCCGTGATCAACTCCTTGATCACATTGTGCACATTATGATGATGTCCTACCGAGTGGGCCCAAAGATACCTCTCCGTCACACGGAGAGACAAATCGATCTCGATTCGTGCCAACCCAATGCAGACACTTTCGGAGATACCGTAATGCACCTTTATAGCCACCCGATTACGTTGTGACGTTTGGTACACCCAAAGCATTCCTACGGTATTCGGGAGTTGCACAATCTCATGGTCTAAGGAAATGATACTTGACATTTAGAAAAGCTTTAGCATACGAACTACACGATCTGTGCTAGGCTTAGGATTGGGTCTTGTCCATCACATCATTCTCCTAATGATGTGATCCCGTTATCAATGACATCCAATGTCCATGGTCAGGAAACCGTAACCATCTATTGATTAACGAGCTAGTCAACTAGAGGCTTACTAGGGACATGGTGTTGTCTATGTACCTACACATGTATCCGAGTTTCCTATCAATACAATTATAGCATGGATAATAAACGATTATCATGAACAAGGAAATATAATAATAACTAATTTATTATTGCCTCTAGGGCATATTTCCAACAGTCTCCCACTTGCACTAGAGTCAATAATCTAGTTCACATTGCCATGTGATTAACACTCACAGGTCACATCGCCATGTGACCAACATCCAAAGAGTTTACTAGTGTCATTGAACTAGTTCACATCATCATGTGATTAAGACTCAATGAGTTCTGGGATTGATCATGTTTTGCTTGTGAGAGAGGTTTTAGTCAACGGATCTGAACCTTTCAGATCCGTGTGTGCTTTGCAAATTTCTAGGTCATATTATAAATGTTGCTTCCACGCTCCATTTGAAACTATTCCAAATGGTTGCTCCACTATACGTATCCGGTTTGCTATTCAGAGTCATTCGGATAGGTGCCAAAGCTTGCATCGACGTAACCCTTTACGCCGAACTCTTTATCACCTCCATAATCAAGAAACATGTCCTTATTTACTCCAAGGACAATTTTGACCGCTGTCCAATGATCCCCATTCCTAGATCATTCTTGTACCCCTTGACTGACTCATGGCAAGGCACACTTCGATGCGGTACACATCATAGCATACTATAGAGCCTATATACGAAGCATAGGGACGACCTTCGTCCTTTCTCTCTTTTCTGCCATGGTCGAGCTTTGACTCTTAACTTCATACCTTATTATACAACTCAGGCAAGAACTCCTTCTTTGAGTGATCCATCTTGAACACCTTCAAGATTATGTCAAGGTATGTGCTCATTTGAAAATACCATTTAGCGTTTTTGATCTATCCTCATAGATCTTGATGCTCAATGTTCAAGTAGCTTAATCTAGGTTTTCTATTGAAAAAACACTTTTCAAATAACCCCATATGCTTTCCAGAACTTCTACATCATTTCTGATCAACAATATGTCAACAACATATACACATCGTAAATTCTACAAAGGTTCCCACTCACTTCTTTGGAAATACAAGTTTCTCATAAACTTTGTATAAACCCAAAATCTTTGATCATCTCATCAAAGCGCACATTCCAACTCCGAGATGCTTACTCCGGTCCCTAGAAGGATCGCCGGAGCCAAAGATAACTTTTAGCATCCTTAGGATCGACAAAAACTTTCCGATTGTATCACATACAACCTTTCCTTACGAAGACTGGTAAGGAAACTCGTTTTGACATCCATCTGCCAGATTTCATAAATGCAGCTAATGCTAACATGATTCCGACGGATTTAAGCATCGCTACGGATGAGAAAATCTCATCGTAGCCAACTCCTTGAACTTGTGAAAAACTCTTCGCCACAAGTCGAGCTTCATAGACGGTGACATTACCGTCCACGTCCGTCTTCTTCTTAAAGATCCATTTATCTCAATGGCTTGCCTATCGGGCGAGTCCACCAAAGTCCATGCTTTGTTCTGATACATGGATCCTATCTCGGATTTCATGGCTTCTAACCATTTGTCGGAATATGGGCCCACCATCGCTTCTCCATAGCTCGTAGGTTCATTATTGTCTAGCAACATGGCCTTCAAGACATCATTACTGTACCACTCTGAAGTAGTACGCATCCTTGTCACCCTACGAGGCACGGTAGTGACTTGATCCGAAACTTCATGATCACTATCATAAGCTTCTTCTTCAATTGGTGTAGGCGCCACAGGAACAACTTCACGTGCCTGCTGCACACTAGTTGAAGTGATGATTCAATAACCTCATCAAGTCTCCACCATCCTCCCACTCAATTCTTTCGAGAGAAACTTTTCCTCGAGAAAGGACCCATTTCTAGAAACAATTACTTTTGCTTCCGGATCTTGAGATAGGAGGTATACCCAACTGTTTTGGGTGTCCTATGAAGATGCATTTATCCGCTTTTGGGTTCGAGCTTATCACAATGAAACTTTTTCACATAAGCGCCGCAGCCCCAAACTTTTAAGAAACGACAACTTAGGTTTCTCCAAACCATAGTTCAAACAGTGCCGTCTCAACGGAATTACGTGGTGCCCTATTAAAGTGAGTGCGGTTGTCTCTAATGCCTAACCCATGAACGATAGTGGTAATTCGATAAGAGACATCATGGTACGCACCATATCTAATAGGGTGCAACTATGATGTTCGGACACACCATCACACTATGGTGTTCCAGCGGTATTAATTGTGAAACAATTTCCACAATGTCTTAATAGCGTGCCAAAGCTCAGAACTCAGATACTCATCTCTATGATCATATCATAGACATTTTATCCTCTTGTCACGATGATCTTTAACTTCACTCTGAAATTACTTGAACCATTCAATAATTCAGACTTGTGTTTCATCAAGTAAATACACTCAAGATATCTACTTAAATCATCCGTGAAGTAAGAACATAACGATATTCCTTTGCATGCCTCAAAGCACTCATTGGACTGCACACATCAAAATGTGTTACTTCCAACAAGTTGCTATCTTGTTCCATCTTCATCAAACCGAGGCTTTTCACCATCTTGCCCATGTGGTATGATTTGCATATCTCAAGTGATTCAAAATCAAGTGAGTCCAAACGATCCATCTGCATGGAGTTTCTTCATGCGTATACACCAATAGACATGGTTCACATGTCTCAAACTGTTTTCAAAACGAGTGAGTCCAAAGATCCATCAACATGGAGCTTCTTCATGCGTTTTACACCAATATGACTTACATGGCAGTGCCAAAAGTAAGTGGTACTATCATTACTATCTTATATCTTTTGGCATGAAAATGTGTATCACTACGATCGAGATTCAATAAACCATTCTTTTAGGTGCAAGACCATTGAAGGTATTTATTCAAATAAATAGAGTAACCATTATTCTCCTTAAATGAATAACCGTATTGCGATAGACATAATCCAATCATGTCTATGCTCAACGCAAACACCAAATTACAATTTTAGGTTTAACTCCAATCTTGATGGTAGAGGGAGCGTGCGATGCTTGATCACATCAACCTTGGAAACACTTCCAACACGTATCGTCAACTCACCTTTAGCTAGTCTCCGTTTATTCCGTAGCTTTTATTTCGAGTTACTAACACTTAGCAACCGAACCGCATCTAATAATTGGTGCTACTAGGAGTACTAGTAAAGTACACATTAACATAATGTATATCCAATATACTTCTATCGACCTTGCCAGCCTTCTCATCTACCAAGTATCTAGGGTGGTTCCGCTCAAAGGTCCGTTCCTCGTCTCTGAAGCACTTAGTCTCGGGTTTGGGTTCAACCTTGGGTTTCTTCACTAGAGCAGCAACTGTTTTGCGGTTTCATGAAGTATCCCTTCTTGCCCTTTCCCTTCTTGAAACTAGTGGTTTCACCAACCATCAACAATTGATGCTCCTTGATTTCTACTTTCGCGGTGTGAAACATCGTGAATACCTCAAGGATCATCATATCTATCCCTGACATGTTATAGTTCATCACGAAGCTCTAGCAGCTTGGTGGCAATGACTTTGGAGAAACATCACTATCTCATCCGGAAGATCAACTCCCACTCGATTCAAGTGATTGTTGCACTCAGACAATCTGAGCACAAGCTCAACGATTGAGCTTTTCTCCCTTAGTTTGCAGGCTAAGAAAATCGTCGGAGGTCTTATACCTCTTGACGTGGGCGCGAGCCTGAAATCCCAATTTCAGCCCTCGAAACATCTCATATGTTCAGTGATGTTTCAAAAACGTCTTTGGTGCCTCAACTCTAAACCGTTTAACTGAACTATCACGTAGTTATCAAAACGTGTATGTCCGATGTTCGCAACATCCACAGACGACGCTCGAGGTCCAGCACAATCGAGCGGTGCATTAAGGACATAAGCTTTCTACGACCGCATAATTGCTACTCATCAACTTTCAACTATATTTTCTCTAGGAACATATCTAAACAAGAGAACTAAAGCGTGAGCTATGACATAATTTGCAAAGGGCTTTTGACTATGTTCAGGATAATTAAGTTCATCTAATGAACTCCCACTCGAGATAGACATCCCTCCAGGTCATCTAAGTGATTACATGATCCGAGTCAACTAGGCCGTGTCCGATCATCACGTGAGACGGACTAGTCATCATCGGTGAACATCTTCATGTTGATCGATTCTACCATACGACTCATGCTCGACCTTTCGGTCTCTTGTGTTCCGAGGCCATGTCTGCGTACATGCTAGGCTCGTCAAGTTAACCTAAGTGTTCCGCGTGTGTAAATCTGGCTTACACCCGTTGTATGTGAACGTAAGAATCTATCACACCCGATCATCACGTGGTGCTTCGAAACGACGAACTTTCGCATCGGTGCACAGTTAGGGGGAACACTTTCTTGAAATTTTAATGAGGGATCATCTTATTTACTACCGTTGTTCTAAGCAAATAAGATGCATAAACATGATAAACATCACATGCAATCAAATAGTGACATGATATGGCCAATATCATTTTGCTCCTTTGATCTCCATCTTCGGGCTCCATGATCATCATCGTCACCGGCATGACACCATGATCTCCATCATCATGATCTCCATCATCGTGTCTTCATGAAGTTGTCTCGCCAACTATTACTTCTACTACTATGGCTACCGATTAGCAATAAAGTAAAGTAATTACATGGCGTTGTATAATGACACGCATGTCATACAATAAATAAAGACAACTCCTATGGCTCCTGCCGATTGTCATACTCATCGACATGCAAGTCGTGATTCCTATTACAAGAACATGATCAATCTCATACATCACAT
Source organism: Aegilops bicornis (assembly GCA_021605145.1). Classification (NCBI taxonomy): domain Eukaryota; kingdom Viridiplantae; phylum Streptophyta; class Magnoliopsida; order Poales; family Poaceae; genus Aegilops; species Aegilops bicornis. The sequence continues at coordinate 142,972,024 of CM038669.1, forward strand.
ATCATTCATCACATTCTTCTTGGCCATATCACATCACATAGCATACCTCGTAAAAAACAAGTTAGACGTCCTCTAATTGTTGTTTGCATGTTTTACGTGGCTGCTATGGGTTTCTAGCAAGAACGCTTTCTTACCTACGCAAAACCACAACGTGATATGTCAATTGCTATTTACCCTTCATAAGGACCCTTTTCATCGCATCCGATCCGACTAAAGTGGGAGAGGCGGCACCCGCTAGCCACCTTATGCACCAAGTGCATGTCACCGGTGGAACCTGTCTCACGAAGAGTACGTGTAAGGTCGGTCCGGGCCGCTTCATCCCACAATACCGGCGAAACAAGATTGGACTAGTAATGGCAAGCATATTGAACAAAATCAACGCCCACAACTACTTTGTGTTCTACTCGTGCAAAGAATCTACGCAATAAACCTAGCTCATGATGCCACTGTTGGGGAACGAGCGTAAATTCAAAATTTTCCTACGTGTCACCAAGATCTATCCATGGAGAAACTAGCAACAAGGGAGGAGAGTGCATCTACATACCCTTGTAGATCGCTAAGCGGAAGCGTTCAAGTGAACGGGGTTGATGGAGTCGTACTCGTCGTGATTCAAATCACCGATGATCCTAGTGCCGAACGGACGGCACCTCCGCGTTCAACACACGTACAGCTCGGTGACGTCTCCCATGCCTTGATCCAGCAAGGAGAGAGGGAGAGGTTGAGGAAGACTCCATCCAGCAGCAGCACAACGGCGTGGTGGTGGTGGAGGAGCGTGGCAATCCTGCAAGGCTTCGCCAAGCACCTGCGGGAGAGGAGGAGGTGTCACGGGAGGGAGGGAGGTGCCAGGGACTCAGGTGTGGCTTCCCCTCCCTCCCTTTATATAGGTGCAAGAGAGGGGAGGCGCATCCTTGCCCCTTCCTCCAAGGAAGGGTGCGGCCAAGAAGGGGAGGAGTCCATCCTCCCAAGGCACCCTGAGGTGCCTTCCCCTTGGACTCTTCCCTCCCCAAGTCTCCTTGGCGCATGGGCCTCTTGGGGCTGGTGCCCTTGGCCCATATGGGCCAAGGCGCACCCCTACAGCCCATGTGCCCCCGGGCAGGTGGACCTCGACCCCTTTCGCACTCCTGCACAATACCGATAATGCGCGAAACTTTTCTCGCATTTAAAATAAGACTTCCTATATATAAATCTTTACCTCCGGACCATTCCGAACTCCTCGTGACGTCCGGGATCTCATCCGGACTCAACAACAATCGGTAACCACATACAAACTTCCTTTATAACCCTAGCGTCATCGAACCTTAAGTGTGTAGACCCTACGGGTTCGGGAACCATGCAGACATGACCGAGACGTTCTCCGGTCAATAACCAACAGCGGGATCCGGATACCCATGTTGGCTCCCACATGTTCCACGATGATCTCATCGGATGAACCACGATGTCAAGGACTCAATCAATCCCGTATACAATTCCCTTTGTCTAGCGGTATTGTACTTGCTCGAGATTCGATCGTCGGTATCCGATACCTTGTTCAATCTCGTTACCGGCAAGTCTCTTTACTCGTTCCGTAACACATCATCCCGTGATCAACTCCTTGATCACATTGTGCACATTATGATGATGTCCTACCGAGTGGGCCCAAAGATACCTCTCCGTCACACGGAGAGACAAATCGAGCCTCGATTCGTGCCAACCCAATGACACTTTCGGAGATACCTGTAATGCACCTTTATAGCCACCCGATTGCCAGGACGCTTGGTACACCCAAAGCATTCCTACGGTATTCGGGAGTTGCACAATCTCATGGTCTAAGGAAATGATACTTGACATTTAGAAAAGCTTTAGCATACGAACTACACGATCTGTGCTAGGCTTAGGATTGGGTCTTGTCCATCACATCATTCTCCTAATGATGTGATCCCGTTATCAATGACATCCAATGTCCATGGTCGTGAAACCGTAACCATCTATTGATTAACGAGCTAGTCAACTAGAGGCTTACTAGGGACATGGTGTTGTCTATGTACCCACACATGTATCTGAGTTTCCTATCAATACAATTATAGCATGGATAATAAACGATTATCATGAACAAGGAAATATAATAATAACTAATTTATTATTGCCTCTAGGGCATATTTCCAACAATATTGCCAAACAATTCTCCATAAATTTTCAGCTCATTTGGAGATGTGCAGAATAGGTAACTCTGACATAGCTTTTTCAGGTCCAGAATTCCAGCTGCCGGTATTCTCCCTCTTCGTGTAAACCTTGCATATCATGAGAGAAAAGGCATTAGAAATAGTCCAAAACGCATTATTCTGCATAAGAATATTGTAAATAATAGTAGGAAAACATGATGCAAAATGGACGTATCAACTCCCCAAGCTTACATCTCGCTTGTCCTCAAGAGGAAACCGTAATCAAAATACATGTCCACATGCTTAGAGAGAGAGAGAGAGAGAGAGAGAGAGAGAGAGAGAGAGAGAGAGAGAGAGAGAGAGGTGTCGATAAAAACAAAATACGGACATAGAAGCATCATGCATATTATTATAACAGCAAGGAACTTTAACATAAAACTTTATCAAATAACTTTTATCATATAACTTCTCATGAACAAGTAACAATTCATCACAACATAGAAGTATAAAGCATAAACCTTATTGAAAACCAACAAACCATGTTCTCAGTCAACTTTGCAACTACAATTCATCGTATTTTCAGGAAGGGTCACGTGGAGCCTTTAGGCAAGTCCACATACTCAACCATCATTTAATTTTCTACGATTGCTAACACTCACAACATACCCATGAACAAAAAGTTTCAATCGTACACATAAAAAAATAGGGGCTTATAGTTCCACCTCCCAACGTATTCACCTCAAGGGTGATGTCAACAATAATAACTCATGCCCACTCATATCCAACTGGATATATGTGCCTAGATGTTTCCTCACCACATGATGCTTGCAAAAAGAGAAAATAAAAAGGAATAGGGAAGAAAACTTTTGACTCATACATAATAGTAAATGATAAAAGTAAAGGATAGGCCCTTCGCAGAGGGAAGCAGAGGCATCATGCGCTTATTTGTTTTTATGCCAAATCCCTTAATGCAAAAGAACGTCACATTATATTGCCCCTTATGATGGCAACCTTTATTATGTAGTCTGTCGCTTTTATTACTTTGCCATCGCAAGTTGATACAACGCTCAATTTTCTCTTACACTAAATGATCCAACACATTTAGAAGCAATTTTTATTGCCATATTGCACTGATGTCAACTTACTTGAAGGATCTTACTCAATCCATAGGTAGGTATGGTGGACTCTCAAAATAAGATTTGGATTAAGGCTTTTTGGATGCACAAGTAGTATCTCTATTTAGTGCAGAATTTTTGGCTAGAAAAGATATTGAGCAAGCACCACATGCTAAAGGATCTACGACAATTCTATGTGAATATGAACAAACATAAATCATTACTTGTCTTCCTTGTCCAACGTCAACTATTTTGACACAAAATATTTAATGGGGGCTCACAATCATAAAAGATGTCCAAGATAGTATATTTGCATGTGAATCTTCTCTTCCCTTATTAATTCTTTCATGAATTGCATCATTGACCAATGCTATGTTTGTCAATCTCCAATAAATTTTACCACTTATACTTTTCCTTATGTGTCATTACTTACCATAAGATTAGCATATGATCTTATTCATTTATTTTCCTTTGTTATTGAAACATTAAAGTAAAAAAAACACTCAAACTACTCTTTATTATTATATATCTCGCACACGATTACATCGATAGATAGATTACTAAGCAAACACTCGAAGAGAAAGGATCAAACTAAACTTTTATTCAACTAAATCATAGGTAAACTAAAGATCAAGCTAAAATAGATAAAAGCAAAGATAGTGGTAGTGATACGGTACCGGGACATGATGACCCACAATTATATGGTATCAATTGTAGGCTTTTTGATAAGTAAGAGTGTCGAACCCAACGAGGAGCAGAAGGAAATGACAAGTGGTTTTCAGCAAGGTAATGTCTGCAAGTGCTAAAATTGTAAGTAATAGAGTAGTTTGATAGCAAGATAATTTGCAACGAGCAAGTAATGATAGTAGTAACAAAAGTGCAGAAAGATAGCCCAATCCTTTTGAGGCAAAGGACATGCCAAAACAGTTTCTCATAATAAGCAAAGCGTTCTTGAGGGTACACGGGAATTTCATCTAGTCACCTTCATCATGTTGATTCGATTCGTGTTTGCTACTTGGATAGTTTGATATGTGGGTGGACCAATGCTTAGGTGCTATTCTTACTTGAACAAACCTCCTACTTATGATTAACCCCCTCGCAAGCATCTGCAAATACGAGAAACGTATTATGAATAAATTCTAACCATAGCATTAAACTTTTGGATCCAATCGGCCCCTTATGGAATAGCGCATAAACTAGGGTTTAAGCTTTTGTCACTCTCGCAACCCATCATCTAATAACTATTCCACAATGCATTCCCTTAGGCCCAAATATGCTGAAGTGTCATGTAGTCGACGTTCACATGACACCACTAAGGGAATCACGACATACATACTACCAAAATATCGAACACATATCAAGTTCACATGATTACTTGCAACATGATTTCTCCCGTGACCTCAAGAACAAAAGCAACTACTCACAAGTGATAAACATGCTCAAGATCAGAGGGGTATTAAATAGCATAATGGATCTGAACATATAATCTTCCACCAAATAAACCATATAGTAATCAACTACAAGAAGTAATCAACACTACTAGTCACCCACAAGAACCAATATATAGTTCCGGTACAAAGATTGAACACAAGAGATGAACTAGGGTTTGAGATGAGACGGTGCTGTAGATAAAGTTGATGGAGATTTCCCTCCCCGAGATGGGAGAGTTGTTGGTGATGATGATGGCGATGATTTCCCCCTCCGGGGGGGGGGGGGGGGAGTTCCCTTATCGAAATAACTCCGCCAGAGGGCAAAAGTGCCCATGCCCAAGTTCCGCCTCGAGACGGTGGCGCTCCTTCCCGAAAGTCCTCTCCTTATTTTTTCTAGGTCAAAATTACTTATATACCAGAAGATGAGCACCGGAGGTGGGCTGGGCTGAGCACAACCCACCAGGGCACGCACCGATAGACTTAGCTCACTAGTTATGTCTCTCCCTTTCTCGACAGATGACGGTTAATCTTCCTATGTAGCTATGTCTGCTTACCACAACCATATCGTCCCCCCTCATCATCCTTGCATACCTCCTGACCCATCTATCACATGCACGTGCATAGACATGCAGAGATCCCCGGCCCTCTCTTATTAATATTGCACTCATACCCTCCGTTTGTCTAGCAGGCCTCTCCCACCATTTGTGAGAAGTAACTCCACCACCAACTGAAAGGATCGAGAAGAGGTGTCTAGAGGGGGGGGGGGTGATTAGACCCTCAACAAAGAAAGGTAGTAGTTTTTAAATTCTTCAAGTTAAGGTGGAGTTTTAGCACAAGTTTAAACATTCACAATACATTGCAAGCAAGCATGGCAAGAGTATATGAGCAGCAGAAAGTAAAGCATGCAATTTGCAAGAAAGTAAAGGGGTGTGATTGGAGTATGCAAATGCAACTGGAGGCATGGAGATTTATGGCGTGGTTCCGATAGGTGGTGCTATCGTACATCCACGTTGATGGAGACTGAGGGAGTCCTAGATTAGGGGGTATCCAGACAGCCGGACTATGTACATCGTCCGGACTTTTGAAGCGTGAAGATACAAGACTCAAGACTCCGTCCCGTGTCCGGATGGGACTCTCCTTTGCGTGGAAGGCAAGCTTGGCGATCCAGATATTGTGTTTCCTTCTTTGTAACCGACTCCATGTAAACCCTAGCCCTCTCCGGTGTCTATATAAACCGGAGAGGTTGGTCATTAGAAGGCCGATCACAATTACAATCATACCATCATAGGCTAGCTTCTAGGGTTTAGCCTCTACGATCTCGTGGTAGATCTACTCTTGTACTACTCGTATCTTCAATATTAATCAAGCAGGAAGTAGGGTTTTACCTCCATCGAGAGGGCCCGAACCTGGGTAAACATTGTGTCCCTTGCTTCCTGTTACCATCAGCCTAAGACGCACAGATCGGGATCCCCTACCCGAGATCCGTCGGCTTTGACACCGACATTGGTGCTTTCATTGAGAGTTCCTCTGTGTCGTTGCTGCAAGGCTCGATGGCTCCTCCAATCATCGTCAACGACACGCTCCAGGGCGAGACCTTTCTCCCCGTACAGATTTTCGTGTTCGGCGGCTTTGCACTGCGGGCCAATTCACTTGGCCATCTGGAGCAGATCGACAGCTACGCCCCTGGCCACCAGGTCAGGTTCGGAAACTTGAATTACACGGCTGACGTTCGCGGAGACTTGATCTTCGACGGATTTGGGCCTGCGCCAGAAGCACCGGACAATCGCGACGAGCACGGCTTAGACCTGCTATCGGACATTGCTCGGGATATCACCCCTGCCAGAGCCCCGGACCTGAATCCGGAGCAGGCCACGTTGCCTAAAGACGGAGGGATGGACCCCGCACCGCAGGCCGCACACTCATCGGCGGTGGAGCCGAACACAAGCCTCACCTCTGTGGAAGCCTGTGACTCCGGACCCCCGGACTCGTATCCGGTTGTTGGTTCCAGTCCGCACACTCTCGAGCCAGCCGAGCCAGGTTGGGCTCCGGTGATGGAGTTTACCGCTGCGGACATCTTCCAGCACTCGCCCTTGGGCGACATGCTGGACTCATTAAAGTCTCTCTCTTTGTCAGGAGGATCTTGGCCGAACTATGTCCGGCTTGAGTGGGAAGCAGGCGACATAGGAATTCGCTGCCCACCCACCACCCACTTCATTGCCAGGATCGATGATCTAACCGACGTGCTTGACTTCGACTCCGAAGACATCGACGGTATGGACGACGATGTGGGAGAAGTACACGAACCACCGCTCACAGGGCGGTGGACAGCCACCTCCTCATACGATATATATATGGTGGACACTCCGAAAGAAACCAATGGCGATGAGGCAATGGAGGACAACCCTTCAGGGAGAAAAACAAAGCATGGGCCTCGTCGACGCCGCTCCAAGCCCCGCCACAGCAATACCGGCCCAGGAGACGAAAACAACCCAGACGGTGCCGAAGAGGAATACAATCCTGATCAGCCCGCCTTCGAACAGGACGAGCAGGATGATGAGCAGGTCAGCCTAGAACAGGCGACCGACGGATATCCGGAGGAGGACAACTACATGGCCCCCTCCGAAGGCGAGATTAGCCTCGGCGATGACATGTTCGGCGTGCCCGAGGATCCCGTGGAGCAGGAGCGCTTCAAGCGTCGGCTTATGGCACTACGAGGAGCCTGAAAAAGAAGTAGCAGCAACTTCAGGCTGATCAAGACCTGCTAACAGATAGATGGACTGAAGTCCTGGCAGCCGAGGAATACGGACTCGAGCGCCAAACGGCTGACCGGCCACCCCGTGGCCGGGATAAAACGGGATATCAGCCCGAATACCAGCCCGCACCCCCGCGCCAATACACTACGACCCGGGGCAATAGGCAAGACCTGCAAGATATATTGGAAAACAAAGCAGAACAGCCAAGATCGATCTACGGATCGCGGGGGCGTGCCCCAGCATGCGACGATAACCGTCGCAACGGATACATCATCAACAAGTCCGGCCGGGCCGAACACAGCAACCCAGACCAATCCGAATTGCGTAGCCACATAGCCCGGCACAGAGGCGCCGCGCACCCCCTCTGCTTCACTGACGAAGTGATGGATCATGAATTCCCAGAAGGGTTCAAACCCGTAAACATCGAATCATACGATGGCACAACATACCCCGCAGTATGGATCGAAGATTTCCTTCTCCACATTCACATGGCCCGCGGAGACGATCTACACGCCATCAAATATCTTCCCCTTAAGCTCAAAGGACCAGCCCGCAGCCTGCCAGCAAATTCAGTTGGCAGTTGGGAAAACCTGGAGGACGCATTCCTCGACAACTTCCAGGGCACATATGTGCGACCACCGGACGCCGATGACTTGAGCCACATTAATCAACTGCCCGGAGAGTCAGCCAAGAAATTCTGGACTCGGTTCCTAACTAAAAAGAACCAAATAGTCGACTGTCCGGACGCCGAAGCCCTGGCGGCTTTTAAGCATAATATCCGTGACGAGTGGCTCGCCCGGCACCTCGGCTAGGAAAAACCCAAGTCCATGGCAGCTCTCACAACACTAATGACCCGCTTTTGCGCGGGCGAGGACAACTGGTTGGCTTGCAGCAGCACCACGCCACATTCTGGCACTTCGGATGTCCGCGACAACAACGGCAAGCCAGGATGCAACAGACATAAGCGACGGAACAACGGCGACAACACTGAAGACACGGCAGTAAACGCCGGATTCAGCGGATCCAAGTCCGGTCAGTGGAAGAAGCCGTTCAAAAGAAACAATCGTGGACTGTCGATGCGGATCATTATCGAGCGCCGTGCCAAATTCATGGCACCCCGGACAAGCCAGCCAATCACACCAACAGAGACTTCTGGGTGTTCAAACAGGCCGGCAAAATAAACGCTGAAAACAAGGACAAGGGGCTGCACAGCGACGATGACGAAGAGCCCCGGCGTCCGAACATGGGGGGACAGAAGAAATCCCCCCCCCCCCCCAGGCGAAAACGGTCAACATGATCTACGCCACTCACATTCCCAAGCGGGAGCAGGCGAAACGCTGCGGGCGTCTATGCGATGGAGCGATCGCCCCAAATTCAACCCATGGTCAGCTTGTCCGATCACCTTTGATCGTAGGGATCACCCTACTAGCATCCGTCATGGCGGCTCGGCCGCATTGGTCCTAGACCCAATCATCGATGGATTCCACCTCACGCGAGTCCTCATGGAAGGCGGCAGCAGCCTGAACCAGCTTTATCAGGACACAGTGCGCAAAATGGGCATTGACCCTTCAAGGATCAAGCCCACCAAAACCACCTTTAAAGGTGTAATTCCTGGAGTATAGGCCCGTTGCATGGGCTCTATAACATTGGAAGTGGTCTTCGGATCTCCGGATAACTTCGAAGCAAAGAGTTAATCTTCGATATCGTCCCCTTCCGCAGTGGTTAACACACACTGCTGGGATGAACCGCATTCGCTAGATTCAATGCGGTACCACATTACGCATACCTCAAGCTCAAGATGCCCAGACCGCGCGGGGTCATAATAGTCAACGGAAACATGGACCGCTCTCTCCGAACAGAAGAGCATACTGCGGCCCTCGCGGCGGAAGTACAATGCGGCCTCCTCCGACAAACCAATCCGGCGACAACAACTTCGAGCACCGTCAAGCGAGTCCGGAGCACCCCGCAACAGGATCATCAGGCACTCCAAGAGCGTGACTAGCAGTCCGGCCTCCGCTCAAGCTCTATCAAAGCAGCATTCGTGCCACGCGCACACAATTAAGCACTCAAAATACCATGGGCACAGGTGGAGGCGCAGCAATGACTCAGTCAATAGTGCGGTATCACCGCAACACACCTTTATAAATCTCCCTTTTTATTTTTCAGGACATTGCTTTAGGGCAGCCTCTTTAGAAGAGCCGGATTGTCGGACTTATACAGGGGAGAAAACCAAGGAGGCAACAGGCTTTGCGCACAGAAGGAAACACCCAGGTGGAATCTATTTACGATCGTTATACCTGTTTTATCTATCTGTACGCGGCCTGCCCCTGGATAGGACATGTCAAATAGTCCTATTTATCTCCGCTTAATGCATTCATTGTAAACATACGCTTAAACGTATTATTCATCAACGGGAGATCATATATAGCGTCAACCTATTACTCTTATTTGAGCACTTTTTCTCATAAATGGTCATTTGATATTGCATCCGTACACCCTGGTACGGTCAGTTTGCCACGGGCTTCTCATGGCGCCCCGTAATACGACAAGTAAAGTCCGAACACTTTCAACAGTGCGGCACCCCGAACTTATAGCACTATACGCATCAGCTCCGAATCATGTCTTGGGTCCACAGTTGGGTTAGCCCGTCTCCCTTGTTTTGGTACCTTACGTTCAGTTATATCGGCTAAGGTAGCGCATGGAGAACTACTGCGATTGTGTCCTGGTTCTTCCGGACGAGCACCTCAGTAGAGAAAGCCGAAAACTGACCGGCATGATGCGGCGAGAGCTGGTCGCTGTTCGAGAGGTCTTAAAATCCTTAAAGATTTCTTCCGCTTTAGGTGAGGAATCGGCTTCGTCCGATTTAGACATATATAGCGCCCCAATTCGGCCTTCCGAATTCTAGGGGCTTCGCCGAAATTTAAAATTATAGACTTCTATGGCTAAGTGAAAGTTATAAAGCCGCATAGTCCGATTGCCTTGTTCGCTGCGCCGGATACCTCCTTCAGGGACCAAACATTTGGATAAAGAGTATCCGGGTTTTTCCAGTAACACCCCGGCACTAGTTGTGTGGGGCCGGAAGCCGACGACTGGCCTACTTTCAGTATTCTATAAACAGCCGCACAGAAGGTAATATTTTAAATCAAACAGTGCTACATAGCACAAGTAACTTCGTCTTTGAATTACAATAGCGGCAGAGGTACATTTAGTCAAAGATCTTGTCGTTGGTACATTCATCGGCCACGAGACAAGCGCCCTTCATAACGCCATCATAGTACTTCTCGGGATGGCGATGCGCCTTGCCCTCTGACGGCCCGTCCTTCACCAGCTTCTCCGCATCCAGCTTGCCCCAATGCACCTTCGCGCGGGCAAAGGCCCAGCGGGCACCCTCAATGCAAACGGATCGCTTGATAACTTCAAGCCGCGGATAGGCATTCACCATCCGCTTGATCAGGCTGAAGTAGCTAGTGGGCAGGGGCTCACCAGGCCACATCCGGACTATGAAATCCTTCATAGCCACCTCGGCCACCCTGTGGAGTTCGACCAACTGCTTGATTGGTCACCAGAGGCATTGGGTGTTCGGCCCCAAGATGACATCGGGACCAGAACAACTTCTCTGTTGAGCTCCCCTCCTGGGCACGGTAGAACTCCGCGGCATCTGATACGCTGCGTGGCAGATCTGCGAATGCCCCTAGAGAACTCCGAATTCGGGTAAGTAAAAGAAACGCCTCCTCCACATGTTTGCTTTGCATAAAGAATTTCTTACACGCCGCTATCTTTTTGGCCTCTTGGATTTCCTGCTGTGCCTTCTCGGCTTCGGCCTTGGCGTCTTTCATACTCACAAGGGCCTTCGTAAGCTCGGCCTCTTTCATCTTCAGATCATGCTCCACGGACTCGAACTTCTTGCCGAAGTCCCGGAGCTCTTGCTGTACCTCGCCCACTCTACACTTTGCTTTTCGTGCTCCTTGCATTCCAAGGCCGCCTTTTCTTCGGCCTTGGACAACGCTTTCTTCAGGGACGCCACTTCGGCGGTGGCCCCTGTCACATAGTCACGACGCTTCGTCGTCAGACTAACCAATCTTATCTATCCCTAAATACACATGAGCGGAGAATCACTCACCTTTGTTTTCTTCGAGCTGCCTCTTCGTGAGGTCGAGCTCTCCCTGCGCCTCCTCCAGGTCCCGCTTTAGTTCGGCAACCTCGGCTGTGCCGGCAGCAGCGGCAAGCAGCACAGCCTGCTTATTCACATGAATACTTATTAGACTCCTGCGGATTGTAATTGACCCTCCGTTTGGCTCTTCCTTCCGAACACCAAACAGAGTATCAGGGGCTACTACCTATCGGGTGGCAACTTTACACATTTTTATTACTTACCTCAAAGCCCGTCAGGAGGCTTGTGCAGGCTTCGGTTAGTCCGCTTTTGGCAGACAGAACCTTTTGAATCACCGCACTCATAAGAGTACGGTGCTCGTCATCCATGGAAGCGCCTCGAAGCGCTTCCAGCAGACTATCCGACACTTCTGTTGCAACGGAAGTCGTCGGCACGGACGGCTCGCCCTCCCTAGCGAGGGGCCGCCTGACCGCATCCGGAACCATCGAAGGCTCCGACCTAGTATCCGGATGAGAGTCCGGCTTGCTGCGGCTCTCATCGGCACGATCCGCGGGGATCTTGAACCCCGCGTGTCCGACATCTGGAATCCCGCCATGGGGCGTCTCCAGGGTCACCTCCCCCCGCTTTGGGAGCCTTCGGGACAACACCTCCGTGTCATCCGCCGGCTGAGGAGTAGTGGCCGTCGGGAGCGAGTTCATCTCTGAATCGCTCAGGGACCCGGAAGAAGATACCTCGGGATGAGCCCTGGCCGGACTGCATATATGTTCGGAGTTATAAAAAAAGGGCTATGAAGAAAAGTCATGATAGAGTGCGGATACTTACGATCGCGCTAGGGGCTTCCCCCTGGGCAGCCACCCCTCCTCGCTGAGAGCGGCCGTGGCGGAGTAGTCCGGAAGGGATACCTTCCCCTTCTTGGACCCCCAGCTCCCCCCCGGGGCGGCTTTCCTCTTTTTCCCCTCCCCAGTGCGGGGAGGTAGAGTTTCTTCTTGCTCCCCCCCGCCTCCGCGGGATGAGTCTATCTCGTCGTCATCGGACGACGTGGGTATGACGGTCTTGCACCGAGGGCCTCTCCTGGCCCCCTGGTCCACCTCCTCGAGCCCCTCATCCTTTCCTGATGGGGCGGCTTCTTCTTCTTCTTCCTCCCCTTCGTGGGAGGAGTGTGCCTCGTCGTCTTCGGACGAGGCTTCGCCTAACCTTCTGGGAGACCCTTTCGGGTCCCCGGGGCCTTCTTTTCGGCCTTCTTCTCCGGCACCTTGTAGGGCGCCGGGACTAGCATCTTCGTCGGGAGAGCATCAGCTGGGTCTTCTAGCAGTGGAGCCGGACAGTCAATCTGCTCCGCTGTCTCCACATAATCCTAAACAAATATGCACAATTACTTAAGGCTCCCCCATGAACATATTGGGAAGAACCGAATCCGGTGGTAGTCCGAAAACTCACCTGACTAGGAGGCCGCACGACATGAAGCCCGCGGTCCTCGGATGTGGGAGGAGGTACTTCGGAGGCCTTGACCAACACCTTCCATGCGCCTTTATGCATCATGCCGTAGAGCCTCCGAAGCGTCTGGTGTTCGGCTGGAACGAACTCCCACAGGTTAAATGCCCGCCTTTGGTACGGGAGAATCCGGCGCACGAGCATGACTTGGATCACGTTGACAAGCTTGATGTTCTTGTCCTTCATGCTCTTGATGCAGGTCTGGAGTCCGGTCAGCTCTGTGGATTCGCCCTAGGACAGGCCCTTCTTCTCCCAGGAGGCGAGCCTCATGGGGCTTCCAGATCGGAACTCGGGGGGCGCCGCCCAGTTGGCACCGCGCGGCTCGATGATGTAGAACCACCCCGATTGCCACCCTTTCACGGTCTCCACAAAGGAGCCGTCAAGACATGTGACATTAGGCATCTTGCCCAGCATGGCCCCTCCGCACTCCGCTTGCTAGCCGCTCACGATCTTCGGCTTCACGCAGAAGATTTGCAGCCACATGCCGAAGTGAGGCCTGATGCGGAGGAAGGCCTCGCATACGACGATGAACGCCGAGATGTTGAGGACGAAGTTTGGGGCTAGATAATGGAAATCTAGCCCGTAGTAGAACATGAGCCCGCGGACGAAGGGATGAAGTGGAAATCCCAGTCCACAGACGAAGTGGGCGAGAAACACTACCCTCTCATGGGGTCCCGGGGTCGGAATGACCTGCCCGTCGTCTGGTAGCCGGTGCGCTATGTCTGCAGCCAAGTATCCGGCCGCCCGAAGATTTGCGATATGCTTCTCCTTCATGGTGGAAGCCACCCACTTGCCTCCTGCTCCGGACATGTTTAGTTGTGCGGAGAAGACTTGGGCTTGGGCGCTGGAGCTTGAGGGGGCGAGAGTGGGCAAAGGAGGAAGAAGGCGTGGGTAGAAATGGGGAACTCTTATCCCTTTATAGAGGCGACGAAAGCGATGCACCTCCCCACTTGCCCATTGAGAATCGCTTGCTTCCCAAGCACCACAATTGATGGCGTGATGGGATTACCCATACCCGTATTGATGAGAATCCCGTGATAAGGGGACACGATCTCTGCTTCGACAAGACGTGTCAAGGAAACCGCCTCACAATATGCGTTGTGGCTGGTTATGGGGAAACGGTTCGAATAATGACCCGACCGTAACGACACGTCGCGTTGTCTAAAAAATTGTCAGCAGATTGCATTTGTAAAATATCATTCTGTCTACAATAATATGTGAAAGACCATTTTGCGGATTCGGACACGTTTTGAGTGTTCGATAATTATCTTGGAGTATTCGGAGAAGGAACCCGCCTTGCAATGCCGAAGACAGGACTGCGCGCCAGACTCATCATCATTGAAGCCTGGTTCAGGGGCTACTGAGGGAGTCCTGGATTAGGGGGTATCCGGACAGCCGGACTATGTACATCGTCCAGACTATTGAAGCATGAATATACAAGACTCAAGACTCCGTCCCGTGTCCGGATGGGACTCTCCTTTGCGTGGAAGGCAAGCTTGGCGATCCGGATATTGTGTTTCCTTCTTTGTAACCGACTCCATGTAAACCCTAGCCCTCTCCGGTGTCTATATAAACCGGAGAGGTTGGTCCTTAGAAGGCCAATCACAATTACAATCATACCATCATAGGCTAGCTTCTAGGGTTTAGCCTCTACGATCTCGTGGTAGATCTACTCTTGTACTACTCGTATCTTCAATATTAATCAAGCAGGAAGTAGGGTTTTACCTCCATCAAGAGGGCTGATGACCCACAAGTATAGGGGATCTATCGTAGTCCCTTCGATAAGTAAGAGTGTTGAACCCAACGAGGAGCAGAAGGAAATGATAAGCAGTTTTTAGTAAGGTTTTCTCTGCAAGCACTGAAATAGTAGGTAATAGATAGTTTTGTGATAAGATAAATAGTAACAAGCAAAAAGTAAATAAAGTAAATAAAGTGCAGCAAGGTGGCCCAATCCTTTATGTAGAAAAGGATAAGCCTGGAAAAATTCTAATAATGAAGAGGGAGCTCCCGAGGACACATTGGGAATTATCGTCAAGCTAGTTTTCATCACGTTCATATGATTTGCGTTCGGTACTTTGATAATTTGATATGTGGGTGGACCGGCACTTGGGTACTGCCCTAACATGGACAAGCATCCCACTTATGATTAACCCCTATTGCAAGCATCCGCAACTACAAAAAGGAGTATTAAGGTAAACCTAACCACATCATTAAACATATGGGTCCATATCAACCCCTAGCGAAGCAACGCATAAACTAGGGTTTAAGCTTCATCACTCTAGCAACCCATCATCTACTTATTACTTCCCTATGCCTTCCTCTAGGCCCAAATAATGGTGAAGTGTCATGTAGTCGACGTTCACATAACACCACTAGAGGAAAGACAACATACATCTCATCAAAATATCGAGCGAATACCAAATTCACATGACTACTAATAGCAAGACTTCACCCATGTCCTCAGGAACAAACGTAACTACTCACAAAGCATATTCATGTTAATAATCAGAGGGGTAATAATATGCATAAAGGATCTGAACATATGAGCTTCCACCAAGTAAACCAATTAGCATCAACTACAAGGAGTAATCAACACTACTAGCAACCCACATGTACCAATTTGTGGTTTTGATACAAGATTGGATACAAGAGATGAACTAGGGTTTTGAGAGGAGATGGTGCTGGTGAAGATGTTGATGGAGATTGACCCCTCTCGATGAGAGGATCGTTGGTGATGACATTGGTGATGATTTCCCCCTCCCGGAGAAAGTGTCCCAGCGAGCAGCTCCGCCAGAGCCCTAGATTGATTCCGCCTCGTGGCGGCGGAGTTTCATCCCGTAAGCTTGCCCACGGTTTTTTCCAGGGTAAAAGTGATGATATAGCAGAAGATGGATGCCGGAGGCCCACCAGGGGGCCCAGGAGATAGGGGGCCGCGCCCTACAGGGGGGGGGGGGCGCCCTCCTGTCTTCTGGGCAGGGTGTGGGCCCCCTAGCCTATTTCTTTTGCTCATAAATTCTTATTAAATCAAAAAAGTTGTTTCGTGGAGTTTCAGGACTTTTGGAGTTGTGCAGAATAGGTTTCCAACGGTTGCTCCTTTTCCAGCCAGAATTCCAGTTGCCGGCATTCCCCCTCTTCATGGTAAACCTTGTAAAATAAGAGTGAATAGCCATAAGTATTGAGATATAATGTGTAATAACAGCCCATACTGCAATAATTATTGATATAAAAGCATGATGCAAAATGGACGTATCAACTCCCCCAAGCTTAGACCTCGCTTGTCCTCAAGCGGAAGCCGAAATCGAAAAATATGTCCACATGTTTAGAGATAGAGGTGTCGATAAAAATAAAATACGGACATGAGGGCATCATGATCATTCTAATAACAGCAACATATATAGATTTTGTCATATGATTTCCTATGCTCAAGTAATAAGCGATTCACAATGTCAAGTATGGTTCAAAAACTTCATTGGGAACTAACAAACTATAATCTCAATCATTGAAGCAATTGCAATTTATCGTAACATCAGAAAGAGTCAATAATAGAGTTTCTCAACAAGCTCACATACTCAACTATCTCGTAGTCTCCCATAATTGCTGACACTCACGCAATACTTGTGGTTATAGAGTTTCAACCGGACACTGAGAAAGATAGGGGCTTATTGTGTTGCCTCCCAACGTATTCACCTTTAGGTGATGTCAACAATAATAGCCTATGCCAACTTACATCCAATTGGATATATGTATCATGATCTTTCAAACACGAGGAGCTTGCCAAAGGATAAAACGAAAAAGGAAAAGGTGAGCATCACCTTGACTCAAGCATAAAGTAAAACATAAAGTAAAAGATAGGCCCTTCGCAGAGGGAAGCAGAGGTTGTCATGCGCGTTTAGAGTTGATGCATGAAATATTAATGCAAAAGAACGTAACTTTATATTGCCCCTTGTATGTGGACCTTTATTATGCAGTCCGTCGCTTTTATTACTTCCACAACAAGTTCGTACAAAGCTTATTTTCTCTGCACTAATAAGTCATACATATTTAGAGAGCAATTTTTATTGCTTGCACCGATGACAACTTACTTGAAGGATCTTACTCAATCCAAAGGTAGGTATAGTGGACTCTCATGGCAAAACTGGGTTTAAGGATGTTTGGAAGCACAAGTAGTATCTTTACTTGGTGCAAGGAATTTGGCTAGCAAGAGGGGGAAAGGCAAGCTCAACATGTTTGGAAGGTCAATGACAATATACTTTAACTGAGATGTCGGAAAACATAAACCATTACGTTGTCTTCCTTGTCCAACATCAACTCTTTTAGCATGTCATACTTAATGAGTGCTTCACAATCATAAGAGATGTCCAAGATAATATATTTATATGTGAACCCCTCTTTCCTTATCACTTCCTATTAATTTCAATGATGACCAAGGCTACACTCATCAACTCTCAACAATTTTTATGCCTCATACTTTCTATGGGTGAAGTTATTACTATCCATAAGATCAATATGAAATCCTTTATTCTTTCTACTTTCTCAAGATCATAGCAAAGCCCTTGACTCAACACTACTCTTGAATATAGATAGCACACGGACTCGAGTACATAAAGAGATCGTGATGCAAAACTCAAAACTACTTGATATAAAAAACTTCAAACTACTAGATCAAGATACTACTAAAAGGATCGAACTAAATAAAGCGGTAAAAATAGGAGTGTGATGGTGATACGATATCGGGGCACCTACCCCAAGCTTGGCAGTTGCCAAGGGGAGTGCCCATACCCATATGATTATTTCTTCGGAGGTGGTGAAGTAGGAGTTGTTGATGATGTAGGCTTGTCGTCCGTCTTCCAAGGCATCGACTCTCCATCATAAAAGGATGATCGAGTCTCCGGGATCCTTAAATCTGCAGCCAAACTCATTCGCTTGAATCTATATTCATACTCGCAGTTCTGGTTTTGCAGATCATAGATCTGGGCTTGGAGGTGCTCAATTTTCTCTTGAAGCTTGAAGATGGTCTCCCCAATGACTTTGGCATCTAGCTTGTGGTTGTTGGTGAACTCCGTGATCATCATCTGGTTGGCGTTGAGTCCACGCTCCACCATCCTTGACACTTGAAAACTTCTTGCTCCACGGCTTGAGCTTTGTCTCCACGCTCCAGACGCCTTGGTCCCTCCACATCAGCGGATGTGCAGCACCCCTCACGCATCTCAATGGTTTGAGGATGATGCAGCACCTCCAGCGAGATAGGGGTTGATAACCCTCTCGAAAAACTTGTCCTTGGGAGCGCTTGAGACGACATGATGCTCTAGATCTGAAATGTAAACAGCTCAAACGAAAACAGAGGATATTTGCGTGATACGTTGGTCAAAACCTTCGGGAGTATATATAATGAATTTTTACCGACGAAAATACGTAACATACAAGAAAACGGAGTCCGGGAGGCACACGAGGTGCCCACGAGACAGGGGGCGCGCCCTAGAGGGTGGGGGGGCCCTCCTCTCTCGTGGGAGCCTCGTGTCCCTTTCGGACTACTTCTTTCTTCCTAAAATTCTTAAATAATCTAAAACTGATAAAAATTGACATTAGAGTTGTTTTGGAGTCGGTTTACTTACCGTACCACGTACCTATGCCTTTTCAGAGTCTGGAGCATTCTGGAACGTGTCTCTTATGTATTCCTCAGGGGTTATGGTTTCAATGATATTAGTTTCAAAATTTATAGGATTACCTGAAATATAATGTTTAATTCTTTGACCGTTTACCACCCTCGAATTTGTGCCTTCGAAGTTGTTGATTTTTATAGCACCAGAACGATAAACCTCCTCGATAACGTAGGGACCTTCCCATTTTGAGAGAAGTTTTCCTGCAAAAAATCTTAAATGAGAGTTGAATAATAACACATAATCTCCTACGTTAAACTCACGCTTTTGTATCCTCTTATCATGCCAGCGTTCGATTTTTTCTTTGAAAAGCTTGGCATTCTCATAGGCTTGGGTTCTCCATTCATCAAGTGAGCTAATATCAAATAACCTTTTCTCACCGGCAAGTTTGAAGTCATAATTGAGCTCTTTAATAGCCCAATATGCCTTATGTTCAAGTTCAAGAGGTAAATGACATGCTTTTCCATAAACCATCTTATAAGGAGACATACCCATAGGATTTTTGTATGCAGTTCTATAGGCCCATAATGCATCATCAAGTTTTTTGGACCAATTCTTTCTAGATCTACTCACAGTCTTTTGCAAAATTAATTTGAGCTCTCTATTGCTCAACTCTACCTGACCACTAGACTGCGGATGATAAGGAGATGCGATTCTATGATTAACATCATACTTAGCGAGCATCTTATGGAAAGCACCATGAATAAAATGTGAACCACCATCAGTCATAAGATATCTAGAGACTCCAAACCTCGGAAAAATAACTTCTTTAAGCATTTTTAATAGAAGTGTTATGATCAACACTACTAGTTGGAATAGCTTCTACCCACTTAGTAACGTAATCAACAGCAACTAAAATATGTGTATAACCATTGGAGGCAGGAAAGGGTCCCATATAATCAAAGCCCCAAACATCAAACGGTTCAATAACAAGAGAATAATTCATAGGCATTTCTTGACGTCTAGTAATGTTACCTATTCTTTGACATTCATCACAAGACAAGACAAACTTACGAGCATCTTTGAAGAGAGTAGGCCAATAAAAACTAGACTGTACTACCTTGTGTGCAGTTCTATCTCCAGCGTGGTGTCCTCCATAGGATTCAGAGTGACACTTGCGTAGGATTTGTTCCTATTCATGCTCAGGCACACAACGTCTAATAATACCATCTACTCCTTCTTTATAAAGGTGTGGATCAACCCAGAAGTAATGTCTTAAATCATAAAAGAACTTTTTCTTTTGCTGGTATTTGAAACTAGGCGGTATCTATTTAGCAACAATGTAATTAGCATAGTCAGCATACCAAGTAGCAGTACGAGAAGCATTGACGACCGCTAATTGTTCATTAGGAAAGCTATCATTAATAGGCAGTGGGTCATCAAGAACATTCTCTAACCTAGACAAGTTATGCGCAACGGGTTCTCGGCTCCCTTTCTATCAATAGTATGCAAGTCAAATTCTTGGAGCAAGAGAACCCATCTAACGAGTCTAGGCTTAGCATCTTTCTTTTCCATAAGATATTTAATAGCAGCATGATCGATTGTGAATAGTAACTTTGGAATCAACAATATAAGGTCTAAACTTATCACATGCAAACAGAACTGCTAAGAACTCTTTTTCAGTAGTAGCATAATTTCTCTAGGCAGTATCAAGAGTCTTACTAGCATACTGGATAACATTCAATTTCTTATCGACTATTTGCCCTAAAACAACACCTACAACATAATCACTAGCATCGCACATAATTTCAAAAGGTAAATTCCAATCAGGTGGCTGAACAATATGTGCAGTGATCAAAGCTTTCTTGAGTGTTTCAAATGCTTCTACACAATCATCATCAAAGACAAAAGGAATATATTTTTGCAATAAATTAGTAGAGGTCTAGAGATTTTAGAAAAGTCCTTAATGAACCTCCTATAAAAGCCGGCATGACCAAGGAAACTTCTTATACCTTTTATGTCCTTAGGGCATGGCATCTTTTCAATAGCATCAACTTTGGCTTTATCAACTTCAATACCTCTCTCGGAGATCTTGTGCCCCAAGACAATGCCTTCATTAACCATAAAGTGACACTTTTCCCAATTCAGGACGAGACTAGTGTCTTCGCATCTCTGCAAAATTCGATCAAGGTTGCTCAAACAATCATCAAAAGAGGATCCATAGACGGAGAAGTCATCCATGAATACCTCAAAAATCTTTTCACAAAAATCGGAAAATATAGCCATCATGCATCTTTGAAAGGTAGCAAGTGCATTACATAAACCAAAAGGCATACGTCTATAAGCAAAAGTACCAAAAGGGCAAGTAAAAATAGTTTTAGATTGATCCTTCGCTGACACAGGTATTTGAGAGAAGCCAGAATAACTATCTAGAAAGCAAAAATGTGTGTGTTTGGATAGCCTTTCTAGCATTTGATCAATAAAAGGTAAAGGGTAATGATCTTTCTTAGTGGCTTTATTTAACTTACGGAAATCAATTACCATCCTATAACCTGTAATAATTCTTTGCGGGATCAATTCATCTTTATCATTAGGAACAATGGTAATACCTCCCTTTTTAGGGACACAATGGGCAGGGCTTACCCATTCACTATCAGCAATGGGATAAATAATACCTGCCTCAAGGAGCTTTAGAATCTCCTTTCTTACCACTTCCTTCATCTTGGGATTTAATCGTCTTTGAGGATCTCTAACTGGTTTGGCATCTTTCTCCACTGAAATTTTGTGTTGACATAATGTGGGACTAATGCCCTTAAGATCATCCAGAGTATATCCAATAGCGGCTCGGTGCTTCTTCAGAGTTTTCAATAATCTTTCTTATTCTTTCTCTGAAAGGTTAGCACTAATAATAACAGGATATATTTCTTTTTCATCAAGAAAAGAATACTTAAGATTATCAGGTAATGGTTTGAGTTCAAACACGGGATCACCCTTGGGTGGAGGGGGATCCCCAAGAATTTCAACGGGAAGATTATGTTTCAACATAGGTTCCTGTTTAAGGAACACTTCATCTATTTCTTCCCTTTCCTGCATAAACATATCGTTTTCATGGTCTAGTAAATATTGTTCTAACGGATCAGTTGGAGGAACAACAATGGAAGCAAGACCAATAATTTCATCCTTACTAGGTGGTTCCCTTTCACGAGGTTGTCTACTAAACTTAGCAAAATTAAACTCATGAGACATACCATCTATGCACTAGCAGTAGCACTAGCACTAGCAGTATTCAAGAAGGGTCTACCAAAGATAATGGGACAAAAATCTTAGCACTAGCAGTATTCAAGAAGGGTCTACCAAAGATAATGGGACAAAAATCATCTTGTGGGGAAGCAAGAACAAGAAAATCAGCAGGGTATTTAATCTTCCCACACAAGACTTCGACATCTCTAACAATTCCAATAGGTTTAATGGTGTCCCTATTAGCAAGCTTAATAGTAACATCAATGTCTTCTAATTCAACAGGTGCAATATCTTGCATAATTTCTTTATAAAGATCATAAGGTATCGCACTAGCACTAGCACCCATATCGCATAAGCCATGGTAACAATGATCTCCTATTTTAACAGAAATAACAGGCGTGCCTACAACAGGTCTACGTGTCTTAGTATCGGGTCTAGCAATATGAGCAGTTTCACCCAAGAAAGAGATAACATGCCCATCTAAGTCCTCATCCAAGAGATCTTTAATCATAGCAATACCAGGTTCAACATTAATTTGCTCAGGAGGTGTATATGTCCTAGTATTACTCTTACGAACAACAGTCGAAGCTTTAGCATGATCTTTTATCCTAACAGGAAAAGGAGGTTTTTTGACATAAGTAGTAGGAATAATAGGATCACTATATGTAATGTCTTTTCTTCGACTGCAATAGGTGCAACTACTTTCACTTCAACAGGAGGATTATATTTAAACCACTTCTCTTTAGGGAGATCAACGTGAGTAGCAAAAGTTTCACAAAAAGTAGCTACTATCTCAGAATCAAGTCCATACTTAGAGCTAAATCCACGGAAAGCATCGGTATCCATAAAAGATTTAACACAATCGAACTTAGGTGTCATACCTGACTCCTTACCATCGTTGGAACCCCAATCTTCAGAGTTGCATTTAATTCTTTCCAGTAAGTCCCATTTGAAATCAATAGTCTTCAAAGATATAGGAACCAAAGACAGAAGTATCGAGCAGGTTGCAATTATCAAGAGAAAGCCGAGCACAAAAATTCTGAATAATCATTTCACGAGAGAGCTCATGATTGGGGCATGAATACAACATTGACTTAAGCCTCCCCCAAGCTTGAGCGATGCTTTCTCCTTTGCGAGGCCAGAAATTATATATGTAATTACGATCACGATGAACAAGATGCATATGATAGAACTTCTGGTGAAATTCCAACTTCAATCGCTTATAATTCCAAGATCTCGTATCATCACATAGCCTATACCATGTCATTGCATCTCCCTTCAAAGATAAAGGGAAGACCTTCCTTTTGACAACATCATCGGGAATACCTGCAAGCTTAAATAATCCACAAACTTCATCCACGAAGATAAGGTGTAAATCAGGATGCAATGTTCCGTCTCCTGCAAAAGGATTAGCTAGCAGTTTTTCTATCGTACCCGAAGGAATCTCAAAGTGAATATTTTCATAAAGTTCAGTAGGTTGAGGAGAATCTCTTTGCTCTTCTGGTTGGGGTGAAGATACCCCAAACAAGCACCTCAAAGGATTAGTTTCCATAGTGAGAAGTAACAGAAAATTTCAGCACACTATATAAATGTTTCCTTACCAAGTTCCACTCACCAAGAGCGCTACGCTCCCCGGCAACGGCGCCTTAAAAAGAGTCTTGATGACCCACAAGTTTAGGGGTTCTATCATAGTCCTTTCGATAAGTAAGAGTGTCGAACACAACGAGGAGCAGATGTAAATGATAAGCGGTTTTCGATGAAGGTTTTCTCTGCAAGCCTTTGAAATAGTAGGTAATAGATAGTTTTGTGATAAGATAAATAGTAACGAGAAAAAAGTAAATAAAGTAAATAAAGTGCATCAAGGTGGCCCAATCCTTTATGTAGCAAAGGATAAGCCTGGACAAATTCTAATAATGAAGAAGGAGCTCCCGAGGACACATTGGGAATTATCGTCAAGCTAGTTTTCATCACGTTCATATGATTCGCGTTCGGTACTTTGATAATTTGATATGTGGGTGGACCGGCACTTGGGTACTGCCCTAACATGGACAAGCATCCCACTTATGATTAACCCCTATTGAAAGGATCCACAACTACAAAAAGGAGTATTAAGGTAAACCTAACCACAACATTAAACATATGGGTCCATATCAACCCCTAACGAAGCAACGCATAAACTAGGGTTTAAGCTTCTTTCACTCTAGCAACCCATCATCTACTTATTACTTCCCTATGCCTTCCTCTAGGTCCAAATAATGGTGAAGTGTCATGTAGTCGACGTTCACATAACACCACTAGAGGAAAGACAACATACATCTCATCAAAATATCGAGCGAATACCAAATTCACATGACTACTAATAGCAAGACTTCACCCATGTCCTCAGGAACAAACGTAACTACTCACAAAGCATATTCATGTTCATATTCAGAGGGGTAATAATATTCATACAGGATCTGAACATATGACCTTCCACCAAGTAAACCAATTAGAATCAACTACAAGGAGTAATCAACACTACTAACAACCCACAGGTACCAATTTGTGGTTTTGATACAAGATTGGATACAAGAGATGAACTAGGGTTTTGAGAGGAGATGGTGCTGGTGAAGATGTTGATGGAGATTGACCCCTTCTCGATGAGAGGATCGTTGGTGATGATTTCCCCCTCCCGGAGGGAAGTGTCCCCGACAGAACAGCTCCGCCAGAGCCCTAGATTGATTCCGCCAAGGTTCCGCCTCGTGGCGGCGGAGTTTCGTATCGTAAGCTTGCCCACGATTTTTTCCAGGGTAAAAGTGATGATATAGCAGAAGATGGACACCGGAGGCCCACCAGGGGGCCCAAGAGATAGGGGGCCGCGCCCTACAGGGGGGGGGGGGCGCCCTCCTGTCTCCTGGACAGGGTGTGGTCCCCCTGGCCTATTTCTCTCGCTCATAAATTCTTATTAATCCAAAAAGCTGTTTCATGGAGTTTCACCACTTTTGGAGTTGTGCAGAATAGGTTTCCAACGGTTGCTCCTTTTCCAGCCAGAATTCCAGTGGCCGGCATTCCCCCTCTTCATGGTAAACCTTGTAAAATAAGAGTGAATAGCCATAAGTATTGAGATATAATGTGTAATAACAGCCCATAATGCAATAATTATTGATATAAAAGCATGATGCAAAAATGGACGTATCAAGGGCCCGAACCTGGGTAAACATTGTGTCCCTTGCTTCCTATCACCATCAGCCTAAGACGCACAGATCGGGACCCCCTACCTGAGATCCGCCGGTTTTGACACCGACAGAGACTTCAACCCACGAAGGGTAACGGCTGCGCGAGTCCACGGAGGGATCCACCCATGAAGGGTCCACGAAGAAGCAACCTTGTCTATCCCACCATGGCCATCGCCGACGAAGGACTTGCCTCACTAGGGTAGATCTTCACGAAGTAGGTGATCTCCTTGCATGTACAAACTCCTTGGTTCAACTCCACACTCTTGACGGAGGCTCCCAAGTGACACCTAACCAATCTAGGAGACACCACTCTCCAAAAGGTAATAGATGGTGTATTGATGATGAACTCCTTGCTCTTGTAATTCAAACGATAGTCTCCCCAACACTCAACTCTCTCTCACAGATTTGGATTCGGTGGAAAGATGATTTGAGTGGAAAGCAACTTGGGGAAGGCTAGAGATCAAGATTCTTGTCGTTGGATTGGAATATCTTGGTCTAAACACATGAGTAGGTGGTTCTCTCTTAGAAAATGAATGCTGGAAGTGTAGGCACGTTCGGACGGATCTCTCCATGAATGAAGAGTGGCTGGAGGGGTATATATAGCCTCCACACATAATCTAGCCGTTACACACAATTCACCAAACTCGGTGGGACCCAATCGAGAAACTCGGTCAGACCGATATGGTTCAAATGTGAACGTTAGGATTTTCGGTGGGACCGATATGATCAACTCGGTGGGACCAATGTGCAAGGGTTAGGGTAAAACCTCAACTCGGTTAGACAGATTACACAAACTCGGTGGGACCGATTTTGGCAATAAGCAAAATAGAGAGTTGGTCACGCAAACTCGGTGGGACCGATTTCACATCTCGGTGGGACCAAAATAATTGCAACACGCAACAGAGAGTTTGCAAGCCCATCTCGATGTCCACTAGTAGGCATGGGTGTTTCCATACCTTTGCATTCTTGCATGTTGAACTTCTTGAATAAGTCCTTGCTGTACTTTTTTTGAGAGACAAAGGTACCTTCCTTAGTTTGGTTGATTTGCAAATCAAGAAAGAATTAGAGTTCACTCATCATAGACATCTCAAACTTCTCCGACATTAGCTTTCCAAAATTTTCACAAAAAATGGGGGTTAGTTGAACCAAATATGATATCATCAACATAAATTTGGCACACAAACAATTCACCATTAACCCTTTTTGTAAAAGAGTGGAACCTATCTTTCCAGTCTCAAAGCCTTTTTAAATAAGGAATTTGGTCGAGCATTTATACCACGCTCTAGGAGCTTGTTTAAAACCATAAAGAGCTTTTGATGTTTGTAAACATGGTCGGGTTTCTTAGGATTAACAAAGCCGGGAGGTTGTTTAACATAAACTTCCTCCTCAATTTCACCATTTAGAAAAGCACTTTTAATGTACATTTGGTACAAGGTAATATCATGGTGATTAGCATAGGCAAGTAAGATGCGGATGGACTCAAGTCTAGCAACAGGGGCATATGTCTCACCATAGTCCACACCTTCGACTTGAGTGTAGCCTTGGGAGACAAGACATGCTTTGTTGCGAACGACTTGTCCATCTTCGTCTTGTTTGTTGCGAAACACCCATTTGGTACCGATGATGTTGTGGTTGTTGTCGGGCTTCTCAACCAATGTCCACACTAGGTTTCTCTCAAAGTTGTATAGCTCCTCATGCATGGCATTTATCCAATCCGGATCTTCCAATGCTTCTTCAACCTTCATAGGTTCCATGCTAGAGATGAATGAATAATGTTCACAAAAATTAGCCAAACGAGTTTTAGAACGAGTGATTCTCCCGGTTTGGATATCATTGAAGATTTGTTCGACGAGATGTTCTCTTGAGACTCTTGCTTGAACTCGTGAGAGCTTTTGCTTCGGTCGGGGTGGAACATCTTCTTCATTGTTGACGTCGTCGTTCTCTTGTCGAGGTGGAGAAGGAGGTTGATGAGGTTCATCTTGGTGTACTTCCTCATTTTCTTCATCTTGGTGGGTCCCACTTGTGGATGCTTCCGTGTCCATTCTTGGTTCACCTTGTCATGAGGTGGAAGCTTCCACTTGAATGGACGAGGTACTCTCCTTCACCTCTGTTGGACGAATCTTGCAAATAGACAAGTCTTGGATTGCTTTCGAAGGGTCTTTGTCACCTACATCAATTGGCAATTGCTCTAGTTGTGAGCCTTTAGATTCATCAAACTTCACATCTACCGTCTCCTCAACCTTTCGGGTGAAATTGTTGTAGACACGGTAAGTCTGAGAGTTTGAGCAATAACCAAGTAGGAAACCCTCATGAGATTTAGGAGCAAATTTAGAATGACGATGCTTATCAAGAATATAGCACTTTGAGCCGAATACTCGAAAGTATCCAACTTGGGGTTTGTTACCGGTGAGAAGCTCGTATGCCGTCGTGCCGAGTAGCTTGTGAAGATACTAGCGATTTGTTGCATGACAAGCTATCTCAACCGCTTCCGCCCAAAAGTGTTTTGGCGTCTTGTACTCATCAAGCATCGTTCTCGCCATCTCAATAGAGTCCGGTTCTTCCTCTCAACAAGTCCATTTTGTTGAGGTGCGTATGTAGCTGAGAACTCATGTGAAATCCCTTCTTCGTCAAGAAAGGTATCCACATTTGCATTCTTGAACTCCGTTCCGTTGTCGCTGCGAACCTTCTTGATCTTCACTGCAAATTGATTTTCGGCCTTCCTAGCGAAGTTCTTGAAGATCTTTTAGACCTGTGATTTATCATCAAGAAAGAACACCCACGTAAATCTTGAAAAATCATCGACTATGACTAGACCAAATGAGTTTCCACCGAGACTTTTATAGGCATTGGGACCAAAAAGATCCATATGAAGTAGCTCGAGCGGTCTTCTCGTGGTCATGATGTTCTTCACGGGGTGACTTCCTCCAACTTGTTTTCCTGCTTGACAAGCACTGCACAATCTATCCTTGTCAAATATAACATCTTTAACTCCAACGATATGATCACCTTCAATAAGCTTATCAAGATTTCGCATGCCCACATGACCTAATCTTTTATGCCACAACCAGCCTTTAGAGGATTTAGCAATTAAGCAAGTTCTAGGTTGAGCCTTTTTAGTGAAATCAACAATGTAAAGATCACCTCTACGAATACCGGTAAAGACCATATTATGATTATCTCTACGATACACTTGGCAATCCACTTCAGTAAATAGGACATTGAAGCCAAAGTCAGCAAGTCCAGATACGGAAAGTAAATTGTAGCCAAGAGATTCAACGAGCATAACATTTTGTATGGAGCTATCATGTGGGATGGCCACATTACCAAGGACAACCACCTTACCCTTTGAGTTATCACCAAAGGTGACATACTTTTGAGGCCATCGTTTTCAGCAAGCTCACGAAACGTATACTTGTCTCCGGTCATGTGATCGGTACATCCACTATCAAGGACCCATTCCTTTCCTCCAGCCATGTATCCGCAAAGATTAGCCATAAGACTAAAGTGTCTCATAGACTCATGAAGATCTAAGTCACTATCATCATCCTCATCATAGTATCCATGTTCAACAATGTCTTGTGATGGATCAATTCCTAGAGAAAGTGATTCATTAGATAAATGATCATCACATGTTCATCTTTATGAGTTCTAATGGCTTCGGAGATGATATTGCTAATGATTCCAACATCACCTTTGGCACGCATGAGGTTAGTAAGCACAAATAGACAACCCCAAACTTAGAATCATTGGAATTCATCTTGCTCAAAGCAATAGACTTATGAAGGATCTCATATAAGTTTTGCAAGGAATAGTTTGGAAATCGTTCCTCAAGAAATCTCCATATGGTGTAAGCACAATCAAGAGCAGACAAGCTAGCAATCAAGTTTCTAGGCAATCCTCTAGTGATTACATTGACAGTTCTAAGATTACGGATCATGTCAATAGACTCATCAAGGGTAGGATGAAAGGGGTCAACAAGGCACGCACAAGGAGTAGTAATGTACTTGTTCAAGTGATATTCATTGAAAATCTCAAGCATCTCATTTTTTCACTCATGAAAGAACTCTGAATGCCTATACTTGATGGAGAATGCCTATACTTGATGGAGAATTCTTTCTCAGAAAATGAATGCTGGAAGTGTAGGCACGTTCTGATGGCTCTCTCCATGAATGAAGAGTGGGTGGAGGGGTATATATAGCCTCCACACAAAATCTAGCTGTTACACACAATTCACCAAACTCGGTGGGACCGAATCAAGAAACTCGGTCAGACCGATATGGTTCAAAATGTGAACATTAGGATTTTCGGTGGGACCGATATGATCAACTCAGTGGGACCGATGTGCTAGGGTTAGGGTAAAACCTCAACTCGGTTTGACCGATTACACAAACTCAGTGGGACCGATTTTGGTAATAAGCAAAATAGAGAGTTGGTCAGGCAAACTCGGTGGGACCGATTACACATCTCGGTGGGACCAAAATAATTGCAACATGCAACAGAGAGTTTGCAAGCCCATCTCGGTGAGACCGAGATCCCATCGGTGAGACCGAATTTATTAGGGTTTCTGGCAGTGGCTATGTCAAATGAACTCGGTGGCGCCGGATAGATCAAATCAGTGGGGCCTAGTTTGAATTTTTGTTTGGGACATATGTGGATATGAGAAAGTGGTTGAGGGCTTTGGAGCATATCACTAAGCACTTTGAGAAAGCAAGCCATTAAGCAACACCTCATCCCCTTTTAATAGTATTGGCTTTTCCTATGGACTCAATGTGATCTTTGATCACTAAAATAGAAAATGTAGAGTCTTGAGCTTTGAGCTTTTGCCAATCTTCTGTCCTTAGCATCTTGAAGGGGTTCCACATCCTCTTGTCCATGCCACTCCACTGTTGAATTCATCTGAAATATACTAGATAAAAATATTAGTCCAACAAGAGATATGTTGACATTAATTACCAAAATCACCCAAGGAGCACTTGTGCTTGCAATCTCCCCCTTTTTGGTAATTGATGACAACATACATCAAAGCTTTAGATTAAGATATGAAGGATAACAAGTAAAGCTTTGGAAAGACATGTAACATGTATATGCTCCCCCTACATGTATGCAATCATGTAAATATAGAATATGATAGCATGTGAATGCATAAGCATGTAAGATCAAATGATGAGTTACATGTATCTTGGCTGTATGCATCAGAGCAAATGAATATAGAAAATGTACATTCATGTTCATGAGTCCTTCTTGCAAACAATATGTACATCAGCAAGAGATCATCATGCACATGAGTGTGATGCATATACTTACCTTGTGGTCTTGAGCTGGATTTGGAAGAGATGCACCTGAGTAAACATGGTTAGATAACACAGATACATCTACTAAACAAAGCAAGAACAGCAAACCACAAGAGTACCAAGAATAGGATGACATGTAGTGAGTGAGTACTAGGCACTCTATTTGAGTATAGACATGTCCCCAGAAAGATATGCAATGAATTCGAAAATTCCCCCCTTAGATGTCTTTCTCCCCCTGAATCTGATATTTGATAATGGGAAGATAGGGAGAAGAAAATCAGAGCAAAACAAGAAAAAACAGCACAAACCAATCATAACATATACTAACATGTGACTTCTCTCCTCTTGAATACCAAGCATCTGGGCTCTTTCTCTCCCTTTGACGTGATAAAGATTTTGACGTGATCTCTCTCTCCCCCTTTGACATCAATTTCCAAGAAGGGTCTTCTGGAATGTGAGCCGAATAGGTTTGGTCCTTGAGTCACATGACAAAGCAGCATATGGAATGTGATGAAGGTAGAGGACAAGAATCATTGAGTGGAGCTGGAACAAATATGTAGGATGCAAATGGAAAAGTGTCTTCTCAGCATTGAAATTGGTAACACCGAGTTGTTTTCTTCAGTGGCACCGAGGTGGTTCGGTTTGACCGAAGGAGACAATACAGTGTGTCCGAGTTCAACACAGAGAGAACAATTGTCATCTCAGCTCATTAGGCAAATACGATCTCACAAAGATTTGCAAGGAATTAACTGAAAGATTTGCAATGAATTGGATGCAAGGAATGCAGAGAATAATAGAGAAAAAGAAAAGAGATCTAGATGAAGTCTTTTTTTTGAAAATGGAAACAAACATGCAAGAGGCAAATGCAAGAACACAGAGAAACACTAGAGAATTTCATCTAGAATTGGTCGGCGACAAAGTCACCTATGTTAGAGTATATTGACTTAGGAGTCAAGTTAAGACACTTGATCATAGGTCATACTCATCGTTTAAGCTCAAAATGAGGTTGCCATTTTTTGTTTAAGCATTTTGATGTATTCACATCTTGTTGAGCTGCTTTGACCCATGACTTGGGGTAAAGCTTCTCTAAGATGGAATGACATACCTTGGGTGGTGGTGTTGATCTTGATCATGTAGTTGAACTTGTGTGGGATGCTCAAGGTTGATGTAGCTCATCAAGAATTGGGAGCACCACTTGTAGTTTGAGTTCATCTACATACATGGGTTAGCTTTGCAAGGAAGATCACTTGTGTATCCAAAATGACTATCATGAAACTTAATACCAAATGAAATTTGATATATAGAAATTGTAAAAGGATATGTTGAAGGGTTTCATGCTTCCTTGTCTTCAACCACCATATTGTAGAGACTTGGTGATGTAGAGATTGCTCAAGATAAGATTGAGTTGCAATCCCATAGATTTAGATTCATCCAAGTACCTACAAGGGCTAGATAGCATGCAAGGGTACAAGTATATATATATATATCCAAGACATATGATCATCATCATAAGAGAAATATCAAGGATTAGTCAAAGGCTCATGCCTTGCATGTATCAAAATGGAGTTTATACTCCAAGTTTGAAGCATCAATGATGTTCAATTCACCTCTAAAACAGCAAAATACTTTCTCATCAAGCGGTTTGGTGAATATATCCGCCAATTGCTGTAACATCCCAAATTTTTAATTTGAAATGTTATACATTATATCATCATGCATATCATATTTTCTTGCATTTTGTTGATCCTAGAAATTTCACGCAACTCAAGGACCCTCGGAGAGAGTTGGAGATTTCGAAATTTTCATATTTGAGTTCTCTCAAAACTATGAAAAAGAGGATCGTTGGATTTATTTATTTATCTTCAAATATTTTCCAATATCAAAAATAAGAGAGGGAATAATATGACTTTCCCAAAATTTAGGAAAAATGAAGATTTAATAAATAAATCAAATTTTGGATTTTTCTCGGAGTTTATTTGCCTTAGGGAAAAATGCGTTTTCAAAAATTGCATTTTGGCCCGTGTTAAAGTTCATTTTGTTCGACTCATTTTTAGGAGTCGGGAAAGTTTACTTTATTAATTTTGGAGTTCGTTTAGATTTTTTATTTATTTTTCTCTTGTGAGACCGTTTAAAAAAAACCCATAGCGCCTTGGGCCAAAGGCCCAAGCCGTAAGGAGCCGGCCGGCCAGAGGCCAACTCCACACATCACAAGGCCAGGAAGCCAGGAGCCGCTTCCTTTTTCCTAATCCTAGTAGGACTCTTGTCCTACTTCCGTTTTTTCCATATTTGTTTCTAGATCTTTTCCTCTTTGTTTCCTAATCCTAGTCTATTTCTTGTCCCTACCCCAAGCAAAACCCTCCCTCCCCAATATAAATACCCAAGCACCCCCTCTAACACATCAAACCCACACCTCTCCACTCCTCTCCACACCGCCCGCCCACCCAGCCGCCGCCCACCAGCGCCGCCCCTCACCAGCGCCGCCGCCCTACGCCGCCGCCACCCAATGCCGCCGCTGCCGGAGCCCCTCGCCTCTTCGAGGTACTAGCCCCGCGCCGCGTCACCTTTTCTTTTCCTCGGTTCGGTTTTTCATAAATCGTTCCGATTTCCGTTCTAATTTCCGTTCTGGTTTTCTAGATCGGTTTTTCGTTTCAGTTTTCTTTCCGAAACCCTAGATCGGTTTTTCTCGCCGGTTTTTCTTTCCGGTTTTGTTTAGCAAGCGTTCGCCGGACCGTTCGTCCTAACGAACGTGATCACCGGTTTGCTTCGGTTAACGAACGTCCGTTTGTTCAACCGTTCGTCGTTTTCTTTCTCATCGGATTTATTCCGCTATTTTTCTGATAGCGATTTCAGATCCGATTTTCTTTCTAGTCTATCTTCTCGCTCGTTTATCAGAATCAGGTGATTCAAGCGCCTGGAGTTTCGTTTCGAAACCGCCGTTCTGATTAATCAACTTAAACAAAGTTTTGCTACTGTAAAATTTGACTTAGTTTCAACTTGCTAGAACCGAGTTGTTTTCTTTCTCGTTTGACTTTCGTTGCTTTATTTGATTCGATTCTTTTTGCAACTAGGGTTCTTAAGTTGAACTTTCTGGTTAGATCTTTTATTAGAGATTTACCAGTGCATTATATTAGTAATTATTTTATGCTTGTTGTTTGTGCGATAGATCACCCGGAGTGCGCCGCTTGTTACTTCGAGTCTCTAGGTTTCGCGGATCGTCAGCAAGGCAAGTAACACCTTGATCATACCTTTTCTACTACCCAGTTTTTATGCATTAGATCAATCCTCAAACACTTGCATGATTAGGAATCTAAAAAAATTGTGGGATGGGAAGTAGATTGAGGTAGTACCTATTACCTGTATTACTTATGAAACCTTTGGGAGTTACTTCTACGTTGCTTATTATGCTATGCTATGCTAGTAGACGTGGATTGGGTGAGTGTATTCCATGACAGATGTGAGATTGTTAAATTAATGGTTTATTTAAGGTGGCAACTTAAATACACATCTGGGTGGATTGAGGCACCTGGTTCCTATCAGGACTTGCCTGTTTTTCTTCGGACCACCACCCAGGCTCAAAGGGATCATAAGATAATTCATGCTAGTAACTTCCGTGTGCAGCCACAAGCCATTATGGGCTCTGGCATAGTTGATTAAGTCGTGTGAACTCTTACAGTGGTAGACTAGCTGATGTAGGGGTTATAGGTGGTACGGTCTACCCATCGTAAGGTGCAAACGCTTCCGAAAGACTATGTCTCGGTCATCCGTCTCTCAAACACCATGTAGTGCGAGAAACCAAACGGAGGCGATCGAGTCTTGTGGGGAAAAGTGCATAAACCTCTGCAGTGTATAAACTAATCATGATTAGCCGTGTCCCGGTTATGGACATCTTGAGTATCTAGTACTTGAATATCATGTGAATCTCAACATGTTACTCTAATTAATATTGTTGGGGTTTTAATGAGTACTTTTAATTGGGATTGAGGATCTTTGTCAACCATTTTCAATGTTTAACAATCACCATGATAGTTAAAACGAATTTATTCCTTTGATGAGGGAAAAAGCGGCTTTATGCAAAAGCTGTAATCAGAGAGCTTTCCACCAGCCACATATGCATGTAGTACAGGCTTATCATTCATTATTTCTCTATATGTTACATTGCGGCATATTCCATGTCTTGACCCGTTTCGGGCTGCAACTTTCATGTTGCGAGACTTTTCGAACGACAGTAAGGTGCTTTAGGTCGTGGTTCTATACTCGATGATGCGGCTGGAGTTGATGGACTCACTTATCTTCCAAGTCTTCCGCTGTTATCGTTATTAGATGGCCTTAAGCCATATTTATTGTAATAAGTCCTCTTTGGGCAACGATGTAATAAGTGTGTGATTGCTACTCTGTTATAAATCCTTGAGTACTATGTGGTGTCGACATTCTTGATCCAGGATGACACACGAGCACGAGAGACTTGATCCATTCGGGTCGGGTCGCTTTAGAGATGGTATCGAGCACACTTGTAGAGACACGACCACTAAGTTAAAACCATAGATCACTACTCTCTTCTCATTTTCTAACTCCTCATCTTTTCTACTCTTTTAGGATGAAGGACGCCAAGATCAAGTACGCCCAACCAGATGAAGGCACACCTTTTGGATTTCACTTGAAGGAAGTCACCAAGTACACGAACATTGGACTACCAAGTTTCACGGGACTTTCAACGCCACTCTCTGCACGAAGAGGAGCTGGAAGATTCAAGCTCACGTTCTAGGAAGGACATTACGCCCCAATCTTGGCCTATAGATAGTGTTTTCGATTGCACCAACGGAGTGCAGGAAAGAGCATGGCAGCTCATATCACCATGGGACGCATTGGAGAAGTTTATCAAGAAGACCTCAAGGACACTATCTACCAGATTTGCGGATGCCGGAATGAACAATGGGAGATAGTCAGCACCAAGAAGGACCGATCCATTGCAGCTTTTATCCAGGAGTTAAACCAGCACATTCGACGCCAAGAGAACCAGATGTGCAATGATATGATAGAGTTGAAGAATGCAAAGGGAAGGATCATCAAACTTGAAGGAGAACTGAATTCTACACGCAAGGACTACATGGACGAGATCGTAGCTGTAGCAAGACACAATAACGATCTTAAGTATGAGATTGAAGAACTCAAGAAGAAATTGGCGCTCAAGAATGAAGACAAGTACGTCGGCTGTCCGAGCAACTACATCATCATCGATGACACCGATTCGGATCCAAGTGAACCCGACTTTGAAGACGAAGCTGGAGCAGACATCATGGAGTCTTCCACAGGTTCAAATTAGTAGATGACCCCCACACATTAGTAGTATTACCTCCATGTAACATCATAGTACACGCACTTTTGCGATAGTTAGATCGTTGTAAGCCCTTTGTTTGAATTGAATGAAGTGATTTTGTGTGCATTTGCTCATATACATTTGGGTAGTGTTTCTCCTTAGACCTCACTCTATTTCTTAATTTCTCATCTTTTCTAAACCCAAGCCCTTAGGTCACCCATGCTAGTAACCTCACCCGGAGCAGAACACATGGCTAGTATATGGTGTGATCGACTGCCATTAAGGATTGGACACTATGTTTTTCCCTCAGACCTAATAGTTCTGGAATCCCAAGGATTGGATGTGATATTAGGCATGGATTGGTTATCGAAGTATGGAGGGAACATAGATTGCGCCACTAAGTCAATTTTGCTTACCACCCGGAAGGTAGGAGAATCAAGTATGTATCACGGCATGAGCCGAGGAGAGCACAAGTAAATTCCTTATCGGGAGTTGTGCGGGAAGAAGTACCGATGGTAAGGGATTTCCACGATGTATTTCGAGGAATTGCCGGGAATGCCACGGATAGAGACATTGAGTTTTCGATTGAGCTGTTGCCGTGAACAGGCCCGATATCGAAGCGACCATACTGTGATGCCCGCATGTGATTTGGCGGAAATCAAGAAGCAGATTAAGGAGCTGTTGGATAAAGGTTATATACGCCCAAGTTCTTCGCCTTGGGGATCACCCGTACTGTTAGTGGAGAAGAAAGATGGATCGTTAAGGATGGTTGTTGATTATCGTGGATTGAATGAAGTAACAATCAAGAACAAGTACACACTACCAATGATAAATGATTTGCTTGATCGTTTGCAAGGAACTAAAGTGTTTTTCAAGATCGATTTGCGATCAGGGTACCATCAGTTGAAGATTCGGGAGCAGGACATACCTAAGACAACATTTACCACGAGATATGGACTGTATGAGTACACCGTTATGTCATTTGGACTGACTAACGCGCCAGCCTATTTCATGAACACGATGAACAAACTGTTTATGGAGTTTTTGGATAAGTTCGACGTGGTGTTCATAGATGATATTTTGGTTTTCTCGAATAATGAAGAAGAACATAAGGAACATTTACGATTGGTTTTGGAGAAACCGAGGGAACATCGATTATATGCCAAGTTCGGCAAATGTGAGTTTTGGCTAAAGGAAGTTGGATTTCTTGGACATGTTATATCCGGAGAAGGGATAGCAGTTGACCCATAAAGGTTGAGACCGTAACCAAATGGGAAGCACCAACGACAGTTGGAGAGATCCGGAGTTTCCTTGGACTCGCAGGATACTACCGGAGATTCATTGAGAATTTCTCAAGGATTGCAATGCCTATGAAGGAATTGCTGAATAAGGATACCAAGTTCTTATGGGTGAGGAGTGTGA
This sequence comes from Aegilops bicornis, assembly GCA_021605145.1. Taxonomy (NCBI): domain Eukaryota; kingdom Viridiplantae; phylum Streptophyta; class Magnoliopsida; order Poales; family Poaceae; genus Aegilops; species Aegilops bicornis. The sequence goes on from CM038669.1 coordinate 143,009,141, forward strand.
GGCAAGTTTTCAGGAGTTGAAGAAAAGATTGGTTACCTCACCGTGTTAATTTTGCCAGATCGGACCAAGGATTATGAGGTGTATTGCGGCGCTTCACGCCGAGGACTTGGAGCAGTGCTTATGCAGGAAGGAAGAGTTGTTTCATATGCTTCAAGACATCTGAAACCTCATGAATTAAATTATGCCAAACATGATTTGGAGTTAGCAGCTGTAGTGCATGCCTTGAAGACATGGAGACATTTCCTCATTGGAAATCATTGTGAGGTGTACCACGGATCACAAGAGTTTGAAGTACATCTTCACGTTGAAGGAATTAAATCTCAGACGGAGGAGATGGTTGGAGCTTATTAAGGATTATGATATGAGATTGCATTATCACCCGGGAAGGCTAACGTTGTAGCAGACGCATTGAGCCGTAAGAGCCACGTCAATACACTAATGATGGGAGGAATACCCAAGGAGTTAGCCAAGACCTTGAGAGCTATGTTTGGAAATAGTTCCGAGAGGCTACGTAGCAGCATTGGAGATTCAGTCTACGTTGATGGACAAAATCAGAGAAGCTCAAAAGACAGATAAGGAAGTTGCCTCTATAAAGGAGAAAATGAGCGAAGGAAAAGCTAAGGGATTTCGTGAGGATGAGCACGATACCCTATGGTTTGAGGACCGTGTTTATGTGCCAAATGACCCGGAGATCGTGAAGTTGATTTTGCAAGAAGCACATGATTCACCCTATTCGATTCACCCAGGAAATACCAAGATGTATTTAGATTTGAAGGAAACATTCCGGTGGATCGGAATGAAGAAGGATATCGCGGAGTATGTAGCAGTTTGCGATGTATGTCAGAGTGAAGGCGAGCATCGAAGCGGCCAGGATTGTTGCAGCCATTGCCGATACCGAATGGAAGTGGGATAAACTAGGCATGGATTTCATCACAGGTTTGTCAAAGACTCGTTCAGGCTATGATTCGATTTGGGTTATAGTCGACCGCTTGACGAAGGTAGCGCATTTCATTCGATCAAGACTACCTATAGCGATTGCTAAGTTGGCAAAGATATACATGACCAGAATTGTGTGTTTGCACGGAGTTCCGAGGAGTATCGTATCGAGATAGAGGAACCCAATTTACCTCAAAGTTCGGAATCGGTTGCGAAAGCGTTAGGAACCAGGCTAGAATTGATCTGACTTTTCACCCATGCATCGATGGATGACCGAGAGAGTCAATCAGATTTTGGAGGATATCTTTGAGAGCTTGTGCACTAGACTATGGATCTAGTTGGGACGATAACTTGCCGTATGCTGAATTTTCTTATAACAACAGTTACCAAACCAGCTTGAAGATGGCACCTTTCGAAGCCTTATACGGAAGGAGGTGCAGGACACCGTTGTCATGGGACGAAGTTGGAGACCGTCAGCTGTTTGGACCAGATTTGATTAAGGAGTCTGAACAGAAAGTTAAGTTGATTCGCGATAGGCTCAAGGTAGCCCAGTCCAGACAAAAAAGCTATGCGGATTTAAAACGCAAGGCGATAGAATATGAAGTTGGAGACAGAGTTTATCTCAGAGTATCCCCACTTCGAGGAGTTAAGCGATTTGGAGTTAAAGGAAAGTTAGCACCACGTTTCGTTGGACCATATAGGATTTTGCAACGCATGGGAGAAGTTGCTTATAAGCTGGAATTGCCAGAGGGACTGTCAGGAGTTCATGATGTATTCCATGTTTCTCAGCTGAAGAAATGTCACGCAGAGATGGTGGAAGTACCGCTAAGAGATACAGTGCCACTTGAAGCAATTCAATTGAAGGATGATTTAACATATGAGGAGAAACCAGTCAAGATTCTCGATTATGCCAGCAAAGTTACTCGCAGCAAGGTTATCAAGTTTTGCAAGGTTCAGTGGAGCCACCACAATCGAGGATGAAGCCACACAGGAAAGAGAAGAAGATTTGCTCAAGGACCACCCTCACCTATTTTCTAGCCAACCCGAATCTCGAGGGCGAGATTCATCTTAAGGGGGGTAGGTTTGTAACATCCCAAATTTTTAATTTGGAATTTTATACATTAGATCATCATGCATATCATATTTTCTTGCATTTTGTTGATCCTAGAAATTTCACGCAACTCAAGGACCCTCGGAGAGAGTTGGAGATTTCGAAATTTTCATATTTGAGTTCTCTCAAAACTATGAAAAAGAGGATCGTTGGATTTATTTATTTATCTTAAAATATTTTCCAATATCAAAAATAAGAGAGGGAATAATACGACTTTCCCAAAATTTAGGAAAAATGAAGATTTAATAAATAAATCAAATTTTGGATTTTCTCGGAGTTTATTTGCCTTAGGGAAAATGCGTGTTTTCAAAAAATTGCATTTTGGCCCCGTGTTAAAGTTCATTTTGTTCGACTCATTTTTAGGAGTCGGGGAAAGTTTACTTTATTAATTTTGGAGTTCGTTTAGATTTTTTTTTTCTGCGCGCGAGACCGTTTAAAAAAAAACCCCGCAGCGCCTTGGGCCAAAGGCCCAAGCCGCCAAGGAGCCGGCCGGCCAGGAGGCCAACTCCACACACCGCGCGCGCCAGGGAAGCCAGGGAGCCGCCGCTTCCTTCTTCCTAATCCTAGTAGGACTCTTGTCCTACTTCCGTTTTTTCCATATTTGTTTCTAGATCTTTTCCCTCTTTGTTTCCTAATCCTAGTCTATTTCTTGTCCCCTACCCCAAGCAAAACCCTCCCCTCCCCAATATAAATACCCAAGCACCGCCCCCTCTAACACATCAAACCCACACCTCTCCTCTCCTCTCCACCGCCGCACCGCCTTGCGCCGCCGCCCTCGCCGCCGCCACCGCGCCGCCCGCCGGAGCCCTCGCCTCTTCGAGGTACTAGCCCAGCGCTGCGTCACCTTTTCTTTTCCTCGGTTCGGTTTTTCAGAATCGTCGTTCGATTTCCGTTCGATTTCCGTTCGGTTTTCTAGATCGGTTTTCGTTTCGGTTTTCTTTCGAAACCCTAGATCGGTTTTTCGCCGGTTTTTCTTTCCAGTTTTGTTTAGCAAGCGTTCACGGACCGTGCGTCCTAACGACCGTGATCACCGGTTGGCTTCGGGGTATGAACGTCCGTTCGGTCTCCCGTGCGGCGGTTTCTTTCTCATCGGATTTATTCCGCTATTTTTCTGATAGCGATTTCAGATCCGATTTTCTTTCTAGTCTATCTTCTCGCTCGTTTATCGGAATCAGGTGATTCAAGCGCCTGGAGTTTCGTTTCGAAACCGCCGTTCCGATTAATCAACTTAAACAAAGTTTTGCTACTGTAAAATTTGACTTAGTTTCAACTTGCTAGAACCGAGTTGTTTTCTTTCGTCGTTTGACTTTCGTTGCTTTATTTGATTCGATTCTTTTTGCAACTAGGGTTCTTAAGTTGAACTTTCTGGTTAGATCTTTTATTCGAGATTTACCTGTGCATTAGATGAGTACTTATTGTATGCTTGTTGTTTGTCTGCGATAGATCACCCGGAGTGCGCCGCTTGTTACTTCGAGTCTCTAGGTTTCGCGGATCGTCAGCAAGGCAAGTAACACCTTGATCATACCTTTTCTACTACCCAGTTCTTATGCATTAGATCAATCCTCAAACACTTGCATGATTAGGAATCTAAAAAAATTGTGGGATGGGAAGTAGATTGAGGTAGTACCTATTACTGTATTACTTATGAAACCTTTGGGACTTACTTCTACGTTGCTTATTATGCTATGCTATGCTAGTAGACGTGGATTGGGTGAGTGTATTCCATGACAGATGTGAGATTGTTAAATTAATGGTTTATTTAAGGTGGCAACTTAAATACACATACAGGTGGATTGAGGCACTGGTTCCTATCGAGGACTTGCCTGTTTTTCTTGGACCGCCACCTGTGCTCAAAGGGATCATAAGATAATTCATGCTAGTAACTTCCGTGTGCAGCCACAAGCCATTATGGGCTCTGGCATAGTTGATTAAGTCGTGTGAACTCTTACCGTGGTAGACTAGCTGATGTAGGGGTTGTAGGTGGTACGGTCTACCCATCGTAAGGTGCAAACGCTTCCGAAAGACTATGTCTCGGTCATCCGTCTCTCAAACACCATGTAGTGCGAGAAACCAAACGGAGGCGATCGAGTCTTGTGGGGAAAAGTGCAAACCTCTGCAGAGTGTATAAACTAATCATGATTAGCCGTGTCCCGGTTATGGACATCTTGAGTATCTAGTACTTGAATATCATGTGAATCTCAACATGTTACTCTAATTAATATTGTTGGGTTTTTAATGAGTACTTTTAATTGGGATTGAGGATCTTTGTCAACCATTCTCAATGTTTAACAACCACCATGATAGTTAAACGAATTTATTCCTTTGCGATGAGGGAAAACTGGCTTTATGCAAAATTGTAATCAGAGAGCTTTCCACCAGCCACATATGCATGTAGTACAGGCTTATCATTCATTATTTCTCTATGTGTTACATTGCGGCATATTCCATGTCTTGACCCGTTTCGGCTGCAACTTTCATGTTGCAGACTTTTGAACTGACAGTAAGGTGCTTTAGGTCGTGGTTCTATACTCGATGATGCGGCTGGAGTTGATGGACTCACTTATCTTCCAAGTCTTCCATTGTTATCGTTATTAGATGGCCTTAAGCCATATTTATTGTAATAAGTCCTCTTTGGGCAACGATGTAATAAGTGTGTGATTGCTACTCTGTTATAAATCCTTCGAGTACTATGTGGTGTCGACATTCTTGATCCAGGATGACACACGAGCACAGAGACTTGATCCATTCGGTCGGGTCGCTATAGAGATGGTATCGAGAGCACGCTGTATGAGGACACGACCACTAAGTTAAAACCATAGATCACTACTCTCTTCTCATTTTCTAACTCCTCATCTTTTCTACTCTTTTAGGATGAAGGACGCGAAAATCAAGTACGCCCAACCAGATGAAGGCACACCTTTTGGATTTCACTTGAAGGAAGTCACCAAGTACACGAACATTGGACTACCAAGTTTCACCGGACTTTCAACGCCACTCTGCACGAAGAGGAGCTGGAAGATTCAAGCTCACGTTACGGGAAGGACATTCGCCCCAATCACCAAGCCTATAGATAGTGTTTTGATTGCACCAACACGAGTTTGGGAAAGAGCATGGCAGCTCATATCACCATGGGACGCATTGGAGAAGTTTATCAAGAAGACCTCAAGGACACTATCTACCAGATTTATGCGGATGCGGAATGAACAATGGGAGATAGTCGGCACCAAGAAGGACCGATCCATTGCAGCTTTTATCCAGAGTTAAACCAGCACATTCGACGCCAAGAGAACCAGATGTGCAATGATATGATAGAGTTGAAGAATGCAAAGGGAAGGATCATCGAACTTGAAGGAGAACTGAAGTCTACACGCAAGGACTACATGGACGAGATCATAGCTGTAGCAAGACACAATAACGATCTTAAGTATGAGATTGAAGAACTCAAGAAGAAATTGGCGCTCAAGAATGAAGACAAGTACGTCGGCTGTCCGAGCAACTACATCATCATCGATGACACCGATTCAGATCCAAGTGAACCCAACTTTGAAGACGAAGCTGGAGCAGACATCATGGAGTCTTCCACCGGTTCAAATTAGTAGATGACCCCACACATTAGTAGTATTACCTCCATGTAACATCATAGTACACGCACTTTTGCGATAGTTAGATCGTTGTAAGCCCTTTGTTTGAATTGAATGAAGTGATTTTGTGTGCATTTGCTCATATACATTTGGGTAGTGTTTCTCCTTAGACCTCACTCTATTTCTTAATTTCTCATCTTTTCTAAACCCAAGCCCGTAGGTCACCCATGCTAGTAACCTCACCCGGAGCAGAACACATGGCTGGTATATGGTGTGATCGACTGCCATTAAGGACCACAACACAAGAGATCTACCAATAAATTGACAAGTACCTGAAGTGGACTTTCTTTCAACCTTGTCACCGGCATAGTCCGAATCGGAGTAGCCAACAAGATCAAAAGAGGACCTCTTAGGATACCAAATGCCAAAATTTGGTGTGTGAATTAAGTATCTCACTATCCTTTTCACAGCCTTAAGATGACATTCTTTGGGGGCAGCTTGATATCGTGGACACATGCACACACTTAGCATAATATTGGGACAGGAGGCACATAGATATAACAATGAACCAATCATAGAGCGGTAAACCTTTTGATCAACCGGTTCGCCATCCTTAGTCAAGTCAAGATGTCCACTAGTAGGCATGGGTGTTTCCATACCTTTACATTCTTGCATGTTGAACTTCTTGAATAAGTCCTTGGTGTACTTTGTTTGAGAGACAAAGGTACCCTCCTTAGTTTGGTTGATTTGCAAACCAAGAAAGAATTTGAGTTCACTCATCATAGACATCTCAAACTTCTCCGACATTAGCTTTCCAAACTTTTCTCAAAAATGGGGGTTAGTTGAACCAAATATGATATCGTCAACATAAATTTGGCACACAAATAATTCACCATTAACCCTTTTTGTAAAAAGAGTGGAATCAATCTTTCCAATCTCAAAGCCTTTTTCAATAAAGGAACTCGGTCAAGCATTTATACCACACTCTAGGAGCTTGTTTAAGACCATAAAGAGCTTTGTGAACTTTGTAAACATGGTCGGGTTTCTAAAGATTAATAAAGCCGGGAGGTTGTTTAACATAAACTTCCTCCTCAATTTCACCATTTAGAAAAGCACTTTTAATGTCCATTTGGTACAAGGTAATATCATGGTGATTAGCATAGGCAAGTAAGATGCGGATGGACCCAAGTCTAGCAAGGGGGGCATATGTCTCACCATAGTCCGTACCTTCGACTTGAGTGTAGCCTTGGGCGACGAGACATGCTTTGTTGCGAACGACTTGTCTATCTTTGTCTTTCTTGTTGTGAAACACCCATTTGGTACCGATGATGTTGTGGTTGTTGTCAGGCTTCATGACCAATGTCCACACTTGGTTTCTCTCAAAGTTGTGTAGCTCTTCGTGCATGGCATTTATCCAATCCGGATCTTCTAATGCTTCTTCAACCTTCATAGGTTCAATGCTACAGATGAATGAATAATGTTCACCAAAATTAGCCAAACGAGTTTTAGAGCGAGTGATTCTCCCGGTTTGGATATCATTGAAGATTTGTTCGACGGGATGGCCTCTTCAGACTCTTGCTCGAACTCGTGAGGGCTTTTGCTTGGGTTGGGGTGGAACATATTCTTCATTGTTGACATAGTCGTTCTCTTGTCGAGGTGGAGAAGGAGGTTGATGAGGTTCATCTTGATGTACTTCCTCATTTTCTTTATCTTGGTGTGTCTCACTTGTGGATGCTTCCGTGTCCATTCTTGATTCACCTTGTCGTGAGGTGGAAGCTTCCACTTGGACGGACGAGGTACTCTCCTTCACCTCCGTTGGATGAATCTTGCCAATAGACAAGTCTTGGATTGCTTCCGAAGGGTCTTTGTCACCTACATCAATTGGCAATTGCTCTACTTGAAAGCCTTTAGATTCATCAAACTCACATCTACCGTCTCCTCAACCTTTCGGGTGAAATTGTTGTAGACACAGTAAGTGTGAGAGTTTGAGCCATAACCAAGTAGGAAACCCTCATGAGATTTAGGAGCAAATTTAGAACGACGATGCTTATCAAGAATATAGCACTTTGAGCCAAATACTCCAAAGTATCCAACTTGGGGTTTGTTACCGGTGAGAAGCTCGTATGCCACATTGCTGAGTAGCTTGTGAAGATACAAGTGATTTGTTGCATGACAAGATATCTCAACGCTTTTGCCCAAAAGTGTTTTGGCATCTTGTACTCATCAAGCATCGTTCTCGCCATCTCAATAGAGTTCGGTTCTACCTCCAAGAACTCCATTTTGTTGAGGCGCGTACGTAGCCGAGAACTCGTGTGAAATCCCTTCTTCGTCAAGAAAGGTATCCACATTTGCGTTCTTGAACTCCGTTCCGTTGTCACTGTGAACCTTCTTGATCTTCACTTCAAATTGGTTTTGGGCTTTCCTAGCGAAGTTCTTGAAGATCTTTTGGACCTGCGATTTATCATCAAGAAAGAACACCCACGTAAATCTTGAAAAATCATCGACTATGACTAGACCAAATGAGTTTCCACCGAGACTTTTATAGGCATTGGGGCCAAAGAGATCCATATGAAGTAGCTCGAGCGGTCTTCTCTGGTCATGATCTTCTTCACAGGGTGACTTCCTTCAACTTGTTTTCCTGCTTGACAAGCATTGCACAATCTATCCTTGTCAAATATAACATCTTTAACTCCATGGATATGATCACCTTTAATAAGCTTATCAAGATTTCGCATGCCCACATGACCTAATCTTTTATGCCACAACCAGCCTTTAGAGGATTTAGCAATTAAGCAAGTTCTAGGTTGAGCCTTTTTAGTGAAATCAACAATGTAAAGATCACCTCTACAAAGACCGGTAAAGACCATATTATGATTATCTCTACGAAACACTTGGCAATCTACTTTAGTAAATAGGACATTGAAGCCAAAGTCAGCAAGTCTAGATACGGAAAGTAAATTGTAGCCAAGAGATTTAACGAGCATAACATTTTGTATGGAGCTATCATGTGAGATGGCCACATTACCAAGGCCAACCACCTTACCCTTTGAGTTATCACCAAAGGTGACATACTTTCGAGGGCTGTCGTTTTCAACAAGCTCATGAAACATATCCTTGTCTCCAGTCATGTGATTGGTACATCCACTATCAAGGACCCTGTCGGTGTCAAAACCGGCAGAACTCGGGTAGGGGGTCCCGAACTGTGCGTCTAGGCGGATGGTAACAGGAGACAAGGGACACGATGTTTTTACCCAGGTTCGGGCCCTCTCGATGGAGGTAAAACCCTACTCCTGCTTGATTAATATTGATGATATGGGTAGTACAAGAGTAGATCTACCACGAGATAAGAGAGGCTAAACCCTAGAAGCTAGCCTATGGTATGATTGTTGTTCGTCCCATGGACTAAAACCCTCCGGTTTATATAGGCACCGAATAGGGTTAGGGTTACACAGAGTCGGTTACAATGGTAGGAGATCTACATATCCGTATTGCCAAGCTTGCCTTCCACGCCAAGGAAAGTCCCATCCGGATACAGAACGAAGTCTTCAATCTTGTATCTTCATAGTCCAGGAGCCCGGCCAAAGGTCATAGTCCGGCTATCCGGACACCCCCTAATCCAGGACTCCCTCAGTAGCCCCCGAACCAGGCTTCAATGACGACGAGTCCGGCGCGTAGATTGTCTTCGGTGTTGCAAGGCGGGTTCTTCTCCAAATCCTGTGTCCCTGTTTGAATACTGTCCGGCTTCTTGTAAACATTGCGCTCCTTGGCTTCCACGCCCAATAATGTCCATCTTCCACATGTTGAATGAATGCGAAAAGCCAGGGTATTTTTACATTTACCTCCCTAGCTGCGCAAATGAGCTGCCTATATAAGAGACGAGGATCTAGATCCATATCACACCACCTTCCGTCATGAAGCTTTCATCGGAGCGCATCCGATGTAAACCCATTCCATCATGGACGGTCGACGGCTCCTCCTCTCGCCCTCCTAGTCCTCAGCCGGAGATTGGGAGAGATGTCTGCCCAAGACAAATGAAGTTAGTGATGCTCCAAACCAAGGGGTTTCTTCCCCCGGCCTTCATGGTTCCGGTTCGAGCCGGACTCGCCACCTATAAGGGCGGAAAACAAGCGGAGAGTGTCCCCAGTCCCTCCCGAGGAGAGCGGGTATGCCTTGTCCCCTATTTGATAAGAGGGCTTGGATTTCCAATCCATCCGTTTCTCCGGGGCTCGGAGTTCTATGGCCTCCAGTTGCACAACCTTACGCTTTGCCTCCATTACGCATATTGTGGGCTTCGTGGCCCTTTGCGAGCTATTTTTGGGCGTCGAGGCTCATTTCGCGCTGTGGAAGAGGTTGTTACGCCTCGTACCCGTTCTCGGAGAGGGTCAATATATCAAGTGGGCGGCCGAACTATGGCGCATCGCCGGACCGGATATCTATCCTAACCCCGAAGAAGGCGTCCAAGACCGGCCTTGAATGGTTTTATATAGAAGACGTCCCTTGCTGGACTGCTCGGATCAGCCTCCGGAGTTCAAGAATGCTCCTTTGAAGAAACGCCTAAGCTAGCGTCCACGGAGCCCCAGGAGGGAGAATGACAAGGGCGTCCTTTACCGATGAGCCGAATAAGGTTGTTGGCTCACTCGCATCGACCATGATCGGAGTCATGGCCATATGCATCATGCGGGGGGTGCAGCCGCTTCAATACAGAGGCCACCCACTGTGGGATTTCAATGGGGAAGATGACGCCACCCGCTACGGCCGTAAGGGGCCGGGATCGGTCGTTGTTCTGACGGAGGCCTTGTCCGCATTATACAAGGGAGAAGAGGAGGATTTCCTCCGCGTCAATCCACAGGGCGTATTCTCTATGTACGATCCTCCAAGCTGGGTAAGCGGACACTTCTTTATGCCCATCCATTCCATATTCCCATAGTTAAGTACCTTATCTTGTGATTTTGACGTAGGAATTGCGCCGGGCCGTAAAGGATATAAACAGCCCACCTCCACAACCTGAGGATCCGGAACGGTCCCTCGATCCGGCCTCCCAAGAGGACCTGGACATATCTGTGGAGCTGATTGATGGGGTATTTTACCAACTGAGCATCGATAATGCCTTGGTTGCCATTACGGCCGATTACCCCAGAATATTTCCAGCCTCACAGGTAATTGAGACCGAAATCCCAATACCTTAGAAATGATCCCTCCGTGCTTATCTTTGACCACCGTATATCAATTGCGTTCTTCAGGGGGAGCCCTTGGGGCGGAAGGCCGAGCCTGCGGTGGCTAGCCAACAAGGGGCAGCACGACCCAGCAGGCTAAAAAGAAGTGCGGTCCGGATGAAGCGCCGGCGCAACGGTATGGCGTGTCGCCTTGTTCCCAGGTTTTATTACGGAAGGCATGCTAACGCTCGCGCTCTTTTCAGGAAAAAGAGTGCTCACCGGACTATATCCGGAGAGGTTGCCAATCGAGCCTCCGCCAGCCAGGCTTCAAAGCCAGGTCCAGAAGTGGAGGTGAACACAAAGCGTGCGTCGGACGCTCCTCCGACAGAGGATGCCGACAGGCTATCTGCCACCAATTCCGAGGTGGAAAGTGCCATGAATCACAGGCGTCGCCGGACTGTTCTTCGTGACGCATGTTTCTCCCAAGAGGCATTGGATGCCTTCAATTCGGGAGGCAGCACCTCCGTGCTGCTCAAAATGGTCTAGCGAGCCATGGAGCGATATGTAAAAGACATAAGGGTGAGAAAATTTGATGGTTATATATACCAGTAGCCCCGAGACTTAAAGTAGTTAGAATAACTGATTTAAGGATCATTTATTATCTTGAGGATCTTCTGAGAAAAGAATACCCAACAGTTCATGAGGAAGCGGCTAACGAGTTATGTCTCAGAGGTATGCTCACTGTGTCGCCCCTGGCAGAGGAAATGCCGGTTCTACGGGTGACCTTCTTCGAGCTCTTGCAAGCTGCAGAACGAAGTTCGGCAGGTGATGAAAGGCGTCGCCTGTGCCTTGTGGCCATCTATCTCCCTGCTCAAGGCCTTGGGGAGCTTGCGGTGAGGCTCCAGGGGCGGCGGCACTTCCTGTTATGGAAGATATCGGCTGCCGTCAAAGGCGCCAGGAGGCCTGGGCCATGGTGAAGACGCGGTACACGAAGGCTGACCCAAACCACATGGTCGAGGTCGGACCTGTCGGGCCAGATGGGAAGGAGTTCCCTGTGAGCTTAGTGTACGGTCAGGTGGAATTGGCCGCAAAGTATTCCCAGCAGGACTATAAACTAGACAACCTGTTAGATGGTATTGAAGAGGAATACTGATCGATCAAATTGACTATGTAATTTAAATTGACATGTAAAATGCCTTCTAGCCGGATTGTAGATCGTTTGTCTTAGCGGACCTTTTCGCTTCAACCTCGGGACCCGATAGTCCGGAGTGTGTCCGAATACCCTCGCGGTTATATAAAAACCGGGGCATGCGTGGAGACTAGGCGTAGGGGTCATTAGTGCTTTATCATACAAGTGCCCAACTAGTTATGTTATATTACATGGTTAGTAAGAAACATCTTCCAGGGAGAATAGTTCCGTTAGGGGTTCCTTTCCCTGGGAGGCATGCCCTAAAGTGCATGTCCGGACTGCGAAAAAAACAGAAAAACATCTGGGGGCAGATAAATAAATAGGTAAAAAAATCTTCTTTTAGTTCTCCGACCGAACATTCTCTTAAGAACGCTAGCTTTCGGCTTCACCCAGTCTGAGGTACATATCCCGCTGACCCGGCAGTAACAATCGCAGAGGTGCTCCCTTTACCACCTAGCCGAACAATCGGGAACGTAGGGGTAAGCACAGAGCCGAGCAACCTAGCTTGGCCAAAACTTAAGTCATATCGATGCATATAATGGCGAATAAAAGGTACATGCGGAAGTGTGACACATGTATTGGGAATGAAGCCCTTATAATTAAGCTTCTGTGAAAGAAGCCCCCATGTACAATGAGCGCGGATAGCGCGCAAGGGTGTGCGAACAATGCGCTAACGAGCCTGCCAAGGCTTGAATGAAAAAAGGAGGGAGAAGGAGAAAAATAGAAGACAACTAAAATGTAAAATATGGACAGAGGAAGAAGACGAACTCAGAATCCGGCGCTAGGCGTAGAATCTTCGGAGACGTGCTGCGTTCCATGGGTTCGACTCGAGTCGGTTATCCGATGCATCTTGCAGGCGGTACGCTCCGCCGGTCAGGACTTGGTCGATGATAAAGGGACCTTCCCATTTGGGCTTTAGTTTGTCCTTTTTCATGTCCGGCAGGCGTAGAACTAGCTCGCCAACATTGTAAGTTTTGGCCCGTACTTCTCTGCTTTGATATCTTCGAGCCTGCTGTTGATAGAATGCGGAACGAGCTTTTGCTACGTCATGCTCCTCCTCCAAGGCGTCCAAACAGTCCTGCCGATCGAGCTCGGCTTCTCTTTCTTCGTACATGCACACGCGAGGTGATTCATGAATTATGTCGCAAGGCAGAACTGCCTCTGCGCCGTATACCATAAAGAATGGTGTGAATCTGGTCGTGCGATTCAGAGTGGTCCGCAGCCCCCAGAGTACGGAGTCGAGCTCCTCTACCCAGTGCGTGTTAGATTCCTTGAGGGACCGCACTAATCTGGGTTTGATGCCGCTAATTAGACCGTTTGCTCGCTCAACTTGACCGTTAGTTTGAGGGTGATAGACTGAGGCGTAGTCTAGTTTAATGCCCATGTTTTTGCACCAGAGTTTGACCTCGTCGGCAGTAAAGTTTGTACCGTTATTAGTGATGATGCTGTGGGGGACACCGTAACGGTGTACGACCCCTGATATGAAGTCTATCACCGGTCTGGATTCGGCCGTCTTGACAGGCTTGGCCTCTATCCATTTGGTGAATTTATCCACCATGACCAGTAGGTATTTTTACTTGTGGGTTCCCCCTTTAAGGGGTCCAACCATGTCAAGCCCCCAGACCACGAAGGGCCAGGTGATGGGTATAGTTTTGACAGCGGTAGGTGGCATGTGGCTCTGATTAGCAAAGAGCTGGCATCCGACGCATCGTTGGACTAAGTCCTGAGCATCTGCCCGGGCCGTCGGCCAATAAAATCCTGTACGGAAGGCCTTGCCTACAAGGGCCCGGGCTGCGGCGTGGTGCCCGCCGAGTCCGGCATGTATTTCAGCCAGAAGATTCCACCCTTCTTCTTCGGAGATGCACCTTTGAAGGACTCCGGTTGTGCTTTTCTTATAAAGCTCTCCCTCATGGACTTTGTAGGCTTTAGATCGCCGCACTATGCAGCGGGCCTCGTTTTGGTCCTCGGGGAGTTCCTGCCTGGTTAGGTAGGCTAGGAATGGTTCTTTCCACGGGGAAATGACTGCCATTATTACGTGGGCTGAGGATGTTATTTCGGTGGTAGAATCACCAACTGTGTCAGAATGTTCGGTGTGGGGCGGTTCGCTTGGATCCGGATTGTTATTTCCGGACTCTCCCTCCCATAATACGGATGGCTTGAACAGCCTCTCTAGGAAGATATTGGGGGGGGGGGGGACAGCATCGCGCTTTGCACTGATGCGTGCCAACACGTCTGCTGCCTGGTTGTTGTCCCGGGCTATATGGTGAAATTCGAGCCCCTCAAACCAAGCTGACATTTTTAGGACTGCATTGCGATAGGCTGCCATTTTCGGATCCTTGGCATCAAAGTCTCCATTTATTTGTGATTTCGCGAGGTTCGAATCACCCCGCACCTCTAGGCGTTGAATGCCCATGGAGACTGCCATCCGGAGACCACGTAGAAGGGCCTCGTATTCGTCTGCATTGTTGGAGTCCGTATACATTATCTGGAGTACGTATTGAACTGTATCTCCGGTTGGGGACGTCAGAACGACGCCAGCCCCTAGGCCAGCCAACATTTTGGAGCCGTCGAAGTGCATTATCCAGTTGGAATATGCGCCGTACTCTTTAGGGAGTTCGGCTTCGGTCCATATCAACATTTATGTCGTTCTTAATAAGAAAGGGCGACGAAGTTGGCCAAAACTCACGACTTAATAGCTCTTCGTGGCTTATAGGTTATGTCGAACGGGAGGAGCTCAATGGCCCATTTGGCAATCCGGCCGTCGCGTCGCGGTTGTTTATAATGTCATTAAGGGGTACTTCGAAGGCTACTGTTATTGAACACTCTTGAAAGTAGTGTCGCAGCTTCCGGGATGCCATAAACACCGCGTACGCTATCTTTTGATAATGTGGGTACCGTGACTTGCATGGAGTTAGGACAGTGGACACGTAGTAAACTGGTTTTTGAAGAGAGAACTTGTGTCCGTCCGTTTCTTGTTCGACAACGAGCACCGCGCTTACAACTTGATGAGTTGCCGCGATGTATAATAGCATTGGTTCGCCCATGTTGGGCGCGGCCCGGACCGGGTTTGTTGCCAATATGGCTTTTATTTCTTCGAGTCCGGTAGTGGCGGCATCCGATCCCACTCGAAGTGTTCGTGCGTCGGAGGAGGCGATAAAGGGTAATGCCGTTTCTCCTAAGCGGGAGATAAAAGCGGCTTAGAGCCGCCATGCATCGATCAATTTTTGTATTTGTTTGAGGTCTTTTGGGATATCCAATTGTGACAGAGCTCGGATCTTGGCTGGGTTTGCTTCAATTCCTCTACCGGATACAATGAAGCCCAAGAGCTTTCCGGCCGGTACACCGAAAACGCATTTTTCCGGGTTGAGCTTAATGTCATATGTTCGGAGGTTATCGAATGTGAGCCTCAAGTCGGCTACTAGAGTTTCAACGTGCTTGCTTTTGATGACCACATCGTCTACGTATGCCTCCACTGTTTTGCTGATCTGTTTTGCCAGACATGTCTGAATCATGCGCTGATATGTTGCGCCGGCATTTTTGAGCTCGAAGGGCATTGTGTTGAAGCAGAATGGGCCGTATGGAGTGATGAATGCCGTTGTGGCTTGGTCAGGCTCTGCCATCTTAATTTGGTGGTAGCCGGAGTATGCATCGAGGAAACACAATGAATCGTGTCCTGCAATAGCGTAGATGATTTGATCGATGCGGGGGAGGGGGAAGGGATCCTTTGGGCAAGCCTTGTTGAGGTCTTTGAAATCGACGCATAGGCGCCAGGATTTTTCCTTCTTTGGTACCATGACCAGGTTTGCTAGCCAGTCCGGATGTTTTATATCTCTGATGAATCCGACCTCCAATAGTTTGGCTAGCTCCTCTCCCATGGCCTGTCTCTTTGGTTCGGAGAAACGCCGAAGAGCCTGTTTGATCGCTTGAATCCTTTTAGGATGTTTAGGCTGTGCTTGGCCAGCCGGCGTGGGATTCCTGGCATGTCCGAAGGGTGCCAGGCAAAAATGTCCCAATTTTCGCATAGGAATTCTCTTAGTGCGGCGTCTACATCAGGATTTAATTGTGCCCCAATGGAGGCCGTCTTGGTAGGGTCCGTTGGATGGACTTGAAATTTGACTATTTCATCCGCTGGTTTGAAGGAAGTGGATTTGGATCTCTTATCGAGTATCACATCGTCCCTATTCATCATGGAGCCTTGTGCGATGAGTTCCTCGGCCGCTAGGGCTTGGATAGTGCCTCAAGGGCGGTCTTGGCTGTCTTATTTTCGTAGCGGAGTGCTATGTCCTGGTCACTAGCAAGTGTATTGATTTCGTTGGGCACGGGCATTTTGAGCTTCATGTACCCATAATGGGGTATAGCTTGAAAAATTGTGAATGCCTCTCGCCCTAATAGAGCGTGGTATCCGCTGCTGAACGGGGCCACTTGGAATGTGACTTCCTCGGACCTGTAATTATCCGCGTGCCGAACACCACATCCAGTGTCATTTTTCCTGTATAGCGTGCTTCCCGACTGGGGATTATTCCTTTAAAGGTTGTGCTGCTTCGCTCAATGCGGCTCCAGTCTATCTCCATTTTTCGGAGGGTTTCCTCGTAAATGAGGTTCAATCCGCTGCCACCGTCCATGAGTACCTTGGTAAGGCGAAAGCTGTCCACTATCGGACTGAGGACCAATGCGGCTGGTGCTCGGGCTGTTCGGAATTTAGGTTCGTCACTGGCATTAAAGGTAATAGCCGTGTCACTCCATGGGTTTATTGTTGCTACTTGGTAGACTTCGGCGAGGCTACGGAGTGTTCGTTTCCGCATATTATTTGATGCGAAAGTCTCGAAGACTGTTAATACCGTATTGATAAACTTGGGTTGGTGCTATAGAGCTAGAAGCTCTTCGCCACTTTTGGCCACCTGCCGTAGTATCCAACATGCTCTAAGGCTATGAGTTGGAGTGGCGCCCTCTGTATTATGAATTTTACAGGGTCCATTGGGCCATCCCTCTAGTACGGTTCCATGCCCTATAGAGGGTTTTTGCTTTTTGGTATTTAACCCAGGTGCCTGGCGGTAATGCACCCTTCTATTTCGGACTGGGGTTGTATTCAAGGCCGGATTGTCCCAAAATCTTGATTCGGTTTTCCAGGAGCTTTCCATCGCACAGTACTTTCGTACTATGGTCACCAAGTCGGCAAAGCGTGTAATGTCACGGCGACTTATAGCGTTCAGGATCCCGTTGTCCGTGCAATTGTTGCTGAATAATGAGATTGCGTCCTCCTCGTGGCAGTCCTTTATATTGTCCATAACCAGGAGGAATCTGGCCCAGTAATGGTGTACTGTTTCTACGAGCTCTTGCCGAATTTGAGATAGGTCGCTTATGTTTGGGTGGGCGGGTGGAATTAGATCCGGGACCGCGCCCAATCTAAAACTTAAGGGCCGAGGAGCTTCCGAACTTGGAAGCTTGGATTCTTGGATGTTGTCCAATGAATCTAGCCCGTTGCCTGACTTTAGGTTCAGGGCTTGAGTGACGTCCTCTCCTCCGCGGGAATCCGGCATGGAGGGATTGGGAATCCGGACGTGGCTAGTCCTTAAGATAGAAGAAGGGTCGCCGTATTGTTCCTCCACCACAGCAACATGGTGGGTAACCTGGGGAGAGTCAATCTCTCTCAGATCGGGTTTAAGCCCAATCTGACCATAGTCTGTAGCGACTCCCAAGGCGGCGATGCGATCCAAGAACTCGTTTAAGTAAGAGAGCTCCATCGGATCTAACTGCTCGGCGAGCTCCGAGTTAACGTGAAGATCGCTTTCGATGACCCGAGAAGTCATCGTCGGCGCGGCGGCCGAACAGGCGGTCATAAGAAAACCGCCTAGCCGGAGAGTTTGGCCGACAGCCAAAGCTTATTTAGCAACAGTCCCGTCTTTAAAGACGGGATGAGGAATCCTTCCTGATGGCGACGACACAGAGGAACTCTCAATGAAAGCAATGTCGGTGTCAAAACCGGCGGATCTCGGGTAGGGGGTCCTGAACTGTGTGTCTAGGCGGATGGTAACAGGAGACAAAGGACACGATGTTTTTACCCAGGTTTGGGCCCTCTCGATGGAGGTAAAACCCTACTCCTGCTTGATTAATATTGATGATATGGGTAGTACAAGAGTAGATCTACCACGAGATCAGAGAGGCTAAACCCTAGAAGCTAGCCTATGGTATGATTGTCGTTCGTCCTATGGACTAAAACCCTCCGGTTTATATAGGCACCGAATAGGGTTAGGGTTACACTGGCGGTTACGATGGTAGGAGATCTACATATCCGTATCGCCAAGCTTGCCTTCCACGCCAAGGAAAGTCCCATCCGGACACGGGACGAAGTCTTCAATCTTGTATCTTCATAGTCCAGGAGCCCGGCCAAAGGTCATAGTCCGGCTATCCGGACACCCCCTAATCCAGGACTCCCTCAGACCATTCCTTTCCTCCAGCCATGTAGCCGCGAAGATTAGCCATAAGACCAAAGTGTCTCATAGACTCATCAAGATCAAAGTCACTATCATCATCCTCATCATAGTATCCATGTTCAACATTGTCTTGTGATGGATCAAATCCTAGAGAAAGTGATTCATTAGATAAATGATCATCACAATGTTCAACTTTATGAATTCTAATGGCTTCGGAGATGACATTGCTAATGATTCCAACATCACCTTTGGCACGCATGAGGTTAGTAAGCTCAAATAGCCAATCACCAAACTTAGGATCATTGGAAATCATCTTGCTCATAGCAATAGACTTATGAAGAATCTCATCTAAGTTTTGCAAGGAATGGTTTGAAAATCATTCCTCAAGAAATCTCCATCTGGTGTAAGCACAATCAAGAGCAGGCAAGCTAGCAATCAAGTTTCTAGGCAATCCTCTAGTGATTAAATTGACAGTTCTAAGATTACGGATCTTGTCAATAGACTCATCAAGGGTAGGATGCAAGGGGTCAACAATGCGCACACAAGGAGTAGTAATGTACTTATTCAAGTGATATTCATTGAAAATCTCAAGCATCTCATTTTTTCACTCATGAAAGAACTCTGAATGCATATACTTGATGGAGAGTGCTATACTTGATGGAGAGATCTTTCTCAGAAAATGAATGCTGGAAGTGTAGGCACGTTCTGATGGCTCTCTCCATGAAAGAAGAGTGGGTGGAGGGGTATATATAGCCTCCACACAAAATCTAGCTGTTACACACAATTCACCAAACTCGGTGGGACCGAATTGAGAAACTCGGTCAGACTGATATGGTTCAAAATGTGAACGTTAGGATTTTTGGTGGGACCGATGTGATCAACTCGGTGGGACCAATGTGCTAGGGTTAGGGTAAAACCTCAACTCGGTTTGACCGATTACACAAACTCGGTGGGACCGATTTTGGTAATAAGCAAAGCAGAGAGTTGGTCAGGCAAACTCGGTGGGACCTATTGCACATCTCAGTGGGACCAACATAATTGCAACAGGCAACAGAGAGTTTGCAACCCATCTTGGTGAGACCGAGATCCCATCGGTGAGACGAATGGATTAGGGTTTCTGGCAGTGGCTATTTCAAATGAACTCGGTGGCGGATAGATCAAATCGGTGGGGCCGAGTTTGACTTTTGGTTTGGGACATATGTGGATATGAGAAAGTGGTTGAGGGCTTTGGAGCATATCACTAAGCACTTTGAGCAAGCAAGCCATTAAGCAACACCTCATCCCCTTTTAATAGTATTGGCTTTTCCTATGGACTCAATGTGATCTTGGATCACTAAAATAGAAAATGTAGAGTCTTGAGCTTTGAGCTTTTGCCAATCTTCTGTCCTTAGCATCTTGAAGGGGTTCCACATCCTCTTGTCCATGCCACTCCACTGTTGAACTCATCTTAAATATACTAGATAAAAATATTAGTCCAACAAGAGATATGTTGACATTAATTACCAAAATCACCCAGGGAGCACTTGTGCTTCCACCAACCCTCCGGCACTCTACCTTTGTCTTTCTCCCAACCTTATTCCTCTGCTACAAATATGCATGGATGCCAATCGATCTCCCTAAATACAGAGCTAGGTCTCTCTCCTTCTCCACACATATACTAGTCCATCTACCTCTCTATAGTTAGGTCTCTGCCTCCCCCCCACACACCGGTCAACAAAGCGTTGTAGGTAGGTATCCATGCCACAGAGAAAAACTGCACCTCTGCCCTCTCAAATTCCAGTAGGCTAGCCGCCCTGTATCCTTGACGTGGGCAAACACAAATTCGGTGGCACTCTTTATCGATCGCGCAGCCACACACTTCATCCCTGTTTTCGATTCTATTGATATCTCAAGACGATGATCCCTCCACTCTCTTCTCGTGGATCACTCCCTCTATATATGATATATCCATGACTCTGTTTCACACACATTGCATATGTTACTTTTTTTGTTTGAAATATCATCAACACATTGCCTCTGTTTCGCACAAACCATCTCTCTCACACCCACCCACGTACGTACCTGCACTAAAGAAGAGGTGCACGCATGACGCACGTACTCACATTCCGTTCCCGGCCACACTTGCGCGGGTACACGGTGGAGTTCATTTCTGTACAAAAAGGCAACCCACGTGATAATTTGACGCATGTAGCGGTTGTTTACTCGAAGGAGGGTCGTGTACCACGCATAGACGGAACTAAGTTCGATTTGACGCGTTAGTATTAAATAAAGTTATATTCCTCAATGGGACGTACAGAATATAAAATGATTGTCATCGGGAAAAAAGAAAAACCCGCTCCACTATATACAATGGAGCCTGCCAGGGTTTGTCTCTCGTCACACCATCTCACACAAGGCGGTGGTGGCCTCTCTCTCTCTCTCTCTCTCTCTCTCTCTCTCTCTCTCTCTCTCTCTCGCCGTTGGTCACTGATCCGACCGCATCCCGTCTGCCGGCAGAAATGGAGGATGTGCATCGTTTCTCTGTTCGACGGTGCTGAGGCAGCACGTCCTGATCTACGGTACCCGCCGTTCTCTCTGACCAAGCTCCGACACGGTAGGTCCTTTGCCACTTGCTCGCTGCCGTAGTATGGGCAGATCCCGGCCGTCAGCCTCCTCCTAGTTACATTCCAACGACCCTCTCGTGGAGCTTCCTCCGGCCTTGCTCCACTACCCATCTTCCCATGTTGCTTCATGTGGAAAATCCTGCATGTGGATCTTCTTTAGTTGTTTGCTTAAAACGTATCTCGGCCGACGTACTTTCCGTCTTGCAATCTCGTCCTCATACTGTTTTTGATGAACCACCATCCTGCTATCTTTCCCTTATTACATGGAATATGCTTATTTTTTTGTCGGTGTATGTGTCTTCAACTCATGTTATTGGGCAGTAATTGTTTCCTTTCTACCTCCTTTTGCAAATAGGGCTATCCATTTCACCTCGTTGCTATTGCGACCTTTTGGTGAACTGCACAAATCACTTTTTTCTTAAGAGTGTTTTGTGCAATTCCGCCAAAATGTCACATGGCAACATTTTTACATTTCTGTGGGACTGCAGAAAGGGAGATTGGTTTTGCTATCCTCCTCATCCAACTCCGTGCCTAATCTTCTCCAACAAGTATTTAGTCCTTGATAACCCACAAGTATAGGGGACCGCAAAAGTTTCCGAGGGTAGAGTATTCAACCCAAATTTATAGATTCGACACAAGGGGAGCCAAAGAATATTTGCAAGTATTAGCAACTGAGTTGTCAATTCAACCACACCTGGAGATTAATTATCTGCAGCAAGATCATTAGTAGCACATGATATATCTCCAACGTATCTATAATTTTGATTGGTCCATGCTGTTATATTATCAATCTTGGATGTTTTATAATCATTTTATATCATTTTTTGGTACTAACCTATTGGCATAGTGCCAAGTGCCAGTTGCTGTTTTTTGCATGTTTTTTACATCACAGATAATCAATACCAAACGGAGTCCAAACGCAGTGAATTGTTTTGTGGATTTCTTTTGGATCGGAAGACAACCAATGGGCCGAAGAAGCACCTGGGGGTTGCTCCGAGGGGAGCACAACCCACCAGGGTGCCCCCCGTACCGCCTTTTTACTCTATAAATACCCCAATATTCCAGAAACCCAAGGGGAGTGGACAAAAATCAATTCAAGCTGCCGCAGAGTCCAGAACCAGCAGATCCAATCTAGACACCATCATGGAGGGGTTCACCACTTCCATTGGTGCCTCTCCAATGATGCATGTGTAATTCTTTGTAGACCTTCGGGTCCGTAGTTAGTAGCTAAATGGCTTCCTCTCTCTCGTTTGATTCTCAATACAATGGTCTCTTGGAGATCCATATGATGTAATTCTTTTGCGGTGTGTTTGTTGGAATCCGATGAACTTTGAGTTTATGTTCAGATCTATCTTTTTATATGCATGAAAGTTATTTGAGTTTCTTTGATCTCTTATATGCATGATTGCTTATAGCCTCGTATTTCTTCTCCGATATATGGGTTTTGTTTGGCTAACTTGATCTATTTATCTTGCAATGGGAAGAGGTGCTTTGTAGTGGGTGTCGGCGTTCTGGGAAAGGGGGGTCCCCAGACTTGCCTGCCTACGGCCTGCGGCGTGGCTCAAGTGGGGGCCCAATGCAGCCCAGCTGTAGGACATTGAAGTATGTCTAGAGGGAGGTGATTAGACTACTTGACCAATTAAAAACTTAACCTTTTCCCAATTTTATAGTTTGGCAGATTTTAGCTATTTTAGGACAAGTCTAGCAATCATCACACAATTCAAGCAAGCATGCAAAGAGTATATTGGCAGTGGAAATTAAAGCATGCAACTTGCAAGAAAGTAAAGGGAAGGGTTTGGAGGATTCAAACGCAATTGGAGACACAGATGTTTTTGGCGTGGTTCCGATAGGTGGTGCTATCGTACCTCCACGTTGATGGAGACTTCAACACATGAATGGTAGCAGTTGCGCGAGTCTCACGGAGGGCTCCACCCACGAAGGGTCCACAAGTAGCAACCTTGTCTATCCCACCATGGCCGCCGCCCACGAAGGACTTGCCTCACTAGCGGTAGATCTTCACGAAGTAGGCGATCTCCTTGCCCTTACAAACTCCTTGGTTCAACTCCACAATCTTGTCGGAGGCTCCCAAGTGACACCCAGCCAATCTAGGAGACACCACTCTCCAAGAAGTAACAAATGGTGTGTTGATAATGAACTCCTTGCTCTTGTGCTTCAAATGATAGTCTCCCCAACACTCAACTCTCTCTCATAGGATTTGGATCAGGTGGAAAGAGAGTTTGAGTGGAAAGCAACTTGGGGAAGGCTAGAGATCAAGATTCATATGATAGGAATGGAATATCTTGGCCTCAACACATGAGTAGGTGGTTCTCTCTCGAATGGTAAGTTGGAAGTGTAGGTTCGTTCTGATGGCTCTCTCCACGAATGAAGAGGAGGTGGAGGGGTATATATAGCCTCCACACAAAATCTAACCGTTACACACAATCTACCAAACTCGGTGGGACCGAATCATTAAACTCGGTCGAACCGATTTAGTAAACCTAGTGACGTTAGTGATTTTCGGTGGGACTGACATGCATCTCGGTGAGACCGATACGGTTAGGGTTAGGGCATAACGTAATCTCGGTGAGACCGATTACAGAAACTCGGTGAGACCGATTTGGTTATAAGCTTTCCAGAGAGTTGGTCAGGTAAACTCGGTGGGACCGATTTGCTCTTTTCGGTGAGACCGAAATGTTACAAAAAGGAAACAGAGAGTTTACATTGCAATCTCGGTGGGACCGATCGCTCACTTCGGTTAGACCGAAACGTTCCGAAGGAAAACAGAGATTGCAACCCCATCTCGGTGAGACTGAGATCCCTATCGGTAAGACCGATTTGCTTAGGGTTTGTGGCAGTGGCTATGACTTATGGAATCGGTGGCGCCGGATAGAAAGAATCGGTGTGACCGATTTTGGCTTTAGGTTTAGGTCATTTGTGGATGTGGGAAAGTAGTTGAGGGTTTTGGAGCATATCACTAAGCACATGAAGCAAAAGGCTCATTAAGCAACACCTCATCCCTTCTTAATAGTATTGGCTTTTCCTATAGACTCAATGTGATCTTGGATCACTAAAATGTAAAATGAAGAGTCCTGAGATTTTGAGCTTGAGCCAATCCTTTGTCCTTAGTATTTTGAGGGATCCACTTTCATCATCCATGCCATGCCATTCATTGAGCTTTCCTGAAATAATAGTCTTGTAATAGCATTAGCTCAATGAGCTATATGTTGTTATGAATTACCAAAACCACCTAGGGATAGTTGCACTTTCAATCTCCCCCTTTTTGGTAATTGATGACAACATATAGATAAAAGCTTCGACAAATGATAATAAAATTTAAATAACATCGTCGCTTTGAGAAGTATGTGATAAGCAAGAGCTCCCCCTAAATTTGTGCATAGTTTTAGATTTGCTTTGGACTGCAAATGCACAATGAATTAGGCTCATGGGTTACTCTTCCATGTCACATACATCTTGGTGGAGCGCTCAAAATAATAAACAATGAATACATGCACTCATCACCAAGCATAGTGAGTGCTCACATAAGATAGATAGGATAATATCAAGCATGCATAAGTGTAGCTTATGATCAAACACATGATCATCAATGTCTCATAAGCATAGTATCTCAACCAAAAGCAAACAAAGATTGAAAAACCACCAAATAAAGCAAGAGAGCACAAAAAGCAACTCTCTCTCTCTCTCGAAGCCTATGATCTATACATTTTTCTCCCCCTTTGGCAACAAGTTACCAAAAAGTTCATAGAAAATGCATAGTGCTAGATCGACTCTCAGGCTTGATCTTCAGGTGGTGGTGGTGAGATGGCTCCTTGGATGAAGACTTCAGTTGAAGTAGATGGAGCTGGAGCTGATGTAGGTCTTTGGAGCTGGTGGCTTGAGGTGTAGCTGGTGCGAGATGAAGTTGCTCTTGTGTCGAGGCGCATGCCAGTTGACCTCTGGGCTCTAGGCACTCTGGCAAATGCATCGATTGTTGTTTTGCCCTTCCTCTCCTGCATGTCATCTTGTAGTTCCTCCACTGTAGACTGAATCTCAGTTACTTTCACATCTAAATTATAGAACTTTTGTTCTATGATTCTCTCCAAGCTCTCCTGGTTTTGAGTTAGGGTGGCCAATCCCTTCTCAATCCTCAGGGTTGATGCTATTAAGTAACCAAGCTGCTCATGTTTGTTCTTCAAGAAATATTCAGATGCCTCCTCTTGAGTTGGCATCTTGGTAGCCTTCTCCCTTTTTGCCTTCTCCTTCTTCTCCTGAGCTTGAACTGACGATGGATCATTCTCATTCATGACAACCTCATTGTCCTCAAAGTCTGGATAAAGTGGAAAGTGTTCCTTATCCAACTGATATTTTCCTGTGCCCATTTTTGAGTTTATCAATTCTTGAATCTGAGGTGCATATCCATAGCTCCTCTTCTGATCTGCTTCTTGATCCTCTTGATTGTTTCAATGATCGGGCTCATGACTTTGAACTTCGTGGCACATCAAACACATGCAACATGTTGATGGCATGCCATCTGATAATGTTATGGTCACCAGACTTGGGCAACAAAGTGTGCCTCAGAATCCAATTTATGGTTGGCAACCCTGACAGCAAAAAGTGAACTGATCCAAACTTGTGAGTTCCTAATGCCTTGTCTGGAATTTCCTTGTACATGTGAGCCATTGAATTGTGATCCATTTTCCTCTTTGCATAAATGTCTAGGTCATCCTCATTTTCCTCTGGGGCATTTATCAGCTTTGCCCACTCCTCAACAGTTGACTGGTACCTTGTACCTTCAGACATCCAAACAATTCTTCCATCTGGGTAAAAATGTGCTGTGGAGTAGAACTGCATGATAAGTTCATCATTCCAATTTGTGAGCTTTTGCCCGACAAAAATCTGCAACTCCACAAGCAACAAAACTGTCTTGCCCTCCAGGATAGTGCTCTTCATTCTCCTTCATGTAGGTCCAGTCGACCCACCTCATATCACAAACTATGGGCTTCTTGTCCAACAGAATTGTTTCATAGAAGTCCTGCTGTTCCTTGGTGTGGAACCTGTAGTCAACAGCAGTTCTTCTCCTTGTGGCATATGGATCTGCCATCCTCCATATCCTCAATCCACGAGTCTTTCACGATTCTCATGTCCTCACCACAGGATGGGCATCATTGTGGTCTGGTATTTTGGGCTTAAGCTTCCTTAGAACTGTCCTTCTTCATCTTCCTCATCGGCATCCTCGAGCACTTTGGGGCCTTGTTCTTCTCGGAATTTGGAATACTCCTGGTATTCCTCTTTGGTGCAGACTTGGCCTTGGGGGCAGCTTTGGGTGCTTCCTTGGGCTTAGATGTTGCAGCCCCTGATCTAATAGCATCACCCATAAGCTTAGGTGCCTTTGGAGCTGATGCAGCAATTTCATCTTCCTCTTCCATCATGGAAGGCTTCCCAATAACTCTGGCTGTGGTCTTCTTGACCCTTTCCTTTCTTTTCTTCCCTTCTACAGCAGCTGGTTCTTTGGGATGAGTTTCCAAAGAAGCTTGTGTAGACACTCTGGCTTTGGACATTGGTTGTCTTCCTGCAGGCCTTTTGGTCTTCATGACCCTTTCCTTCTTGAGCACCTCTTTCTTGGAAGTTGCCTCATCTTCCTCAGCTTTGTAATCTTCATCCTCTGAATCTGAAGTTCTTTTCCTCCTTTGCCTAGTTGCAGCCTTAGGCATATTGCTAGTAGTACTTCGCTCCCTTCATCTGAAGTTGAGGGACTAGTGCCCTCACTCAAGTTCATCTGCTCTTCGACACTGCTCGTCACTTTGATCGGACATCTTGCCAAAAAGCTGACGACCACGTGAAGAGTTATAGATGAGATAGAAAAGTTGAGCATCACAAAATGCAGAGGTTTTTGCAAAAGAATGACTCAAAAGTTCAGTCTTAGTTTTCCACAGAAAGCATTTCGGATCCATCGATTTTCAAACTAGGTGATACCGAAGCAGTTTTTGGAACCTAAACTGATGATCTCGGTTGGACCGAGTTTCAGTTCGGTGGTGCAAGGACTGCTAGGGTTTCACAGAATCCTCAAATCGGTTGCACCGATTAGTAATTCTCGGTCGGGGCCAAAGAGAGTCACTAGTGCAATGGCATAATCCAAATCGGTGAGACCGAGTTTTTCAACTCGGTGGGTCCGAGATGGTTTTGGCGGAAACCTAAACCTAAAAATTTGAATCACATCTAATCTATGAACTACTTTTGCTGGATAGAGGAGTTTCAATCGTGGCAAGAATCAATATGAAAACAATGTGCCAGGAACCAGACGTGGAAAGCACAAAGTTTAAGTCCATACCCTAACTTGGCGGTGGACTTGCTACGGCGGCAACGGCGGGGACGAAATCCATTGACGTGGCCGAAGACCAGCGATGTGGAGGCTGCTTGGCGATGAGGAGGCGATCCGGAGACCACGATGGCAGAAGCGAGCTGTTCTTGTGGGCGAAGGGTTTGGAGAAAATTCCAAAATTTTGCCCGTGTCTATATATAGCTCGACCACAGCCGGTGTGACCGAGTGGAACAACTCGGTGGCTTTGAGATGCATAATCGTGTTCGATTCTGACAAATCGGTGAGACCGAAAAGTTCAAATCGGTTCAACCGAGATTGAAAACTTCAGATCAACTTGATGATCTCGGTAGGACCGAAATGGAAGAATCGGTCGAATGAGAATCACTAAGAGGTTTTGGAAGTTTAAGTCTATGATTTAATTGGGGACTCTGAGTGCTCCTCACACGAGTGGTTCGAATCTGACTTGATCAAATTTTGTGATGTAGCATGAATAGAGTTTGAGACGAGAAAAGCATAGATAGCTAAAGAAGGTTCTTAGGCATTCTTGTCCATCCACTTGGCTCAAAGAAAAGAATACAAACAAACAAAACAACAAGTGGATGTCCTTGAATGAGTAAAATATGCACCAACATGCTCACACAATAAGATGGCAATTGAAATATGTGGCACAACATGCACAACCAATTCTAGCATCTATCAAACAATTGGCGATGATAGGTCATCTATATATGAGTATATTGACTTAGGAGTCAAATGAGAACATTTGATCATAGGTCATACTCATCGTTTAAGCTCAAGTGGGGTTACCACTTTTACATAATGTATTAATGTGTTCACACCATTAGAGTTGCTTTGACTCAATTCTTAGAGTTAAGCTCCCCCTAGATGTGAGATCCCCTTAGAGGGTTGAACTAACCTTGGGTTTTGTCGATGATGACTTCATGTAGGTGTTGAAGATGTAGATGCTCAATGTTGATGTAGATCATTTGGAGCAATCCTTTGGAGTGAGTTGCACTTTCAACTTGCCTTGTCCCTTGCCTTACCAACATGAGGGTTTGTGACTCCTTGAACTAGTGCAAGATGTGAAAGTTGATTGCACTTGTTCTTGCCAAAATGATATGAGTGAAGAATGTTGGCCGAGTCACCCTCAATAACTCTCTAGTTTTTCTTCTTCGGGATCCACATCATCTTGATGGGAATCCTTGGAGTTGTAGTTGTACTTGATGAGGTAGAACTTGACGTAGTATTGGGGACCCACTCGAACGAGGCTTTAGGTGCTTCTTCAAATGCATCAATCTCTTCTTGAAGCTTGTCCTTGCCTTTGTTCTTGTGGTCTTGTGGTGGAAGATCATCTTGAGCTTGTGTCCCCTTGAAGGAAGTAGGATCATACTTCTCTTGTTGAGGAACAAACTTTGTCTTGGGGTATTGATCTTCTTCCCACTCAACTCCATTGGCGTCGAACTTTCGTTCAAAACCAACACCTTGATTCTTCCGGTGCCTTCCTTGCTTGCGTACAATTTCCTCGAATTGCTTACTCCCGGCAAGGCTCTTGTAAACACCTTTCTCTATAATTCCCTTCAATAAACTATTTTCTTGCTCAAGTGTAACTTGGCTAAGAGAATCATTAGTGTAATCAAGAGAACTACTAGAAGCAACAACATTGGATTTATCATTATTATTGTTACTACTAGAGGAAGTATCTTTCTTATACTTGTTACTAGACTTGACTTGAGGCATGTAAGTAGATAAGAGTAAACGCTTTGCAATGTAAGAAGAACTTTTCTTGCGGAGATCATCATTGATTGCCTTTAAGAACTCATGCTCTTGCTCAAGATTGAGCTTTTCAAAGCGTAACTTCTCATGAGCCCTTAAAAGTTCTCGATGATCTTCGAAGATAGTTTCATGAGCCAACTTAAGAGTGTTTAGTTCTTTAGTTAGAAGCTCAATTTTCTCCTTATCATTGTCATTCGTTTGATTAGCATAATTAATTGATGTTTCATCATAGTATTCATCACTAGAGTTGTTAACAAGTAAATCATCATCCACAAGCAAGTCATCTTCATCACTATTAAAATCAACATACTCGGGATGTGTTACCTTTGGACCTTTGGCCATGAAGCATCTTCCAATTCCTTCATTTGGTGAGTCAAATATGTCGTAGGAGTTGGTTGACACAAGTGCTAGACCGGCAACACCTTCATCTTGAGTATGTTGAGTCGGAGTGATAGCTTCTCTCGGAGTGATTGTTGAGTCGGAGCCGGAAACCCATTCACCAACATGAGCTTGATGTCTTCGTTTGTGTAGCTCCTTGATGACTTGTCCTTTCTTTCCGAATCCTTGCTTCTCCGTGAGGGTCTTTGTTCATAACGATCATCTCTACTCCTCCTCTCTCTCGGTGGTGATTCTTCTCTTTTGCTTCTTCTTTTTGGAGAATCTTCTCTTCTTTTGTAGGGTGTCGTACACTCGTTGGAGTAGTGTCCGGGTCTCCCAAAATTGTAGCAATTGCGCTCTCGACTAGAAGATCTCTTGTCATTGTAAGATCTTGACTTGGAGCTTCTTTCTTTGCTTCTACTTTTGTAGAATTTGTTGAAGTTCTTCACCATTTAGCTCAATTCTTCATTGAAGGTTGGTTTCTCACTTGATGATGTGGGGCTTCACTTGAGGCTTTGTAAGCATCACTTGACTTGTTGTGAAGTTCCTCCTTATCCTTGAGTGACATCTCATGAGCAACAATCCTTCCAATGACTTCCGTTGGCTTGAGATCTTTGTAGTTTGGCATAATTTGGATCAATGTGCACACGGTATCATACTTTCTATCCAATGCTCTTAGGATTTTCTTGATGATGAATTTGTCGGTCATCTCTCCACTCCCTAAGCCGGCAATCTCATTTGTGATAAGAGCAAGCCTAGAGTACATTTCAGCGACACCTTCACCATCCTTCATTTTGAACTTGTCAAGCTGACTTTGGAGCACATCCAACTTGGATTCCTTGTGGACTCGGTACCTTCATGCATATCAATCAAAGTATCCCAAATTTCCTTTGCATTCTCAAGAAGGCTGATTTTGTTGAATTCTTTGGGGCACAATCCGTTGAAGATGATGTCACATGCTTGAGCGTTGTATTGTAGCATCTTCAATTCTTCTGCATTAGCTTCACGGTTCGGTTCTCTCCCATCGAAGAATTCACCTTGCAAGCCAGTACAAATAATTGCCCAAACGGTGGGGTTATGTCCAAGAATATGCATTTTCATCTTATGCTTCCAACTAGCAAAATTAGTACCATCAAAGTAAGGACCTCTACGGTGATAATTTCCCTCGCTAGACACCATACTCTCCTAGGTTGTGAAACCAAGGCTATGACCACCAAAAGCTATAAAAATCAAAGCAAATGGAGAAGAAAGCTCTAATACCACTTGTAGGACCTTGAAGTATGTCTAGAGGGGGGTGATTAGACTACTTGACCAATTAAAAACTTAACCTTTTCCCAATTTTATAGTTTGGCAGATTTTAGCTATTTTAGGACAAGTCAAGCAATCATCACACAATTCAAGCAAGCATGCAAAGAGTATATTGGCAGCGGAAATTAAAGCATGCAACTTGCAAGAAAGTAAAGGGAAGGGTTTGGAAGATTCAAACGCAATTGGAGACACAGATGTTTTTGGCGTGGTTCCGATAGGTGGTGCTATCGTACCTCCACGTTGATGGAGACTTCAACCCACGAAGGGTAGCAGTTGCCTTGAGTCCACGGAGGCTCCACCCACGAAGGGTCCACGAAGTAGCAACCTTGTCTATCCCACCATGGCCGTCGCCCACAAAGGACTTGCCTCACTAGCGGTAGATCTTCAGAAGTATGCGATCTCCTTGCCCTTACAAACTCCTTGGTTCAACTCCACAATCTTGTCGGAGGCTCCCAAGTGACACCTAGCCAATCTAGGAGACACCACTCTCCAAGAAGTAACAAATGGTGTGTTGAGAATGAACTCCTTGCTCTTGTGCTTCAAATGATAGTCTCCCCAACACTCAACTGTCTCTCATAGGATTTGGATCAGGTGGAAAGAGGGTTTGAGTGGAAAGCAACTTGGGGAAGGCTAGAGATCAAGATTCATATGATAGGAATGGAATATCTTGGCCTCAACACATGAGTAGGTGGTTCTCTCTCGAGGCTGGTAAGTTGGAAGTGTAGGTTTGTTACGATGGCTCTCTCCACGAATGAAGAGGAGGTGGATGGGTATATATAGCCTCCACACAAAATCTAACCGTTACACACAATTTACCAAACTCGGTGGGACCGAATCGTTAAACTCGGTCGGACCGATTTAGTAAACCTAGTGACCGTTAGTGATTTTCGGTGGGACTGACATGCATCTTGGTGAGACCGATACGGTTAGGGTTAGGGACTAACGTAATCTCGGTGAGACCGATTACACAAACTCGGTGAGACCGATTTGGTAATAAGCTTTCCAGAGAGTTGGTCAGGTAAACTCGGTGGGACCGATTTGCTCTTTTCGGTGAGACCGAAATGTTAAAAAAGGAAACAGAGAGTTTACATTGCAATCTCGGTGGGACCGATCGCTCACTTCGGTTAGACCGAAACGTTACGAAAAGAAACAGAGAGATTGCAACCCCATCTCGGTGAGACCGAGATCCCTATCAGTAAGACCGATTTGCTTAGGGTTTGTGGTAGTGGCTATGACTTATGGAATTGGTGGCACCGGATAGAAAGAATCGGTGTGACCGATTTTGGCTTTAGGTTTAGGTCATTTGTGGATGTGGGAAAGTAGTTGAGGGGTTTTGGAGCATATCACTAAGCACATGAAGCAAAAGGCTCATTAAGCAACACCTCATCCCTTCTTAATAGTATTGGCTTTTCCTATAGACTCAATGTGATCTTGGATCACTAAAATGTAAAATGAAGAGTCTTGAGCTTTTGAGCTTGAGCCAATCCTTTGTCCTTAGTATTTCGAGGATCCACTTTCATCATCCATGCCATGCCATTCATTGAGCTTTCCTGAAATAATAGTCTTGGAATAGCATTAGCTCAATGAGCTATATGTTGTTATGAATTACCAAAACCACCTAGGGATAGTTGCACTTTCACCAGCTTCATCAGCTCAAGCTCAAGACCCTCGCGAGGGGCCAAGCCTCGCGGGGCGGACGACAGGGAGCTTCCTTAGGAGCAGCCTCATCAAGCAGGCTCACGAGGAGGCGGAGAGATCAAGGCAAGGGCACCTCGCGAGGAGCCCGTGGCCTTAAACCATGACGATCGAGACCAGGCGGAGGCGCCCGAGGCGGACGCTGCCTTGATGTCCTTCCTTGTTTCCCCTTCGGTGCAAAGGGGGCAAGCACAGGTCAAGGCATCATGCAAAGGTTACCGTTTCGGTGCAACAAGACCAAGACCAGCAGAACGGCAGGATGGAGGTCATCGTGGAACCCAGGACGACGTCACCACGAGTGCCTTTGGCAGCCGAAGACCAACTTTAGGTAGGATAAGTGTACTAGATGTTCCCCTTCAAAATGGCCAATTGTTGGCGCCCTTCCCGCTCATTATTTGGGAAGAGGCCCAGGGCCTCCCTCTATAAATAGAGCTAGCCACCACAGAGTAGGGCATCTGGAAGACAGATCGACCAGAGAGATAGACTAGAGAGAGGCGACTGAACTCACCCAAGCAGTTAAATCGCACCGGCTCAAGAACAGCCCCTCGAGGCTTGTTCTCCCTTTGTATTGTTCATCATCAGCCCCGAGGCAATCCACCACACCACACTGCTTTGGAGTAGGGTATTACACCACAATGGTGGCCTGAACCAGTATAAATCTCGTGTCCCTTGTGTGTTCTTCTTTCTAGCCTAGATCCTTAGCGAGACTTCGAGACGTGAGCCGGTAGGGGAAAGATCTTCGTGCGCACCCCAGAGTTCGAACCTCAAGGGTCTGCCGGAACCCGAAATTCGACATTTGGCGCGCCAGGTAGGGGTGCACCGAAGTTCTCCCTTCCGACAACACGCTCTCCACCGACATCGCGTTTTGCCCTCATGGCGGACAACGCGCCGCCCAGTCCTGCAGCCGATGCCGGCACTGGGGCCAGGGGGCTCTGGGCCTTGGCCCCCGCCTTACGACAGGTGCAGTGGCCGCACAAGTTCAAGCCCAAGATGCCGCCGCGCTACAACAGCGCGACGGATCCGCTGGTTTTCCTGCTGGCGTACGAGGATGCCATCCTCAAGGCCGGGGGCGACGATAGGGTGATGGCCAACTGGTTTCCCATGGCCCTCACCGGCGTTTCGCGCATGTGGCTGCTCCACCTACCGACAGCTTCTGTGACCTCCTGGGGGGAGTTGCGCGACCTCTTCCTCGCCCATTACGCCGGTCCAGTGCCCCTGGTCATCGCAACTCTCCTGGGCGGCTCACAGGCGCCACCTTCGAGCCGCCACGTCAAGCCGTTCATGTCGGATTTCGGGTTCCGGCAGACCCTCAAGGTTCGAACTCTGGGGTGCACGCGGAGATCACACCTCCTGCCTACCCATGTCTCGTCGCCTCACAAGGATCTAAACTACACGAAGAACAACACAAGGGACACGAGATTTATACTGGTTAAGGCGACCATTGTGGTGTAATAGCCTACTCCAGTTTGTGGTGTGGTGGATTGCCTCAGGGGCTGATGATGAGCAGTACAAGGAAGAACTGCCTCGCGAGGGGCTGTTCTTGGCTGGTGCGATGAACTGCTTGGGTGAGTTCAGTCGCCTCTCTCTCTCTCTCTCTCTCTCTCTCTCTCTCTCTAGTCTACCCAAAAAATCTCTCCCTCCACTCTGCGGTGGCTAGCTCTATTTATAGAGGGAGGCCCTGGGCCTCTTCCCAAATATTGAGCGGGAAGGGCGCCAACAATTGGCCATTTTGAAGGGGAACATCTAGCACACTTATCCTGACTAAAGTCGGTCCTCGCCTGCCAAAGACCCTGACGGTGATGCTGGCTTGGGCTCCACGATGACCTCCATCCTGCCGTCCTGCTGGTCTTGGTCTTGTTGCACTGAAATGGTTGCCTTTGCTTGATACTCTTGCCTGCGCTTGCCCCCTTTGCACCAAAGAGGAAACAAGGACTCTGCACAGGCTGGCGCCCGCCTGGTGCCCGCCTGCCCTCGGTCGTCATGGCTTGCGTCATGGGCACCTCGTGAGGTACCCCGCCTTGATCTCTCCGCCTCCTCGCGAGCCAGCCTGACGAGGCTGTGCCCGAGGAAGCCTCCTGTCGTCCGCCCCGCGAGGCTTGGCCCCTCGCCAGGTCTTGAGCATGTGTTGGTGAAGATGGGCGTCTTGGGCCTCCACGATCCACGCGGCAGGCTGCAGGCAGGCAAGTCTGGGTACCCCCGTTCCCAGAACGCCGACAGTAGCCCCCGGGCCCAAGGCGCGCCCGGACTTGGCTTAGCAGAGAAGCGAAGGGGCAAGTGCGAAGCGCCGAGGGCCCCATCAGCCTGCGGCCTTGGGCACCGCGTGGCGGTTGATTGGACGTGGGCGTCTCGGCTCCCCCACGACGCCTCGGTAACTGCACGAATTGACAAGTCCCTGCATGCAAAACGGGTCATGATTACCTGTGATCGTGGTGGCCGGCGGTTGGCCTCCCTCGGCTATATGTATGGAACGGCGTGATCCCTTCCAGTCCATCCCTTCTTGCTACTCCCCTTCTCCTTCTTGGACGCTCGCCATCCCCATGGCCCCGCCGAAGAGGTTCTCGGCCGCGGAGAAAGGAAAGGCTCGCCAGGAAGGGCCCGACTCTCCTCCGGCCAAGCGTGGCCGGGGCCGCCCTCGCAAGCACCCTATGGCTCCCGCTGCGCCCCCCGTGGCCGTGGAAGCAGCCCTCTGCGCGGCGATGGGCATTCGGCTGCCAACGAGAGGTACGCTGGGGCTGCGCGACCCCCAAGGCCGCGCTTTCGCTCGGCAGAGGTGCTGCCGGAGTTCGTCGTGTGGTCGGCGGACCCGACCGGCACCTGGCTGCAGCTCCCCCGCTTCTTTATAGGTGAACTTCCGGCTGGTGCCCCGGGCGGCCTTTGGCTTCAGGCAGATGGTTGCTGCAGCAGGGCCTCCTGGGCTACTCTGGAGGTCTCCACCGCCGGGGAGGTGGCCCTGACCCGCGGCTGGCAAACGTTTGCCCACGCACACAGCCTGAGCCGACGATGCACTCTACACTTCAAGTTCGACGGCGATGCCAACACTATACGTGAGGGTGTTCGGGGAAGACGGCCACCGTGCCGGATGCTGCCCCGAAGATGATGACCATGACATGGCGCCCAGACCCGGCGTTGGTCGGGATGAAGGTGGCGGGAGGCGCGCGGGCAGCGGTGCTCGAGGCCCGCCAAGCTCTGGTGACTTCCCCTCGGACGGCAGCTCCTCCAGTGGCGGTCGCGACCAGCCCCATCGCCGTCGCGCTCGCCTGGGAGAGGGCAACGGGTCGGCCCGACACCGCACTCCGGCGAAGCGGGAGGCGGAATCCAGCTGAGCTCCAGAGGCAGTACGAGCCTTTGCCGAGAGTTGGCGCCGGGCAAGTCGTGCCCCCTTTTACTTTCCTTTGTCTCCTGCGCAAAAAGAATGTAATCCGGTGCCCCACGGGGCGCGTTGAACTGTCGCTGTTTAATTGGGGCTTTGTTTCTACTGTTTCTGCGCTATGTTTTCGTTCTGTGTGTTTAAGCGTGGAAATCACTTATCTTGGGGGGAAAGCTTGTTGCGGTCCTCGCCTCCCGAGGCTAGGGCCTCGTCGTGCGCCTTCTGTCCTGCAGGGTTTAGTCAGTAGGGGTAGTCTCCAGCCTTGGTAGCAAGGGCAACCAACCCAAGCCCCATGATCGTGTCGTGATGCCCGTGGGGCACGGAATGGGAGGGGTGCTCCCGCAGCAGACTCGAACAGGGAAGTTCCAAACCACCGGGCTGAAAAACACTCGCGAGGGTGCCCGTGTTCCTCCCTCGTGAGACTTCGCGCGAAAGAAAACGAAACAAACAAGTGAAATGGACGAAGGGTCGCAAGCTCGAAATGGTAACAGCCTCAGAAAAACTTCAAATAGAAACAAGCACGCCAACTGCGGAAAGCAAATGAAAGAAGCCGCGTCCGGCACCTAGTCTAGTCTTCGACATCTTCTCACCAGCGCGGAGCTAAGTGCTGCCACTGAGCATGGGCAGGAGTAGGGCTGGAATTCGAGCCGAGTAGAGCTAGCTCGGCTCGACTCGCTAGAGCTCGTTTCGCTAACGAGCTAGCTCGACTCGACTCGTTATTATAACGAGCTCAAATCCAAGATTGGCTTGACTCGTATAACTCGCGAGCTGGCTCGTTTAGCTTGTTAAGCTCGTTAAAGATATGAACATAAAACCCTCATATATTATAAAATGATTATGTATATATTAAACATATATATCACTAAACAATAGTAATTTCCTTGTGACGCATGAGTCTCCTAGGCGGTTGAGCCTTCAACGGCTAGGCCTTGTGTTGTGCGCCTGGGACATAGGGTGCTGTGTGGTTGATCTTTTTTTGTATTGGGAGTGGCTGATCTTTTGTACCGAGCCTAACGAGTTACATGAGTACTCGTGAGATTGGCTCGTTTAACTTGGTCTATAAACGATCTTAAACTAAAGCTCGGCTCGACTCGTTATTCTTCGAGTCCGAGTCGATTCGAGCCGAGTCACGAGCTACTCGTTTAGCTCGCGAGCTTCAAGCTTTTTTTCCAGCCCTAGGCAGGAGCCCCCGAGGCCCGAGGGCGGCTCTCCGGAGACTCCGGGGCGTGTACAGCCACACTCATTATTACGTGAGAGTGTCACGGGCGGCGAGCTTCACAGGCGCTTGCCTTCTGCACAGGCACCGGGCCTTTTCCAAAATGCGGCTACTTCACAGGCATTCGCCTTCTTCGCAAGCACCGGGCCTTTTCCAAAACGCGGCTATTTCACAGGCATTCGCCTTCTTCACAGGCACCGGGCCTTTTCCAAAACGCGGCTACTTCACAGGCATTCGCCTTCTTCACAGGCACCGGGCCTTTTCCAAAACGCGGCTACTTTACAGGCATTCGCCTTCTTCACAGGCACCGGGCCTTTTTCAGGGGTAAAATCTTCGGAGATGTTGGATGTTCCACGCGTTCTGGATGGGCACCCCCTCCTGGGTCTCCAAGCGTGCGGAGCCGGGCCTGGAAACATGAACAACCTTAAACGGGCCCTCCCACATGGGAGAGAGCTTGTGCAGTCCCTCCCTGGAGAGAACCCGCCTGAGCACGAGATCCCCTACCTCAAGAGTCCTGGGGCAGATGTTGCGGCAGTGGTATCGCCGCAGTGCTTGTTGGTACCTTGCTGCTCGCAGTGCGGCTTCTCGGCGATGCTCCTCCCCCAGCACGAGATCCATCCCCCGCATGGCGTCCTGCTGCGCTTCGTCGAACGCCAGGACCCGTGCGGAACGGCGTCTGACCTCGTGAGGGAGAACGGCTTCAGCTCCATAAACCAGAAAGAACGGGGTCACGCCAGTCGGCTTGGTTGCGGTCGTGCGGATAGACCACAACACAGACTGGAGCTCATCGTACCAGCCCCTGCTGCAGGCCTCCAGCTTCTTCTTGAAGGTCCTGGTTTTGAGGCCCCTCAGGACCTCTGCGTTGGCTCGCTCGGCAGCGGTTGCTCATGGGTGCTCCACCGAAGCGTAGCATATCTGTGTTCCAAGGTTAGCACAGTATGTTTTGAAGAGGTTACTGGTGAACTGCGAACCGTTGTCGGTGATGATGCGGTTCGGCACCCCGAATCGGCTCACGAGACCCTTGATGAACTTGACCGCGGAGCCTCCGGGGATGGTGCAGACAGCTTCCACCTCAGCCCACTTGGTGAACTTGTCCACGGCGACGTAGAGGTAGCGGTAGCCTCCTGGCGCCCGAAGGAACGGACCCAGGATATCCAGTACCCAGACAGCGAATGGCCATGAGAGGGGTATAGTCTGCAGACCTCGCGCCGGCTGATGGATCTGCTTGGCATGGAACTGACAGGCCTCGCAAGCTTTCACCAGTTCCACAGCATCATTGAGTGCCGTGGGCCAATAGAACCCGCTGCGGAACGCCTTGCCAATGAGAGTCCGTGACGACGAGTGATGCCCACAGTCTCCACCATGTATGTCTGCAAGTAGCTCCTTCCCTTGCTCCCTGGAAATGCAACGTAGGGACACATCATTCGGTCGTCTCCGGTAGAGCTCTCCATCCTTGAGGCAGTATGCCGTGGCCTGCCGTGCCACACGCTCCACTTCCTCCTCCTTTTCCGGCAAGGTGCCTCGTGTCAGGTAGCTCCTGAGCTCTGTGATCCAGCACCCTTCCTGAGGCTCCAGCGCCAGGAGCAGGCGCGCTCCTGACGTCGGGACGCAGACAGGGGCTCCCGAGGCAGGTAGCTGGGGGAGCTCCTCCCGAGGCTGCGTCGTGCTTGACAGTGATGGCGTCGCCGAGGGCTTGAAGAGCCGCTCCTCGAAGAAACCAGGCTCCTGTGTTAGCCGCCTGGATGCCCTTTTGGCGATGTCATCGGCCTCTTGATTGGTGCCGCGGGGAACATGCTGCAACTCCAGCCCCCAGAACTGCTTCTCCATCCCGCGGACTTCCGCGAGGTAGGCTTCCATGTGCTCGTCCTTCGGCTCGTATACTTTATTGGAGAAGTTGACGAGGAGCTGCGAATCACCCTTAATGGTGAGGCGCTTCACTCCCAGGGCAACTGCGGCTTTCAGGCCTGCTATCAGGCCTTCGTATTCTGCTATGTTGTTGGAGACCTTTTCTCCGTGCTAGAAACAGAGTTGCACGTCGTAGAAGAGCTTGTCTTGAGTGGGAGATACGAGCATCGCACCAGCCCCCGCGCCGTGTCGGGAGAATGCCCCGTCGAAGTACATGGCCCAACCGTCCGGTGCGGCGCTTCCTGGGGAGAGTGACCGATCCTCGCCAGCCTCAAGGCCTGGCGCTTTTGCCCACTCCGCCATGAAGTCCGCAAGCGCGGCCCCCTTGATGACTCTGGTTGTGCTGAATTCTATCTGAAACGCTTGAAGCTTGATGTTCCACTCAGCGACTCTTCCAGCCGAGTTGGGGCTCCTGAGCACCCTTTCCAAGGGATATGCTGAGACGACCTTGATGGGATGGCCTTGGAAATAGTGCCGCAACTTGCGCGAGGCTACCAATAGCGTGAGGAGGAGTTTCTGAGGCATGGGGTACCGCGCCCTCGTGTCCCGCAACACCGTGCTGACGAAGTACACAGGGTGTTCGACGAGGTGGGGAGTGCTGGCGCTGCTAGCGCCCTCCGGAGGCTGGGGCGCCTCCCGAGACAATGGAGCCCCCAGCGGCCGGTCACTTAGAGGAGGGGCCTCTTCTGTCCTGGGTGTGCTTCCCTGCAGCGGCTGGTCCTTCTCGGCTGCAGTCGCGGTCTCTGTGAGGCCCTCTTGGTCCTGCTTTGCTTTGACCCGAAAGGTTGCGGCGGCTGTCGGTGTCAAAACCGGCGGATCTCGGGTAGGGGGTCCCGAACTATGCGTCTAGGCAGATGGTAACAGGAGACAAGGGACACGATGTTTTACCCAGGTTCGGGCCCTCTTGATGGAGGTAAAACCCTACGTCCAGCTTGATTAATATTGATGATGTGTGTTACAAGAGTGGATCTACCACGAGATCAAAGAGGCTAAACCCTAGAAGCTAGCCTATGGTGTGATTGTTGTTTGTCCTATGGACTACTGACCGTCCGGTTTATATAGGCACCGGAGAGGGCTAGGGTTACACAAAGTCGGTTACAAAGGTAGGAGATCTACATATCCGTATCGCCAAGCTTGCCTTCCACGCCAAGGAAAGCCCCATCCGGACACGGGACGAAGTCTTCAATCTTCTATCTTCATAGTCTTGGAGTCCGGCCGATGATGATAGTTCGCTATCCGGACACCCCTAGTCCGGAACTCCCTCAAGAGGAAGCTGAACCGGGCTTCAGGCTGACAGCAAAGTCCGTAGCGTATATTGTCTTCGGCGTTGCAAAGGCGGGTTCTCCTACAAACTTCATGTTACCGTCGAATAGTGTCCGGCTTCCTTATAAATGTTGCACTCCTTGGCTTCTACGCCAATAATGGCCTTCTTCCACGTGTCGTGCGAATTTAATGCGAAAGGCTGGGGTATTTTACATTTTACCCCCTAGCCGTGCGAGCAGGCCGCCTATAAGAGAGGCAAGGATCTAGATCCAGCTCACACCATCCTCCATCCGCAAGTTCTCATCGAGCGCCTCGACAAAAATCCATTCCATCATGGATAGCCCGCAGCTCCTCCTCTCGCGCTCCCAGCCCTAAGCCGGAGATTGGGGAGATGCTCGATTCCATGGCGAGCTAGTGGCACTCCAAACCGAGGGATATCTTCCCCAGCTTTCATGGTTCGGTTCGAGCGGACTAGCCACCTACAAGGGTGGAAAGCAGGCGGAGGCGTCCCCAACCCTTCCAAAGGGGAGCGGGTATGCTTTGTCCCCTATCTAATAAGGGGACTCGGTTCCGATACATCCGCTTTCTTGGGGCTCCTAGAGTTCTACGGACTCCAGCTTCACCACCTCACGCCCGCCTCCATTTTGCACATCGCGGGCTTCGTAGCTCTTTGCGAGCTGTTCTTGGGCATCGAGCCCCATTTTGCGCTGTGGAAGAGATTGTTTTGTCTCGTACCCCGTTCTCATGAGGGGTCGATATATCAAGTGGGCGGAGCCGAAATATGGCAGCGTCGCGGGACCGGATATCTATCCGGCACCCGAAGAAGTCGTCCAAGACCGGCCTTGAATGGTTCTACATGGAGGACGCCCCTCTGCCGGATCTAGTTCGGATCGGCCTCCGGAGTTCAACAATGCTCCCTTGAAGAAACGCTTTGAGTTGGCGCCAGCGGAGCCCTCAACGGGAAGATGATAGGGCGTCCATTATCCGATGGGCGGATTAGGTTCTTGGCCACTCGGGATTGACCATGATTGGAGTCATGGCCACGTGCATTATCACGAGGGTGCAGCCACTCCAATATAGGGGCCACCCTATGTGGGATTTCAACGGGGAAGATGACGCCACCCGTCATGGCCGCAAAGGGCCAGGCTCGGCAGCCGATTTGGCAAAGAACCTGTCCGGCTTGTACAAGGGAGAGGAGGAGGATTTCCTCCGCACGAATCCGTTGAATGGATTTTCTATGAATAACCCTCGGAGCTGGGTAAGCGGATGTTCATCTACCCGATCCATACTTTTAAAGTCAAGTATCTTACTACGTGATTTCGGCGCAGGAGCTGCGCCGGGGCGTGGAGGGCATCTGAAGCCTAACTCCACAGCCCGAGGATCCGAACGATCCTTGATCCGACCTCCGAAGAGGATCCGGACATAAAGGTGGAGCTGATTGACGGGTGTTCCACCAACGTAGCATAGACAACGCCCTAGTCGCCATTACGGTGACTACCCGGTTTGTTTCCGGCCTCCCGGTGACTATGACCGAGGTCTTGACACCATCATTTGATCCGCTCAATTCTGACCATCCCATACCGATGGTGCATCGCAGGAGGTGCCTTTAAGGCGGAAGCGAACCGGGCGGCCGACCAACAAGGGTCGATCCGGCCCAAAGAGGCGGAAGAGGAGTGCGACGAACCAAAACGTCGCCGCAGCGATGCGGAGCACCGCTATTTTAAAGGGAAGGATCCCGTGGAGGTATATTAATGCTCATAACTTTTCCAGAAGAGCGCTCGCGGACGGTGTCCGGAGAGGTTGCCAATCAAGCCTCCGCCAGCCATGCTCCAACGCATGGTCCGGGAGGGAGGCGAATACAAGGCATGAGCGAGCGCTCCTCCGACGGAGGATGCCGACAGGCTGTCCGCCACCAGTGCGAGGTGGAGAGCGCCATGAATCTGGCGTCGCCGGACAGTTCTTCGTGACGCGTGTTTCTCCACGAGGCGTTAAATGCCTTTGATGCGGAAGCAGCACCTCCGTGCCGCTCAAGATGGGTTAACGAGCCACGGAGGCGGTATGTGAAAGACATACGGGTAAGTAATTTTAATAGGTATATATGCCAGTAGCCCCGAGACTTAAAATAGTTGAAATAACTGATTTAAGGATCAATTATTATGCAGGATCTTACGGAGAAGAATACCCATCTGTCCCAGGAGCTCCAAGAGTGCAAGGCCCAACTTGAGGCCGCACTGGCCGCCACAGGGGGAGCCACAGAGACCCCCACTGGTAAGACGTACTTTGAAAAGATAATTATTTAACAAAGTGCGGCGTGAATCTGACAATAATATTGCAGAGGGCGCCGGACTAGATCCGGACAAGCAACAGCTACTGCGTCGGCTAAAGGCCGGCGAGAGGGTGCTTATGAAGGTGCAGCAGGAGAGAAACAAGCTCCAAGATGCCCACACCCAGCGAGGAGAAGAGCTGAAAGGTGTTCGGGCCCAGTTGTCTGGCTCCGTGAAGGAGAATCAGCGGCTTCGTCGCGGCATTTATAGTAAGTGCTCGAACAAATTCCGTTGAAAAGAAGAATTCAGCGAGGAAGTCGATTGACAGAAATATGTCTTTAGGTGTGCTCACAGGTCGCCCTGCGGAGGAAATGCACAGGTCAACGGGTGACCAACTTCGAGCTGGTGCAATTGCTCGAGCGTTTTTGCAGCGATGAGTGGCGTCGTTCATGCTTTATGGCCATCCGTCTCCCTACCCGAGGGCCTTGGTGAGCTTCTTTGAGAAGCTTGAGGGAGCACGGCGACGCCTCCGTTTGTGGAAGATATCGGCCTGCCGTCAGGGCGCCAGGGAGGCCTGGGCCATGGTGAAGACACGTTACCCGAAGGCTGACCCAAACCACATGGCCGAGGTCGGTCCTGCGGGGCCTGATGAGAAGGAGATCCCTGTGAGCTTGATGTATGGCCAAGTAGAACTGGCCAGGAAATATTCCCAACATGACTGTAAATTAGACAGCCTGTTAGATGGGATTGAGGAGGAGTACAATCAGTCGGTTTGATGATGTAATTTGAAATGACATGTAAAATGCCTTCTAGCCGGATTGTAGATCGTTTGTCTTTGCGGACCGTTTCGCTTCAACCTCGGGACCCAACAGTCCGGAGTGTGTCCGAATACCCTTACGGTTATAAAAGAACCGGGGCATGCATGGAGACAAGGCGTCGGGGTCATAATTGCTTTATCAGACAAGTGCCCAACTAGTTATGTTATATTACATGGTTAGTAAGAAACATCTTCCGGGGAGAATAGTTTACGTTAAGGGTTCCTTTCACAGGAG
Source organism: Aegilops bicornis (assembly GCA_021605145.1). Classification (NCBI taxonomy): domain Eukaryota; kingdom Viridiplantae; phylum Streptophyta; class Magnoliopsida; order Poales; family Poaceae; genus Aegilops; species Aegilops bicornis. The sequence goes on from CM038669.1 coordinate 143,052,682, forward strand.
GCATGCCCTAAAGTGCAATGCTGGACTACGAAAATAGCAAAAAAGCATCCGGGGCAGATAAATAAGTAAGTAATAAATCATCTTTCAAGTCACCGACCGAATATTCTCTTAAGAACGCTAGCTTTTCGGCTTCACCCGGTCCGAGGTACACATCCGGCTGACCCGGCAGTAGCAATTGCAGAGGTGCTCCCTTTACCTCCTAGCCGAACAATCGGGAACGTAGGGGTAAGCATAGGAGCCAGGCAACCCAGCTTGGCCAAAACTTAAGTCATATCGATACATACAATGGTGAATAAAAGGTACATCCGGAAGTATGACACATGTATTGGGCATGAAGCCCGTATGAATAAGCTTCTGTTGAAGAAGCCCCGGGTATAATGAGTGCAGGAGCACATCAAGTGTGTGCGAACAAAGCGCCAAATCAGCCTATAAAAGGTATTGAAAAAAGTGGGAAGAAGGAGGGGACAAGAGGCGGTAAAAATATAAAAAGGTGGATGGGGAGTGAGACGAACTCGGAGTCCGGCGTTAGGGCGTAGAATCTTGAGGAGACGGGCTGCGTTCCATGGGTTCGGCTCGAGTCGGTTGTCAGATGCGTTACGTAGACAGTATGCTCCGCCGGTCAGGACTTGGTCGATGATGAAGGGACCTTCCCACTAGGGCTTAAGTTTGTCCTTTTTCTTGTCCGGCAGGCGTAGAACAAGTTCGACAACATAGTAAGTTTTGGCCCGTACTTCTCTGCTTTGATATCTTCGAGCCTGCTGCTGATAAAATGCGGAACGAGCCTTTGCCACGTCCCGCTCCTCCTCTAAGGCGTCCAAACTGTCCTGCCGATCCAACTCGGCTTCTCTTTCTTCGTACATGCGCATTACACGAGGTGAGTCATGAATTATATCGCAGGCGTAACTGCCTCTGCTACCGTATACCATGAAAATGGTGTGAATCCAGTAGTTCGGTTTGGCGTGGTCCGCATCCCCCAGAGCACGGAGTCGAGCTCCTCTACGCAGTGCGTGTTAGATTCCTTGTGGGACCGCACTAGTCTGGGTTTGATGCCGCTCATGATTAGACCATTTGCTCGCTCGACTTGACCGTTAGTTTGGGGGTGATAGATTGAAGCGTGTCGAGCTTGATGCCCATGTTTTGCACGAGTTTAACCTCGTCGGCCGTGAAGTTCGTGCCGTTATCGGTGATGATGCTGTGGGTGCGCCAAAGCGGTGTACTACCCGGATATGAAGTCTATCACCGGTCCGGATTCTGCCGTTTTAACAGGCTTGGCCTCAATCCATTTGGTGAATTTGTCCACCATGACCAATAAGTATTTGTGCTTGTGGGTTCCCCCTTTAAGAGGTCCAACCATGTCAAGCCCCCAGACCGCGAACAGCCAGGTGATGGGTATAGTTTTGAGGGCGGTGGGTGGCATGTGGCTCTAATTAGCAAAGAGCTGGGAACTGACGCATCGTTGGACTAAGTCTGAGCATCTGCCGGGCTGTCGGCCAATAAAATCCTGTCGGAAGGCCTTGCCTACAAGGGCCCGGGCTGAAGGCGTGGTGCTGCCGAGTCCGGGCGTGAATTTCAGCCAGGAGATTTCACCCTTCCTCTTCGGAGATACAACTTTGAAGGACTCGGTTGTGCTTTTCTTATAAAGTTCTCCCTCATGGACCTTGTAGGCTTTAGATCGCCGAACTATGCGTGGGCCTCATTTTGGTCTTCGGAAGTTCCTGCCGCATTAAGTAGGCTAGGAATGGTTCTGTCCACGGGCAATTACTGCCATTATTTCGTGAGGTGAAGGTGTTATTTCATTGGCTGAGCCGATTGTGTCGTAATGGTCTGAGTTAGGTGATGCAGCTGGCTCTGGATTGTTATTTCCGGACTCCTCTTCCCATAATACGGATGGCTTAAAGAGCCGTTCCAGGAAGATGTTTGGAGGGACGGTGTCTCGTTTCACGCCGATGCGTGCTAACACGTCTGCTGCCTAGTTATTATCCCGGGCTACATGGTGGAATTCGAGTCCTTCGAACCGAGCTGACATTTTTAGGACGGCGTTGCGGTAAGCTGCCATTTTTGGATCTTTGGCGTCAAAGTCTCCATTTACTTGGGATATTGCGAGGTTTGAATCCCCGCGCACCTCTAGGCATTGAATGCCGATGGAGATTGCCATCCGGAGGCCATGTAGAAGGGCCTCAGATTCGGCTGCGTTGTTGGAGTCCATGTACATTATTTGAAGTACGTATTGGATTGTGTCTCCGATTGGGGACGCGTCAGACGACGCCAGCCCCAAGCCGCCAACATTTTGGATCCGTCGAAATGTATGATCCAGTTGAGTACGCTACCGTACTCTTTAGGGAGTTTGGCTTCGGTCCATTCGCAACGAAGTCAGCGTAACTCGCGACTTTATAGCTCGCCGTGGTTTGTAGGTTATGTCAAATGGTAAGAGCTCGATAGCCCATTTTGCAATCCTGCCTGTTGCGTCGCGATTGTTTATAATATCGTGGAGAGGTACTTCGGAGGCCACCGTTGTTGAACACTCTTGAAAGTAGTGTCGTAGCTTCCGGGATGCCATGAACACCGTATACGCTATCTTTTGATAATGTGGGTACCGGGATTTGCATGGAGTTAGAACAGTGGATACGTAGTACACTTTGGTTTTGAAGAGGAAATCTGTGCCCTTCTGCTTCTCGTTCAACGACGAAAGTACCGCTTGACAACTTGATGTGTTGCTGCGATATATAATAACATAGGTTACGCCCGGTTGGGCGCGCCAGAATCGGATTTATTGCCAGTATGGCCTTTATTTCTTTGAGTCCGGTGTGGCGGCATCCGTCCATTCGAAATGTTCGGTCTTGGCCGGAGGAGGTGGTAGAGGGCGAGCCTTTTCTTCCAAACGGGAGATGAAGCGACTTAAGGCCGCCACGCGTCCGTTAGTTTTTGTATCTGCTTGAGGTCTTTTGGAATATCCAATTGTGACAGAGCTCGATTTTGGCCGGTTTGCTTCAATTCCTCTACGGATACGATGAAGCCCAAGAGCTTTCCGGCTGGTACGCAAGACACATTTTTCCGGATTGAGCTTAATGTCATATGCTCGGAGGTTGTCGAATGTCACCCTCAAGTCTTCTACTAGAGCTCCGACGTGTTTGGTCTTGACGACCACATCGCTCACGTATGCCTCTACTGTTTTGCCTATCTGGGTAGCGGACATGTTTGAATCATGCGCTGATATGTTGCGCGGCGTTTTTGAGTCCGAAGGGCATTGTGTTGAAGCAGAATGGCCCATATGGAGTAATGAATGCCGTTATGGCCTGATCTTTCTCCGCCATCTTGATTTGATGGTATCCGGAGTATGCGTCGAGGAAGCACAATGAATCGTGCCCTGCGGTAGCATCGATGATTTGGTTGATGCGAGGGAGGGGGAAAGGGTCCTTTGGACATGCCTTGTTAAGGTCTTTAAAATCGACGAAGAGGCGCCAGGATTTGTCCTTTTTTGGTACCATTACTAGATTGGCTAGCCAGTCCGGATGTTTTATATCTCTGATGAATCCGGCTTCTAAGAGTTTGGCTAGCTCCTCTCCCATTGCCTGTCTTTTGGGTTCGTAAAATCGCCAAGAGCTTGTTTGGCTGGCTTGAATCCTTTTAGGATATTTAGGCTGTGCTCTGCCCGACTGCGTGGGATTCTGGCATGTCACGAAGGGTGCGAGCAAAAATGTCCCAATTTTCCCGAAGGAATTCTCGTAGTCTTGACCCGACATCAGGACTTAATTGTGCCCCAATGGAGGCCGTCTTTGTGGGGTCCGTTGGATGGACCTGAATTTTGACTATTTAAATCGCTGGTTTAAAAGAGGTGGACTTGGACCTCTTATCGAGTATCACATCGTCCCTATCTCACCGTGGAGCGCAGCGTAGTTAGTTCCTCTGCCGCTAGGGCTTGGACTGATGCCTCTAGGGCCGGTCACGGCTATCTTATTTTCAGTGAGTGCTTTGTATCTGGATCCTTGGCGAGTGTGATTATCCCATTGTGTCCGGGCATTTTGAGCTTCATATACCCGTAGTGGGGTATAGCTTGGAAGATTGTGAATGCCTCTCGCCCTAACAAAGCGTGATATCCGCTGCCGAATGGGGCCACTTGGAACATGACCTCCTCGGACTTGTAATTGTTCGGTGAGCCGAACACTACATCTAGTGTGATTTTTCCTGTGCAGCGTACTTCTCGACTAGGGATTATCCCTCTGAAGGTTGTGCTGCTTCGCTCAATGCGGCTCCAGTCAATTTCCATTTTTGAAGGGTTTCCTCATAGATGAGGTTTAATCCGCTGCCGCCATCCATGAGTACCTTAGTAAGACGAAAACCGTCCACTATCGGACTGAGGACCAATGCGGCTGGTGCTCTAGCTGTTCGGAATTTAGGTTCATCGCTGGCGTTGAAGGTGATAGCCGTGTCGCTCCATGGATTTGTTGTTGCAACTTGGTAGACTTCGGCGAGGCTGCGGATTGTTCGTTTCCGCATGTTATTTGATGCGAAAGTCTCGAAGACTGTTAATACTGTACGGGTACTGCTGGGTTGGTTGCCCGGGGCTAAAAAGCCTACGCCACTTTTGGCCACCTACCGTAGTATCCAACACGCTCGAAGACTGTGTGTTAGAGTGGCGCCCTCCGTCTTTGTGGATTTTGCGAGGTCCGTTGAGCCATCCCTCCAAGCAGTTCCATTACCCTTTAGGGGTTTTTGCTTTTTGGTTTTAACCCGGTGCTTGAGTATGAAGCACCCTTTTATTTCGGACTGGGTTTGTATTCAGGGCGGATTGTCCCAAAACCTAGTTTCGGTTTTCCAGGCACTCTCCATCGCGTAATATTTTTGTACGATGGTCGCTAGGTCGGCGAGGCGTGAAACTTCGCGACGACTGATGGCGTTTATGATTCCCTTGTCCGTGCAATTGTTGCAGAAGATTGAAATCGCGCTTTCTTCACGGCAGTCCTTTATCTTGTTCATAACCAGGAGGAATCTGGCCCAGTAATGATGTACTGTTTCATCGGCTCTTGCCGTGTTTGAGATAGATCGCTTATGTTTGGGTGGGCGGGTGGAATTAAGTTCGGAACCCCGCCCGGTCTGAGGCTCAAAGGCCAAGAAGCTTCCGGATTGAAGCTTCGGTTTGCTGGCGCTTTCCAACAAATCTGGTCTGATGCCTGACTTTAGGTTCAGTATTTGATTAGCGTCCGTCCCTCCGCGGGAATCCGGCATGGAGGGATCCGGAATCCGGACATAGTTGGATTTTAACATAGAAGAAGAGTCGCCGCATTGTTCCTCTACCACGACAACGTGGTGGGTAACCTGGGGAGAGTTAATTTCTCTCATATCGGTTTTAAGCCCAATCTGATCGTAGTCGGTAGTGACTCCCAGGGCGGCGACGCGATCCAAGAGCTCGTTTACGGAGGAGAGCTCAATCGGATCTAGCTGCTCGGCGAATTCCGAGCTGACGTGAAGATCGGTTTTAATGACTTGAGAGGTCATTGTCGGGGCGGTGGCCGAACAGGCGGTCATGAGAAAACCGCCTAGCCGGATAGTTCGGCGGCGGCCAAAGCTCCCTTTGATGACGTGGCGCCCGTCTTTAAAGACGGGAAAAGGCATCCTTCCTGATGGTGATGGCACAGAGGAACTCTCAATGAAAGCACCAATGTTGGTGTCAAAACCGGCGGATCTCGGGTAGGGGGTCCCGAAATGTGCGTCTAGGCGGATGGTAACAGGAGACAAGGGACGCGATCTTTTACCCAGGTTCGGGCCCTCTTGATGGAGGTAAAACCCTACGTCCTGCTTGATTAATATTGATGATGTGTGTTACAAGAGTGGATCTACCACGAGATCAAAGAGGCTAAACCCTAGAAGCTAGCATATGGTATGATTGTTGTTCGTCCTATGGACTACAGCCGTCCGGTTTATATAGGCACCGGAGAGGGCTAGGGTTACACAAAGTCGGTTACAAAGGTAGAGACCTACATATCCGTATCGCCAAGCTTGCCTTCCACACCAAGGAAAGTCCCATCCGGACACGGGACGAAGTCTTCAATCTTCTATCTTCATAGTCTTGGAGTCCGGCCGATGATGATAGTTCGGCTATCCGGACACCCCCTAGTCCGGAACTCCCTCAGAGGCCTTGGTCCTACGCTCCTCCCTAACAGCCACTAGGGCTGAGCTGGCAGAGTAGGGGGTGGCCGCAAGGTAGAGCACCAAGGGCTCTTGAGGACGCGGAGCCACCATCACCGGAGGGCTGGTTAAGTACCTTTTGAGATCCTGGAACGCCTTGTCGGCCTCTTCAGTGCATTCAAAGGGGCCCTTCTTCTTCATCATCTTGAAGAAGGGCAGCGCTCGTTCCCCCAGCTTGGAGATGAAACGCCCTAGTGCGGTCACGCGCCCGGTGAGCTTCGGCATCTCTCTGAGGGTCTTCGGCGGGCTCATGTCCTCGACTGCTTTTACCTTTTCTGGGTTGGCCTCGATGCCCCGGTGGGATACGAGGAAGCCCAGGAGCTTGCCCGAGGGGACTCCAAACACACACTTCTCCGGGTTGAGCCGCAGGTCCGCCGTTAAGGCTCATGAAGGTTTCCTCCAAGTCCTGTATCAGGGTTTTTGCCTCCCGAGACTTCACCACAATGTCATCAACGTAAGCCTCAGCATTCCTCCCGAGCTGCCGACCCAAGGCGATGTGCATCAGCCGCTGAAAGGTCGCACCTACATTGCGCAGCCCGAACGGCATGCATGTATAGGAGTACACTCCAGACGGGGTCAGGAAAGCCGTCTTTTCTACATCTTCTACTGCCATCTTGATCTGGTGATAGCCGGAGAAGGCATCCAGGAAGCATAACAAGTCACACTCAACGGTGGAGTCGACGATCTGGTTGATACGAGGGAGTGGGAATGGATCCTGCGGGCAGGCCTTGTTGAGGTTGGTGAAGTCGACACACATGCGTTCCTTTCCCCCCTTCTTTGGCACGACAACCGGGTTAGCCAACCAATCTGGGTAGCGGACCTCGCGAATGACCCCCGCCGCCTCCAACTTGCGGGTCTCTTGGACGATGAAAGCTTGCTTCTCAGTGGAATGCCGCCTCGCCTTCTGCTTCACGGGGCGCACGTTGGGGCACACGTTGAGGTGATGCTCAATTACGCCCCTCGGGACCCCTGCTAGCTGATCAGGTTCCCATGCGAATACCTTCTTGTTCGCGCGTAGGAACTTCACCAAGGCCTCCTCCTGCTCGGGCTCGAGGTTGGCGCCTATGGTGAAGGTGGCGCTAGTAGATCCATCCTCGTCGAGCAGTACCTGCTTGGTTTCCGCCTTGTCTTGGGTGAATAGCTGCTTCTTCTTGGCCGGTGCAGCCCCCTTGGGCTCAGGGGCGTCTGAGCCGGCGGGCTGCGCCACCGCTGCGGCCTTGAAGGTAAGCTTGAGTGCTTGCAACGCATCCCCGGTGTCTCCGGGCACGGTGAGGACGCCGCTACTCCCGGGCATCTTCATGAGGTTGTACGCTGGGTGAGTTGCGTCCATGAACCGGGCCAGCGCCGGGTAGCCGAGGATGGCGTTGTATGGGAGGCCGATGGGGGCGATGTCAAAGTCGATTAGCTCCGTGCGGAAGTTGTCGTAGGTGTCGAAGGACACCGGAAGGTGGATCTACCCCAGGGAGCTGGTGGAGCCGCCTCCGATGCCCAAGAAGGGCTTGCTGGGCTGCAGCCGCTCCGACGGTACGTGGAGGAGGCTGAAGGCCTCCACCGAGAGCATGCTGAGGCCAGCACCGCCGTCGATGAGGGTCCTGGTGACGGCCACCTGATAGATGGTGGGGGTGAACAACATTGGGAGTGCGCCCGAGCAGGCTGAGTTGGAGGGGTGATCATCCGAGCTGAAGGCCAGATCGGCTTTAGGCGCCGCCCAGCCCGGAGGAGCCCCATGCAGCGCGGAAGCGGCACCGATCTGGTGGACGAATGACTTGATGTGGCGGCCTGAAGGTGGTGCCTGCGAGCCACGTAGGAGAGCTGCGACGACCGGGTGCGCCGGTGCAGCGTACTGGGTGAGGAAGAGGCCGCGCAGCTCCCCCCAAGAGGCCACGAAAGCCGTCGGCAGGTGGAGCAGCCACATGCGCGGGACGCCGGTGAGGGCCATGGGAAACCAGTTAGCCATGACCCTGTCGTCGCCCCCGGCCTCGAGGACGGCCTCCTCGTATGCCAGCAGGAAAGCCAGCGAATCGGCCGTGCCGTTGTAGCGCGGTGGCATCTCCGGCTTGAACTTGCTCGGCCATCGCACCTGTCGCAAGGCGGGGGCCAAGGCTCGGAGCCCCCTGGCCCCCGTGTTGGCGCTGGCGACCGGAGCGGGCGGCGCGTTGCCCATCATGAGGGCGAACTGCGGTGCTGGCGGAGAGCGGGTCGGTGGAAGCGAAAGCTCCGGCGCAACCCTACCTGGCGCGCCAAATGTCGGATTTCGGGTTCCGGCAGACCCTCAAGGTTCGGACTCTGGGGTGCACGCGGAGATCACACCTCCTACCTACCCACGTCTCGTCGCCTCGCAAGGATCTAAACTACACGAAGAACAACACAAGGGACACGAGATTTATACTGGTTCAGGCCACCATTGTGGTGTAATACCCTACTCAAGTTTGTGGTGTGGTGGATTGCCTCACGGGCTCATGATGAACAGTACAAAGGAAGAACTGCCTCGCGAGGGGCAGTTCTTGGCTGGTGCGATGAACTGCTTGGGTGAGTTCAGTCGCCTCTCTCTCTCTCTCTAGTCTACCCAAAAAATCTCTCCCTCCACTCTGCGGTGGCTAGCTCTATTTATAGAGGGAGGCCCTGGGCCTCTTCCCAAATATTGAGCGGGAAGGGCGCCAACAATTGGCCATTTTGAAGGGGAACATCTAGCACACTTATCTTGACTAAAGTCGGTCCTCGCCCACCAAAGACCCTGACGGTGACGCCGGCTTGGGCTCCACGATGACTTCCATCCTGCCGTCCTGCTGGTCTTGGTCTTGTTGCACCGAAATGGTTGCCTTTGCTTGATACTCTTGCCTGCGCTTGCCCCCTTTGCACCAAAGAGGAAACGAGGACTCACAAGAGCCGGCGCCTCACGCCCTTGGTCGTCATGGCTTGCGTCATGGGCACCTCGTGAGGTACCCCGCCTTGATCTCTCCGCCTCCTCGCGAGCTAGCCTGACGAGGCTGTGCCCGAGGAAGCCTCCTATCGTCCGCCCCGCGAGGCTTGGCCCCTCGCGAGGGTCTTGAGCATGTGTTGGTGAAGATGGGCGTCTTGGGCCACTCCACGATCCAGCCGCGGGCATGAGCGAACAAGTGCAGGTACCCCGTTCCCAGAACACCGGCTGTTCATTCGCCAGATCGGCACCGCCTCCAAGCGCCGAGAACCCCCCCGGGCTGGGTGGCGCCCGAGGCCGATCTGACCTTCAACTCGGACGATCACCCCTCCAACCCCGCCGGTTCGGGTGCGCTCCCGATGCTGTGCACCCCCACCATCTGCCAAGTGGCCGTCACCAGGACCCTTATTGATGGCGGTGCCGGCCTCAACATGCTCTCTGTGGAGGCCTTTAGCCTCCTCCATGTGCCACTAGAGCGGCTTCAGCCCAGTAGGCCTTTCTCGGGTGTCGGAGTCGGTTCCACCGCCACCTTGGGACAGATTCGCCTCCCGGTGAACTTCGGCACCTACGACAACTTCCGCACAGAGCTGATCGACTTGGACATCACCCCCATCGGCATCCCCTACAACGCCATCCTCGGCTACCCGGCCTTGGCCCGGTTCATGGCAGCAACTCACCCGGCGTACAACCTCATGAATATGCCGGGGAGCAGCGGCGTCCTTACCGTGTCAAGAGACACAAAAGATGCACTGCAGGTGCTCAAGCTTGCTTTCAAGACGGCCGCGGTGGCGCAGCCCGCGAGCACTGACGCCCTTGAGCCCAAGGGGGCTGCGCTGGCTAAGAAGAAGCAGCTATTCACCGAAGACAAGGAGGAAACCAAGCAGGTACCAGTCGACGAGGACGGATCCACTAACGCCACCTTCACCATAGGTGCCAACCTCGAACCCGAGCAAGAGGAGGCCCTGGTGAAGTTCCTGCGCGCGAACAAGAAGGTGTTTGCATGGGAACCTGATCAGCTAGCAGGGGTCCCGAGGGGTGTGATTGAGCATCACCTCAACGTGTGCCCCAACGTGCGCCCCGTGAAGCAGAAGGCGAGGCGGCAGTCCACTGAGAAACAAGCTTTCATCGTCCAAGAGACCCGCAAGCTCAAGGAAGCGGGGGTTATTCGCGAGGTCCGCTACCCAGATTGGTTGGCTAACCCGGTTGTCGTGCCGAAAAAGGAGGAAAGGAACGCATGTGTGTCGACTTCACCAACCTCAACAAGGCATGCCCGCAGGATCCATTTCCGCTCCCTCGCATCGACCAAATCGTCGACTCCACCGCTGAGTGTCCTGTTGTGCTCCCTAGATGCCTTCTCGGGCTATCACCAGATCAAGATGGCGGTAGAAGACGTGGAAAAAATGGCTTTCCTGACCCCATGTGGAGTGTACTGCTATACATGCATGCCATTTGGGTTGCGCAATGCAGGTGCGAACTTTCAGCGGCTGATGCACATCGCCTTGGGTCGGTAGCTCGGGAGGAACGCTGAGGCTTACGTCGATGACATTGTGGTGAAGTCTCGGGAGGCAAGAACCCTGATACAGGACTTGGAAGAAACCTTCGCGAGCCTCAATGAAGTGGACCTGCGGCTCAACCCGGAGAAGTGCGTGTTTGGAGTCCCCTCGGGCAAGCTCCTGGGTTTCCTCGTGTCCCACAGGGGCATCGAGGCCAACCCGGAGAAGGTCAAAGCAGTCGAAGACATGAGCCCGCCGAAAACCCTCAGAGAAATGCAGAAGCTCACCGGGCGTGTAACCGCGCTAGGACGCTTCATCTCCAAGCTGGGGGAACGAGCACTGCCCTTCTTCAAGCTGATGAAGAAGAAGGGCCCCTTCGAATGGACTAAAGAGGCCGACAAGGCATTCCAAGATCTCAAGAGGTACCTTACCAACCCTCCGGTGATGGTAGCTCCGCGTCCTCGGGAGCCCCTGGTGCTCTACCTTGCAGCCACCCCCTACTCAGCCAGCGCAGCCCTGGTGGCGGTTAGGGAGGAGCGTCGGACCAAGGCCGCAGCAACCGTCCGGGCCGAAGCAAAGTGTGACGCCCGGATAATTAAGCTACAATAATCCTATGTTAATGATGCCATGTCACCACTGTTACTCTTGCTAAACCCACTTGTTTCAAACACAAGTCAAATTCAAATTCCGAAAACAAGTCAAATTCTTATTTCTTCAAACTGTCAAGTAAAAATGTTTGGTGGGTTGAAAATATTCGCTAACTAATTGTCATGAATGATTCAACATCATTTGAGATATTTAATTTCCCTTGGAAATTAAAATAGTTCCAAATCACCCTTTTCTTATACTTTTCCATTTGTGAAAAATCCAAGTCAATTCAAACTCCTACCAAACTTTTTGTGGTAGTGCCAAATATTGTAATGTATTTATGTGGCCAAGTTCCACATTTTTCCAAAGACCAATTAACAGCTCAAACTATTAAAAACAGATTATGCAATCAGTGTAAAATAAAATAAAAGGGAAAGGCCTAACTACTATGTGTTAATGGGCTCTAGTGCCTTTGTGCACTTTGGCCCGTCTAACAACTTGGGGCAGACCACCCCCACCTCATCCCCACCCCCGCTCCCGTCGGCGGGGGGGGGGGTCGTGGCAGCCATCCCATGGCGCCCCTGGTCCCGTGGCGGTCATCCCCGCTCTCTCCCTGTGGATAAGAGGACGCCCCGACGCCCTCCTCCCTCCCTTGACGAACCCTAGCCACCCAATCGCTCTCCCTCTCATTCGTTCTCTCGATTTGTCCGACGCCGAGCGCTGCTGCTGCCATGGCCATCGTCATCGACCCATCGACCTCCCGCTGGCTAGGAATGCACCAGAGAATCGCCATCGCCTTACGCTTCCTCTTCGTCCCACGACCTCGAGCCCGGAGCCTCATCGCCCTTTGACGCCACCCTCTTCTTCCTCGGGTCGCCGGCAAATCTCGGCAATTCCGGCAAGCCTGCAGCTACTAAGCCGTCACCGGGCCCCCTTGTGCCTCCCCGGTGAGCTTCTCCTCCGAATCCCCCTCACCCCGGTCTCGGATCCCTCATCGTAGTCGCCTGTATGCGCAGGTGGCTGCCATGGCCGTAGTTCAGCGTCTGCGTACGTGCTCCTGCAGTTCCTTGCGATGCTACTGCCGTTGCTACTTGCCCTGCGTGATGCTGCTGTTATTGCTATTTCTGCCACTCGTCGCCGTGCTTCGCCATGTTGGCCGGACGGAGCTCAACTCCGGCTCAGCCGCGCGGGCTCCCAGCGCCTTCCTTGCCGTGGCCTCGCCCCGACCTTCCTCTCCGCTGCTCGACCAGCCCACGCCCGGCGCGCCTTGCCAGCGTGGCCGTGCCCGCTCCACCTCGACCAGGCCGCCCCGTGCGGCGCGTGCTTGCCGCTAGCCGTTGCGGCCGGCTACTGCTAACCTGCTACGGCTGGCCATGGCAGCGGCCGTGCGTGTGTGTGTACGTGTTGTGCGTCGCGTGCGGTGTGTGTCTTGCGATGTGCGTCGCGGTGTGTGTGTGTGCTTTCACGAGTGTGTGGCGCGCCCACCTCCGGGCCTCGCCCGCCTTCCGCCCGGCCTGCCCAGCGCCGCCGCTGTTGCTCCTTCTTTGCTGCTCTGCCAGCTGCGCTCAGCTGCTTGCTCCCCTTTCTGATAACATTCGATTCTGTAGCAGTCAGCTTTGCAATTTTTACACTAACTAGCCCTCTTCACGGCCCTTAAACAACACCTAAACAAAAGTTAATATGAGTAAAATTCGTATGTGTGTGTAGTACACTTGGAAGGGTTCAATTCTTTCCATTGAACCAAATTCAAAAGCCGCCTAGATTAATTCCTATAAAAATGACAAAAGTCTGTGTTCTGTTAACTGACAGAACTGAAAAACAGATTCTGGAATTGACTTCTAGTAGCACTTTTCAAATAAAGACTTGAGCAAGCAAATGGACACTAATGTAGATGGACTTGATTTTGCCATGTAGATCACAGAAAAGTGCTCAAGATTGATATAAGGCACTAACCCATAGGTTGGACAGAACAATAGTTATAGCCTTTTGAAAACAGCCAAGTGATGTTTAAAACTGAGGACTTAGCAGAATTTCAGTAATTCCAAAAAATGCTTTGAACTTCGTTAATTCATAGAAATTAAACCGTAGCTCGGATGAAAACGTTTTCTACATGAAAGTTGCTCAGAAAAATCCAACGAATCCGAATATGCGGTCCTTTGATCTGTCACATGCCTCTAGCATGCTGAACATGGAACATTTCCCCTCTGGTCATCTGTCTGACACAGGTCCGGAACCAGGAATACATTCCCGGTTGAATTCCACCTTCACCTATATCGTGTAGCCATACGTTAGGTCACACCCGGTACAACATATTGCCATGTTACACTTTGTGATGCTATGTTTGCTTTGTATTTACTGTTTCTCCCCCCTCTTCTCTTCGGTAGACCCCGAGACCGATGTTGCCCCTGTGATCGACTACGTCGACGACGACCCCTCCTTGCCAGAGCAACCAGGCAAGCCCCCCCTTTGATCACCAGATATCGCCTATTCTTCTCTATACTGCTTGCATTAGAGTAGTGTAGCATGTTACTGCTTTCTGTTAATCCTATCCTGATGCATAGCCTGTCCTTGGTACTACTGTTGTTACCTTTACCTGCAATCCTACATGCTTAGTATAGGATGCTAGTTTTCCATCTGTGGCCCTACATTCTTGTCCGTCTGCCTTGCTATACTATCAGGCCGTGATCACTAGGGAGGTGATCACGGGTATATACTATACTTTATACATTATACATGTGGTGACTAAAGTCGGGTCGGCTCGTGGTGCACCCGCGAGTGATTCACAGATTGGGGGCTGAAAGGACCTTTGTCCAAACGGCCCTCTGTGTGGATCTTTGTGGCGGAGCGACAGGGCAGGTTGAGACCGCCTAGGTGAGAGGTGGGCCTGGCCCTGTTCGGCGTTCGCGTATACTTAACACGATTAACGAGATCTTGGTATTTGATCTGAGTTGGGTCGTTGACCTTTTACGCACTAACCGCCACGTGGGACAAGATATGGGCAACCGGCGTCGTGGTATCAGCCGAAGCATTTCGTGACGTGGCCGATCGAGCGGCACGCACCGGATTAATTTGGAACGCCTGCTAGGCTAGGTGCGCTTCGATTAGCCCTCATAGCGTGCATGTGTGCTAAGGGCGATGGGCCCAGCACTGCGGCGCTTTAGGTTTAGACCGGTGTGCTGACCTCTGTTATGCCTAGGTGGGGCTGCGGCGTGTTGATCTTCAGCGGTCGGGCATGACCCGAGAAAAGTGTGTCCGGCCAAATGGGATCAAGCGTGTCGGGTAATGTGGTGCACCCTCAGGAAGTTTATCTATTGAATAGTCGTGATCTTGATAACAGGATGACTTGGAGTTGTACCTTGACCTTATGACAACTAGAACCGGATACTTAATAAAACACACCCTTCCAAGTGCGGATACAACTCGGTGATCGCTCTTTAACAGAGGCTGACGAGGAGGGATCGCCGGGTAGGATTATGCTATGCGATGCTACTTGGAGGACTTCAGCCTACTCTCTTCTACATCTTTGCAAGACGGAGGCTGCGGAAGCGTAGTCTTCGACGGGATTAGCTATCCCCCTCTTGTTACGGCATTCGCGATTCGGTCCACCGATATGGCCCTTTACACATATATCCATGCATATGTAGTGTAGCTCCTTGCTTGCGAGTACTTTGGATGAGTACTCATGGTTGCCTTGTTCCCCCTTTTTCCCCTATCTCTATCCGATTGCTGCGACCAGATGACAGAGCCCGGGAGCCAGACGCCACCGTCGATGACGACTACTACACCAGAGGTGCGTACTACTACGTGAAGCCCGCTGACGATGACCAGGAGTAGTTAGGAGGATCCCAGGCAGGAGGCCTGCGCCTCTTTCGATCTGTATCCCAGTTTGTGCTAGCCATCTTATGGCAACTTGTTTAACTTATGTCTGTACTCAGATATTGTTGCTTCTGCTGATTTCGTCCATGATCGAGCACTTGTATTCGAGCCCTCGAGGCCCTTGGCTTGTATTATGATGCTTGTATGACTTATTTATGTTTTAGAGTTGTGTTGTGATATCTTCCTGTGAGTCCACGATCTTGATCATTACTGCGTTTGCGTGCATGATTAGTGTCTGATTGAATCGGGCGTCCTGAGTTGGTATCGAGCCCATTGTCTGTAGGAATCCCCTTCCACACTCCTTGGCGAAGTCAGTCTAGACTTTATGAAACTTTTACTAACATGGCTGTGTGTGCTTTACGGGCCCACGTCGCCATTGGGTGGTACTAGGATCTTTTACTCCTTGTCTATACTCTGGGACTCTGATCTCTCTTCTATTCGGGTTAAATGAATTTTACTAAATCTAACATTAGGTTCTCGAAAATACTTTCTCCCGGAGAGCCCCTTCAGTCCAGATGATCGGCGGCTGCACGAGAAGATTTTGAAGATACTCCCCGATTTTCTCTCGAGGCCTTGTGCCCGTTGCTTTTGCAATTCCCTTCCACCAAAATATCCCTATGGATAAATACTTACACCTGTCGTGCTTACTTTTATTCCGAGTCGACCTTGTTATTACAAGATACCCCGAGAATATTTTGTGCCTACTGCCTTGCAGTTCTTTGCCACCTGAATACCCCTAAGGTTAATTTCTCGCACTTTCCGAGTATCCTCTCATCCCCAGTTGTTCAGGTGTTTCACAAAAGTCTTTGAAATACTATTCAATCCTCCGAAAATCCTTAACAGCTTTATTGCTCTGCAAATACTTGTCTACTTGCATTAGGGATGCTTCCCATATATCTGGCAATATTCACTAGTATCTTTTGACACTGTCATTTTGATCCTATTGATTCAACATGTGTGCGAATGCACACAATCATCTATCAACTTTTTTAAATTATCTTTCCGGCTCAGACGTCATTTTAAACATGAGTTTGTTCTCGACCCAATCTATTTGCCGTCAATTGTACCCCCAAGGCTATTCAACTTATCCATCCCTAATCAGAACATTGCTTCTGATCCCTTGATTTGAAAATCATAATTCCTTTGCATTTGAGCTCTGGATTAGTCAGTTGTTTCTATAATCCAATGCCTTTGCATTGTTACTTCCTTTGGTTGTGTGCCGATGCTCACATCAGCTCCATTATGGACCAGCAGATCCTTTAATGGATTTTATCCGACAGCGTCCTTCATATTCAATAACCTTGTGAGCCTTCCCTCGGATACATAATGCCTTTGGTAAATTGTATCCTCTGCTTTCTCAACCACCTTTCGACTTTCGGTGGTGGTATTTCTATTGAAGCTTGTGGTATATATTTCCATGATACCACGATGGGTTGAACCTATGCCTTCCTTAATATGTGTGAACTCGGAAGTTTTCACGGGTCATGCTCATCGGTATTTCACGGTAAAACTTTCAACACTAATGCCATTATCGAAACGAGAAGTGAATGAAAGGTTATGCATTGGAGAAGTGGGAGTCGACCTTGAACTTTGTGTTCATGCCCATGGACACGATGTAGATCCTATCATAGAAGCTTCTTGTAATAATAACTATTTCTTTGATATGGAATCATCTGGTATCTATGTATTGATCATTTGCAATCGTGGTCCCGACCACATTTTCTCCTTGATTCCATTTCTCGGACAAGTTAGAGCACTTGTCTTTTGTTGATCGATACATCTCGACAACCTCTATTTTTGATCTTCCTCGAGTATTAACCTCTGGTATCTTGAGAACTGTGTTGCTTCCTGCGAGTCTTCATCTAGTATTGCTTCTCACCGCTCTCGGATCCCCCCAGGTTCTGAGTTATTAGTCACTCGAGAACACCGATAAGTGAATCGAATCCGCACTCCTATTCAATAACTCTAAGTAATTTTTTTTGCTTACGAGTTTAATAATCCTTCAAGTCATTCCTAGCCTTAACGGCTATATCATTATCGTGCAGACTTTTAACTGTGCTACCTGGTCCTTAATCCTGGAGCACAACCTTCGATGATGAGCTAAGCTTACGTCGATCTTCCTCATCATATCGTTTCGCCTTGAACAGCAAGCTTGGTTTCGAGTTTGTGTCGTATGCGTGGTTCCAATGACCCTTTGCTTCACCATTGCTTTTTCTTGATGCCGTCGCTGTTCGAATGCTTCTTCGTGAAATCTCTCGACAATTGTGTCGTGATCATCATCAAAATTTTGAGCTCTTCCGGGATATCAATTGAATTCATGAAGAGAAATACCATCCTTGCCTTCGATGATTTATATTATCATCGACCACCTTATTGCCTCCCGTTCAACACAAACATGTTCGTGTTTCGTGTTATACCTTGAGATCCATGCTATCCAGCAATTGTTCTTCTTTACCTTGGAGTATTACCATCTTTTATGTCAATAATGTCGTGAGAATTTCACCACCTCTTATGCATTCTTGGTACAAGTGATACTTCCTGCCATCTCCGATCATTCCTTGGTTCCCGTGTTGTTCTAACCGGAAAACCGACAATTGAACTATGTCGCGACTTCAAAATTCTAGCAACCCTATTGCTTTGAAGTTACTTGGTCGATATTTCATTACGAGACCATTGGTTATCGAATCACCATTCTAACATTGATCGTGCTACCTAGGCCCATATTTCGGGTGCACTCTTCAACCAATGTTTAATTGGGTATGTTTCCTCGAGCATACCTCATTGTATCATTTGATCTGACAATTGTCATCTCCTTGTTCACATAATTGAGGAGATCCATCTTTTTGGATACCTCGTTGAATTATCGCCAAGTCCATCAGCCACCTTCTCATCCCCTTCTTGGTTTAATGATGAACTCTTGTTTCAGAACTCGCTTCCATAGATCGATTCCCAAGAATCTTACAATGTCCTCTCAACAATTTGTGTTGCACCTTTCTTCTCAGGCATCCTGAGTCTAAGGTATCCTGCCACCTATCTAAACTGAGTCTCGGTCTGATATGATGGTTGGAACACAATTCCAAGAGTTATAACGTTGGTCTTTATATGGCCCAGTAAGGTGATGTCATGCCTAGCACACCTAGCTGGAGGACCTATTGTTATAATTTCCTTTTTCGCAAGGTTAGTCATTCTTCCGTGAGGGAATGGTAAGACTTATTCTATAAGTTGTTCCTAATGATCCTTTTTTTCCAAAATCTGCCCCTTACACGATGACCATGTCAATGCTATCTCGAAGCATGTATGTGGTACTCTGATTTTCAATAAGAACATTTGAAGCGCAATGCTAAATTTTCATTATCAAACTATCCAAACACCGTTGTATGGGTAATGTCATGAAATTTCTTCCCCCCTTTCCAAAAGGGTTTTCTACGTTGTATCTGTCATGGATATCATGCTCGCTTGTCCTTGGGAAGGATAAACCCTTGAAATATGTGTTTAAACACATTTTCCTTTTCATGGTTTTGTTTAACCTTTCTTGTGATCTATATGATATAAGCATTAATATTTGCCTGCTTAGGTAAGCACCTCGTTGTACCACTCTGTCAGTAAGACCCTGTTTCTACTGTTGATGACATTTCGGTAGCCACCGACGGACGGGAACTTTGCCAATTGGTCCGCCTCATTCAACGAGCAGGAAAATGGTTCTCTTTGTCCCTCGCCCTTGGTATCGACGTTATTGCCGACATAACCGACAGACTACCCTCTGACGTGCCTTGCTTGCATGATCACGCAAGACGTCTCCGCCCTTCCTAATTTTAACCCACATGGTGGGCCCATAACCCACAGTTCCACAAGATCGAAACCTGACTCTCCTGTAACCCCCCTGTTTTCCAAAATTGTTCCTTGCACTTGGCTTCGTATGTAAATCACGAGCCACCTTCCTAGCGATCTATTCTGGTATCAGACGCAATACTTATTCCCATTGCTCTGAGCCCCTTTCACCCTCTGTTTCAGGCAATGAACGACTGCCTACCCGGGTGAAGCTTCTTTTCGCTCCTCCTTACCTTGCTCTCGATGACTCTTGAATTTCAACTCGAGAGATGCCTCTATGCCATGTTCACCGAGATAGCCCCTAGTAGCCTATCATGTGTTGAGCTCCGTCCTTCCCGAGTCTTTCCCCTTACTCCACCCCTTAAATCTCGGGACGAGATTTCTTGTAGTGGAGGAGAATTGTGACGCCAGGATAATTAAGCTACAATAATCCTCACGTTAATGATGCCATGTCACCTTTGTTACTCTTGCTAAACCCACTTGTTTCAAACACAGGTCAAATTCAAATTCCGAAAACAAGTCAAATTCTTATTTCTTCAAACTGTCAAGTAAAAATGTTTGGTGGGTTGAAAATATTCGCTAACTAATTGTCATGAATGATTCAACATCATTTGAGATATTTAATTTCCTTGGAAATTAAAATAGTTCAAATCACCCTTTTCTTATACTTTTCCATTTGTGAAAAATCCAAATCAATTCAAACTCCTACCAAACTTTTTGTGGTAGTGCCAAATATTGTAATGTATTTATGTGGCCAAGTTCCAAATTTTTACAAAGACCAATTAACAGCTCAAACTATTACAAACAGATTCTGCAATCAGTGTAAAATAAAATAAAAGGGAAAGGCCTAACTACTATGTGTTAATGGGCTCTAGTGCCTTTGTGCACTTTGGCCCGTCTAACAACATTGGGCAGCCCACCTCCACCTCATCCCCAACCTCGCTACAGGAGGCGGGGGGATCGTGGCGGCCATCCCATGGCGCCCCTGGTCCCGTGGCGGTCATCCCCGCTCTCTCCCTGTGGATAAGAGGACGCCCCGACGCCCTCCTCCCTCCCTTGACGAACACTAGCTGCCCAATCGCTCTCCCTCTCATTCGTTTTCTCGATTTATTCGACGCCGAGCGCTGCTGCTGCCATGGCCTATTGGGGAACGTTGCAGAAAATTAAAATTTTCCTACGTTTTCACCAAGATCTATCTATGAGTTTATCTAAGCAACGAGTCAAGGGAGTGAGTTTGCATCTACATACCACTTGTAGATCGAGTGCAGGCGTTCGAGGAAGTGGTGATGATGGAGTCGTTCCCAGCGTGTTTACGATCACCGATGACCAAGTGCTGAAAGGACAGCACCTCCGCGTTCAACACACGTGCGGAGACGGCGTCTCCTCCGTCTTGATCCAGCAAGGAGGAAGGAGAGGTTGAGGAAGACAACTCCAATGGCAGCACGACGGCGTGGTGCGGTTGGTGCGAAGTTCTCCGGCAGGGGCTTCGCCAAGCTCGTGCGGAGAAGGAGAGGTGTTGGGAGGGAGGGCTGCGCCTTCAATTGTGTGTTGCAGCCCTCCCTCACCCCTCTATATAGGAGGAGAGGGCAGGGGCCAGCCCTCTAGGGGAAACCCTAGAGGCGTGACCAAAGGGAGGAGGAAAGGGGTGGCTTGCCCCCCAAGCTGAGGCGCCCCTTTAGCCCTTTAGGGTTTCCCTCCCCATGCCCTAGCCGCATGGGCCTTGGTGGGAGGCGCGCCCAGCCCACTAGGGGCTGGCTCCCTCTCCCACGCAGCCCATGTGGCCCCGGGAGGGTGGCCCCTCCCAGTGGACCCCGGAACCCTCGGTGGCCCCGGTACAATACCGGCATGCCCCCGAAACTTTCCGGAGTCCGTTTAACAACTTTCCATATATAAATCGTTACCTTCGGACCATTCCGGAACTCCTCGTGACGTCCGGGATCTCATCCGGGACTCCGAACAACATTCGGTAATCACATACTTGTCTTCCTAATAACCCTAGCGTCACCGAACCTTAAGTGTGTAGACCCTACGGGTTCGGGAGACATCTTGAACATGACCGAGACGACCTCAGGTCAATAACCAACAGCGGGATCTGGATACCCATGTTGGCTCCCACATGCTCCTCGATGTTGTCATCGGATGAACCACGATGTCAAGGGTTCAAGCAACCCCGTATTCTATTCCCTTTGTCAGATGGTATGTTACTTGCCCGAGACTCGATCGTCGGTATCCCAATACCTCGTTCAGTCTCATTACCGGCAAGTCACTTTACTCGTACCGTAATGCATGATCCCGTGACGGACACTTGGTCACTTTGAGCTCATTATGATGATGCACTACCGAGTGGGCCGGTGATACCTCTCCGTAATACGGAGTGACAAATCCTGTCTCGATCCGTGTCAACCCAATGACACTTTCGGAGATACCGTAGTGCACCTTTATAGTCACCCGATTCACGTTGTGACGTTTGGTACACCCAAAGCACTCCTACGGTATCCGGGAGTTACACGATCTCACGGTCTAAGGAAGAGATACTTGACATTGAAAAAGCTCTAGCAAAACGAACTACACGATCTTTGTGCTATGCTTAGGATTGGGTCTTGTCCATCACGTCATTCTCCTAATGACGTGATCCCGTTGTCAATGACATCTGATGTCCATAATCAGGAAACCATGACTATCATTGACCAGCGAGCTAGTCAACTAGAGGCTTACTAGGGACGTATTGCAGTCTATATATTCACACGTGTATTACGATTTCCGGATAATACAATTATAGCATGAATAAAAGACAATTATCATAAACAAGGAAATATAATAATAATGCTTTTATTATTGCCTCTAGGGCATATTTCCAACAGTCTCCCACTTGCACTAGAGTCAATAATCTAGTTACGTTGTGATGAATCGAACACCCATAGAGTTCTGGTGTTGATAATGTTTTGCCCGTGGAAGAGGTTTAGTCAACGGATCTGTGACATTCAGATCCGTATGCACTTTACAAATTTCTATGTCTCCATCTTGAACATTTTCACGGATGGAGTTGAAGCGACGCTTGATGTGCCTGGTCTTCTTGTGAAACCTGGGCTCCCTGGCAAGTGCAATAGCTCCAGTGTTGTCACAGAAGAGTTTGATCGGCCCCGACGCATTGGGTATGACTCTAGGTCGGTGATGAACTCCTTCACCCATATTGCTTCATGCGCTGCCTCCGAGGCTGCCATGTACTCCACTTCACATGTAGATCCCGCCACGACGCTCTGCTTGCACCGCACCATCTTGCTCCACCATTCAACATATACACGTATCCGGTTTGTGACTTAGAGTCATTCAGATCTGTGTCGAAGCTAGCATCGACGTAACCCTTTCTGACGAGCTCTTCGTCACCTCCATAAACGAGAAACATGTCCTTTGTCATTTCGTGTACTTTAGGATATTCTTGACCGCTTGTCCGGTGTTCCTTGCGGGATTACTTTGGTATCTTCCTACCAAACTTACGGCAAGGTTTACATCAGGTGCAGTACACAACATGGCATACATAATAGATCCTATGGCTGAGGCATAGGGGATGACGCTCATCTCTTCTTTATCTTTTGCCGTGGTCGGGCATTGAGCTGAGCTCAATCTCACACCTTGCAATCTGAGCAAGAACCCTTTCTTGGACTGCTCCATTTTGAACTTCTTCAAAATCTTATCAAGGTAATGCGTGCTTTGTGAAAGACCTATGAGGCGTCTCGATCTATCTCTATAGATCTTGATGCCTAATATATAAGCAGCTTCTCCAAGGTCCTTCATTGAAAAACACTTATTCAAGTAGGCCTTAATGTTGTCCAAGAATTCTATATCATTTCCCATCAATAGTATTTCATCTACATATAATATGAGAAATGCTACAGAGCTCCCACTCACTTTCTTGTAAACGCAGGCTTCTCCATAAGTCTGCATAAACCCAAATGCTTTGATCATCTCATCAAAGCGAATGTTCCAACTCCGAGATGCTTGCACCAGCCCATAAATGGATCATTTGGAGCTTGCATACTTTGTCGACATTCTTAGGATCGACAAAACCTTCCGGCTGCATCATATACAGCTCTTCCTTAAGATAATCGTTAAGGAACGCTATTTTGACGTCCATCTGCCATATCTCATAATCATAGTATGCGGCAATTGCTAACATGATTCGGACGGACTTAAGCTTCGCTACGGGAGAGAAAGTCTCATCGTAGTCAATCCCTTGAACTTGTCGATAACCCTTAGCGGCAGTGTCGAGCTTTATAGATGGTGACATTACCATCGCGTCCGTCTTCTTCTTAAAGATCCATTTATTTTCTATCGCGCCGATCATCGGCAAGTCTGTCAAAGTCCATACTTTGTTTTCATACATGGATCCTATCTCGGATTTCATGGCTTCGAGCCATTTGTTGGAATCCGGGCCCGCCATCGCTTCTTCATAGTTCGAAGGTTCACCGTTGTCTAACAACATGATTTCCGGGACAGGGTTGTCGTACCACTGCAGTGCGGGCGTGTCCTAGTGGACCCTCTGAAGTTCGGTAGCAACTTCGATCCGAAGCACCTTGATCATCATCATTAATTTCCTCTCCGGTTGGTGTAGGCACCACAGGAACATTTTCTGAGCTGCACTACTTTCCGGTTCAAGAGGTAGTACTTCATCGAGTTCTACTTTCCTCCCACTTACTCCTTTCGAGAGAAACTCTTTTTCCAGAAAGGATCCGTTCTTGGCAACAAAGATCTTGCCCTCGGATCTTAAGTAGAAGGTATACCCTATGGTTTCCTTAGGGTATCCTATGAAGACGCATTTCTCCGATTTGGGTTCGAGCTTTTCAGGTTGAAGTTTCTTGACATAAGCATCGCATCCCCAAACTTTTAGAAACGACAGCTTAGGTTTCTTCCCAAACCATAATTCATACGGTGTCGTCTCAACGGATTTAGACGGTGCCCTATTTAAAGTGAATGTAGCTGTCTCTAGAGCGTATCCCCAAAATGATAGCGGTAAATCGGTAAGAGACATCATAGATCGCACCATATCCAATAGAGTGCGATTCTGACGTTCGGACACACCATTACTGTTGAGGTGTTCGGTAGGCGTGAGTTGTGAAACGATTCCACATTTCCTTAAGTGTGTACCAAATTCGTGACTTAAATATTCTCCTCCACGATCTGATCGCAAGAATTTTATCTTTCGGTCACGTTGATTCTCTACCTCATTCTGAAATTCCTTGAACTTTTAAAAGGTCTTAGATTTGTGTTTCATCAAGTAGACATACCCATATCTACTCAAGTCATCTGTGAGAGTGAGAACATAACGATATCCTCCGCGAGCCTCAACGCTCATTGGACCGCACACATCGGTATGTATGATTTCCAACAAGTTGGTTGCTCGCTCCATTGTTCCGGAGAACGGAGTCTTGGTCATCTTGCCCATGAGGCATGGTTCGCATGTGTCGAATGATTCATAATCTAGAGACTCCAAAAGTCCATCAGCATGGAGCTTCTTCATGCGCTTGACACCAATGTGACCAAGGCGGCAGTGCCACAAGTATGTGGGACAATCGTTATCAACTTTACATCTTTTGGTATTCACACTATGAATATGTGTACCATTACGTTCGAGATTCATTAAGAATAAACCATTGACCATCGGAGCATGACCATAAGACATATCTCTCATATAAATAGAACAACCATTATTCTCGGATTTAAATGAGTAGCCATCTCGTATTAAACGAGATCCAGATACAATGTTCATGCTCAAACTTGGCACCAAATAACAATTATTAAGGTTCAAAACTAATCCCGTAGGTAAATGTAGAGGTAGCGTGTTGACGGCGATCACATCGACTCTGGAACCATTCGACGCGCATCGTCACCTCGTCCTTCGCCATGGGTCTCCGCTTATTCCGCAGCTCCTGCTGTGAGTTACAAATATGAGCAATGGCACGGTATCAAATACCCAGGAGTTACTACGAGTCGGTAAGGTACACATCAATTACATGTATATCAAATATACCTTTGGTGTTGCCGGCCTTCTTATCCGCTAAGTATTTGGGGCAGTTCCGCTTCGGTGACCCTTCCCTTGCAATAAAAGCACTCAGGTCTCGGGCTTGGGTCCATTCTTTGACTTCTTCCGGCAACTTGCTTACCGGGTGCGGCAACCTCCTTGCCGTCCTTCTTGAAGTTCTTCTTGCCCTTGCCCTTCTTGAACTTAGTGGTCTTATTGACCATCAACACTTGATGTTCTTTCTTGATTTCAACATCTGGCGACTTGACATAGAGAATACTTCAGGAATGGTCTTTACCATCCCACGCATATTGTAGTTCATCACAAAGCTCTTGTAGCTTGGTGGGAGCGATTGAAGGATTCTGTCGATGACCGCCTCATCCGGGAGGTTAATTTCCGGCTAGGACGGTAATTGTGCAACCCGGACATTTTGAGTATGTGCTCCTTGTGAACTGTTTTCCTCCATCTTACAACTATAGAACTTGTCGGAGACTTCATATCTCTCGACCGGGCATGAGCTTGGAAAACTAGTTTCAGCTCTTGAACATCTCATATGCTCCGTGTTGCTCAAAACGCTTTTGGAGCCCGGTTCTAAGTTGTAAAGCATGCCGCCTTTGAACGAGGGAGTAATCATCGATGCGTGCGCCAAAGCGTTCGGATCGTCTTGCAGTCTTTGGGAGAGCAGGTGGGTCACCTAACGGTGCTTCTAGGATATACGCCTTCTTGGCAGCTATGAGGATGATCCTCGGGTTAGGACCCAGTCCGTATAGTTGCTGCCATCATCTTTCGACTTGGTTTTCTCTAGGAACGCGTTGAAGTTCATGTTGACATGAGCGTTGGCCATTTGATCTACAAGACATATTTTGCAAAAGTTTTAGACTAAGTTTATGATAATTAAGTTCATCTAATCAAATTAAAATGAACTCCCACTCAGATTAGACATCCCTCTAGTCATCTAAGTGTTACACGATCCGAGTCGACTAGGCCGTGTCCGATCATCACGTGAGACGGACTAGTCATCGTCGGTGAACATTCTCATGTTGATCGTATCTTCCATACGACTCGTGTTCGACCTTTCGGTCTCCGTGTTCCGAGGCCATGTCTGTACATGCTAGGCTCGTCAAGTTAACCCTAAGTGTTTCTGCGTGTGTAAATCTGTCTTACACCCGTTGTATGTGAACGTAAGAATCCATCACACCCGATCATCACGTGGTGCTTAGAAGCGACGAACTTTAGCAATGGTGCACAGTTAGGGGAGAACACTTCTTGAAATTGTTGTAAGGGATCATCTTATTTACTACCGTCGTTCTAAGTAAACAAGATGCATAAATATAATAAACATCACATGCAGTTATATAATAGTGACATGATATGGCCAATATCATATAGCTCCTTTGATCTTCATCTTTCGGGCTCCATGATCATCCTGTCACCGGCATGACACCATGATCTCCATCATCATGATCTCCATCATCGTGTCTTCATGAAGTTGTCACGCCAACGACTACTTCTACTTCTATGGCTAACGCGTTTAGCAATAAAGTAAAGTAATTTACATGGCGTTCTTCAATGACACGCATGTCATACAAAATTAAAGACAACTCCTATGGCTCCTGCCGGTTGTCATACTCATCGACATGCAAGTCGTGATTCCTATTACAAGAACATGATCTCATACAGCACAATATGTCATTCATCATTCATCACAACTTGGCCATATCACATCACATGTCAATTGCTGCAAAAACAAGTTAGACGTCCTCTAATTGTTGTTGCATCTTTTACGTGGCTGCAATTGGGTTCTAGCAAGAACGTTTTCTTACCTACGAATAACCACAACGTGATTTTGTCAACTTCTATTTACCCTTCATAAGGACCCTTTTCATCGAATCCACTTCAACTAAAGTGGGAGAGACAGACACCCTTGACCACCTTATGCAACTAGTGCATGTTAGTCGGTGGAACCGGTCTCACGTAAAGCGTCGTGTAAGGTTGGTCCGGCCGCTTCATCCCACAATACCGCTGAAGCAAGATACGACTAGTAACGGCAAGCAAGTTGACAAGATCTACGCCCACAACAAAATTGTGTTCTACTCGTGCAAAGAGAACTACGCATAGACCTAGCTCATGATGCCACTGTTGGGGACCGTTGCAGAAAATTAAAATTTTCCTACGGTTTCACCAAGATCTATCTATGAGTTCATCTAAGCAACGAGTCAAGGGAGTGATTTTGCATCTACATACCACTTGTAGATCGAGTACGGAAGCGTTCGAGGAAGTGGTGATGATGGAGTCGTTCCCAACGTGTTTCCGATCACCGATGACCAAGTGCTGAAAGGACAGCACCTCCGCGTTCAACACATGTACGGGACGACGACGTCTCCTCCGTCTTGATCCAGCAAGGAGGAAGGAGAGGTTGAGGAAGACAACTCCAATGGCAGCACGACGGCGTGGTGCAGTTGGTGAAGTTCTCCGGCTGTGGCTTCGCCAAGCTTCGTGCGGAGAAGGAGAGGTGTTGGGAGGGAGGGGCTGCGCCCTCAATTGTGTGTTGCAGCCCTCCCCTCACCCCTCTATAGATAGGAGGAGAGGGCAAGGGGGGCCGGCCCTCTAGGGGAAACACTAGAGGGGGGCGGCGGCCAAAGGGAGGAGGAAAAGGGGTGGCTTGCCCCCCAAGCTAGGGCGCCCCTTTAGCCCTTTAGGGTTTCCCTCCCCATGCCCTAGCGCATGGGCCTTGGTGGGAGGCGCCCAGCCCACTAGGGGCTGGCTCCTCTCCCACGCAGCCCATGTGGCCCCCAGGGAGGTGGCCCTTCCAGTGGACCCCCGGAACCCTCCCGGTGGCCCCGGTACAATACCGCATGCCCCCGAAACTTTCCGGAGTCCGTTTAACAACTTTCCATATATAAATCTTTACCTCCGGACCATTCCGGAACTCCTCGTGACGTCCGGGATCTCATCCGGGACTCCGAACAACATTCGGTAATCACATACTTGTCTTCCTAATAACCCTAGCGTCAACGAACCTTAAGTGTGTAGACCCTACGGGTTAGGGAGACATGCAGACATGACCGAGACGACCTCAGGTCAATAACCAACAGCGGGATCTGGATACCCATGTTGGCTCCCACATGCTCCTCGATGTTGTCATCGGATGAACCACGATGTCAAGGGTTCAAGCAACCCTGTATTCTATTCCCTTTGTCAGATGGTATGTTACTTGCCCGAGACTCGATCGTCCGGTATCCCAATACCTCGTTCGGTCTCGTTACCCGGCAAGTCACTTTACTCATCACCGTAATGCATGATCCCGTGACGGACACTTGGTCACTTTGAGCTCATTATGATGATGCACTACCGAGTGGGCCCGGTGATACCTCTCCGTGTCACGGAGTGACAAATCCTCGTCTCGATCCGTGTCAACCCAATGACACTTTCGGAGATACCTGTAGTGCACCTTTATAGTCACCCGATTCACGTTGTGACGTTTGGTACACCCAAAGCACTCCTACGGTATCACGGGAGTTACACGATCTCACGGTCTAAGGAAGAGATACTTGACATTGGAAAAGCTCTAGCAAAACGAACTACACAATCTTTGTGCTATGCTTAGGATTGGGTCTTGTCCATCACGTCATTCTCCTAATGACGTGATCCCGTTGTCAATGACATCTGATGTCCATAATCAGGAAACCATGACTATCTGTTGACCAACGAGCTAGTCAACTAGAGGCTTACTAGGGACGTATTGCAGTCTATATATTCACACGTGTATTACGATTTCCGGATAATACAGTTATAGCATGAATAAAAGACAATTATCATAAACAAGGAAATATAATAATAATGCTTTTATTATTGCCTCTAGGGCATATTTCCAACATGGCCATCGTCATCGCGCGGCCACTAACCTCCCCGCTAGCTAGGAATGCACCAGAATCGCCATTGTCTTCTGCTTCCTCTTCGTCCACGACCTCGAGCCCGGAGCCCCTGCATCGCCCTTGACGCCACCCTCTTCTTCCTCGGGTCGCCGGCAAATCTCGGCGATTTCGGCAAGCCTGCAGCTACCAAGCCGTCACCGGGCCCCCTTGTGCCTCCCCGGTGAGCTTCTCCTCCGAATCCCCCTCACCCCGGTCTCGGATCCCTCATCGTAATCGCTTTATGCGAGCAGGTGGCTGCCATGGCCGTGGTTAAACCTGCGTCGTGCTCCTGCGGTTCCTTGCGATACTCGCCGTTGCTACTTGCCTGCGTGATCTTTGCTGTTATTGCTATTTACTGCCACTCATCGCGCGCTCCGCCACGTTAGCCGGACGGAGCTCAACTCCGGCTCAGCCGCGGGCTCCCGCGCCTTCCTTGCCATGGCCTCGCCTCACCTTCCTCTCCCGGCTTTCGACCAGCCACGCCCGGCCAGCGCCTTGCCCGTAGCGTGGCTGTGCCCCGCTCCACCTCTGACCAGGCCGCCCCCGTGCGCGTGTGCTGCCGCTAGCCGTTGCGGCCGGCTGCTGCTAGCCTGCTACGGCTAGCCATGGCCGAGCGGCCGTGCATGTGTGTACGTGTTGTGCGTGCGTGCAGTGTGTGTGCGCGATGTGTGCGTGCGGTGTGTGTGTGCTCTGACTGTGTGGTCGCGCCCACCTCTGGCCTCGCTCGCCTTCGGCCGGCCTCGCCGCGCCGCCGCTGTTGCTCCTTGCTGCTGCTCTGCCCGCTGCGCTTCATGCTGCTCCCTGCCCGCAGTAACATTCGATTCTTCAGCTTGAGTCGACTTGCAATTTTACACTAACTAGCCCTCTTCACGGCCCTTAAACGGCACCTAAACAAAAGTTAATATGAGTTAAATTCGTATGTGCGTGTAGTACACTTGGCAGGGTTCAATTCTTTCCATTGAACCAAATTCAAAAGCCGCCTAGATTAATTCCTATAAAAATGACAAAAGTCTATGTTCTGTTAACTGGAAGAACTGAAAAACAGATTCTGGAATTGACTTCCAGTAGCACTTTTCAAACAAAGGTTTGAGCAAGCAAATGGACACTAATGTAGATGGACTTGATTCTGTCATGTAGACCACAGAAAACTGCTCAAGATTGATATAAGGCACTAACCCATAGGTTGGACAGAACAATAGTTATATCCTTTTGAAAACAGCCAAGTGATGTTTAAAACTGAGGACTCAGCAGAATTTCAGTAATTCCAGAAAATGCTTTGAACTTCGTTAATTCATAGAAATTAAACCGTAGCTCGGATGAAAACGTTTTCTACATGAAAGTTGCTCAGAAAAATCCAACGAATCCGAATATGCGATCCGTTCATCTGTCACATGCCTCTAGCATGCTGAACATGGAACATTTCCCCTCTGGTCATCTGTCTGACACAGGTCCGGAACCGGGAATACATTCCCGGTTGAATTCCACCTTCACCTATATCGTGTAGCCATAAGTTAGGTCACACCCGGCACAACATATTGCCATGTTACGCTTTGTGATGCTATGTTTGCTTAATATTTACTGTTTCTCCCCCCTCTTCTCTTCGGTAGACCCCGAGACCGATGTTTCCCCTGTGATCGACTACGTCGACGACGACCCCTCCTTGCCAGAGCAACCAGGCAAGCCCCCCCTTTGATCACCAGATATCGCCTATTCTTCTCTATACTGCTTGCATTAGAGTAGTGTAGCATGTTCTTGCTACATTAATCCTATCCCGATGCATAGCTTTGTCCTTGCTACTACTGTTGTTACCTTTACCTGCAATCCTACATGCTTAGTATAGGATGCTAGTTTTCCATCTGTGGCCCTACATTCTTGTCCGTCTGCCTTGCTATACTATCAGGCCGTGATCACTAGGGAGGTGATCACGGGTATATACTATACTTTATACATGATACATGTGGTGACTAAAGTCGGGTCGGCTCGTGGAGCACCCGCGAGTGATTCACGGATTGGGGGCTGAAAGGACCTTTGTCCAAACGGCCCTCTGTGTGGATCTTTGTGGCGGAGCGACAGGGCAGGTTGAGACCGCCTAGGTGAGAGGTGGGCCTGGCCCTGTTCGGCGTTCGCGTATACTTAACACGATTAACGAGATCTTGGTATTTGATCTGAGTTGGGTCGTTGACCTTTTACGCACTAACCGCCACGTGGGACAAGATATGGGCAACCGGCGTCGTGGTATCAGCCGAAGCATTTCGTGACGTCAGCGACGAAGCGGCGCGCCGGATTGGACTGGAATGCTCGCTAGGCTAGGAGTGCGCTGCCGCCCTCGCAACATGCGGTGTGCTAAGGGCGATGGGCTGCACCCTGCGCTTAGGTTTAGACCGGCGTCTTGACCTCTCTGTTATGCCTAGGTGGGGCTGCGGCGTGTTGATCTTCCGGCCGGGCATGACCCGTAAAAGTGTGTCCGGCCAAATGGGATCAGCGTGTCGGGTAATGTGGTGCACCCTGCAGGAAGTTAATCTATTCGAATAGCCGTGATCTTCGGTAACAGGACGACTTGGAGTTGTACCTTGACCTTATGACAACTAGAACTGGATACTTAATAAAACACACCCTTCCAAGTGCCAGATACAACCCGGTGATCGCTCTCTAACCGGGCGACGAGGAGGGGATCGCCGGGTAGGATTATGCTATGCGATGCTACTTGGAGGACTTCAGTCTACTCTCTTCTACATGCTGCAAGACGGAGGCTGCCAGAAGCGTAGTCTTCGACAGGATTAGCTATCCCCCTCTTGTTCTGGCATTCTGCAGTTCAGTCCACCGATATGGCCCTTTACACATATATCCATGCATATGTAGTGTAGCTCCTTGCTTGCGAGTACTTTGGATGAGTACTCACGGTTGCCTTGTTCCCCCTTTTCCCTATCTCTATCCGATTCTTTGCGACCAGATGACGGAGCCCAGAGCGACGCCACCGTCGATGGCGACTACTACACCGGAGGTGCCTACTACTACGTGCAGCCCACCGACAACGACCGGGAGTAGTTAGGAGGATCCTGTGCAGGAGGCTCGCGCCTCTTCGATCTGTATCCTAGTTTGTGCTAGCCATCTTATGGCAACTTGTTTAACTTATGTCTGTACTCAGATATTGTTGGTTCCGGCCGACTCATCTATGATCGAGCACTTGTATTCGAGCCCTCGAGGCCCCTGGCTTGTATTATGATGCTTGTATGACTTATTTATGTTTTAGAGTTGTGTTGTGATATCTTACCGTGAGTCCCTGATCTTGATCGTACACGTTTGCGTGCATGATTAGTGTACGATTGAATCGGGGGCGTCACACAAAGCGAAGCCAAGAAAGCCTCACGAAGACCGCGATCGCAGCCGAAAAGGATCAGCCGCAGCAGGGGAGCGCACCCGGAGCAGAAGAGGCCTCTCCAAGCGATCAAGCGCTCGGGGCTCCGTCGTCTCAGGAGGCGCCCCAACCTCCGAAGGACGCAAGCAACGCCAGCACCCTCAACCTCATCGAGCATCCCGTGTACTTCGTCAGCACGGTGCTACGGGACGCAAGGGCGCGGTACCCGATGCCTCAAAAACTCCTCATCGCACTATTGGTAGCCTCACACAAGCTGCGGCACTACTTCCAAGGCCATCCCATCAAGGTGGTCTCAGCATACCCCTTGGAAAGGGTACTCAAGAGCCCCAACTCGGCTGGAAGAGTCGCTGAGTGGAACATCGAACAACAAGCATTTCAGCTAGAATTCAGCACGACCAGAGTCATCAAGGGAGCCGCATTTGCAGATTTCGTGGCAGAATGGGTAGAGGCACCGGGCCTCGAGGCAGGCGAGGACCGATCACTTTCCCCGGGAAGCGAGGCACCGGACGGCTGGGTCATATACTTTGACGAGGCATTCTCCCGACATGGCGTGGGGGCCGGCGCCGTGCTCGTATCTCCTACTCAGGACAAGCTCTACTACGCCGTACAATTCTGTTTCCAGCACGGAGAAAAGGTCTCCAACAACATAGCAGAGTACGAAGGCCTGATAGCAGGCCTGAAAGCCGCATTCGCCTTGGGGGTAAAGCGCCTCATCATCAAGGGCGATTTGCAACTCCTCGTCAACTTCTCCAACAAGATATACGAGCCGAAGGACGAGCACATGGAAGCCTACCTCGCGGAGGTTCGCAGGATGGAGAAACAGTTCTGGGGGCTGGAGTTGCAGCATGTGCCTCGCGGCACCAATCAAGAGGCTGATGACATCGCCAAGAGGGCATCCAGGCGGCTGCCTCAGGAGCCTGGCGTCTTCGAGGAGCGACTCTTCAAGCCCTCGGCGGCACCATCACTATCAAGCACGGCGCAACCTCGGGAGGAGCTCCCTCAGCCGCCTGCCTCGGGAGCCCCGGCCTGCGGCCCGACTTCAGGAGCACGCCTGCTCCTGGCGTTGGAGCCTCAGGAAGGATGTTGGATCGCAGAACTCAAGAACTACTTGACGCAAGGGACCCTGCCGGAGAAGGAGGAGGATGCAGAGCGTGTGGCGCGGCAGGCCACGGCCTACTGCATCAAGGATGGAGAGCTCTACCGGAGGCGACCAAATGACGTGTCCCTGCGTTGCATTTCCAGAGAGAAAGGGAAGGAGCTTATGGCAGACATACATGGTGGAGACTGTGGGCATCACTCATCGTCACGAACCCTCGTTGGCAAGGCATTCCGCAGCGGATTCTACTGGCCCACGGCACTCAGTGACGCCGTTGAGCTGGTGAAGGCTTGTGAGGCCTGCCAATTCCACGCCAAGCAGATCCATCAGCCGGCGGGGGGTCTGCAGACTATACCCCTCTCATGGCCGTTCGTAGTTTGGGGGCTGGACATTCTGGGCCCGTTCCCTCGGGCGCCAGGGGGCTATCGCTACCTCTACGTCGCCATGGACAAGTTCACCAAGTGAGCTGAGGTGGAAGCTGTCCGCACCATCCCAGCGGGCTCCGCAGTCAAGTTCATCAAGAGCCTCGTGAGCTGATTTGGGGTGCCTAACCGCATCATCACTGACAACGGTTCGCAACTCACCAGTAATCTCTTCAAAACGTACTGTGCTAACCTTGGAACGCAGATATGCTACGCTTCGGTAGCACACCCCCGGAGCAACGGCCAGGCCGAGCGAGCCAACGCGGAGGTCCTGAGGGGCCTCAAAGCCAGGACCTTCAAGAAGAAGCTGGAGGCCTGTGGCAGGGGCTGGTACGACGAGCTCCAGTCTGTGCTGTGGTCTATCCGCAAGACCGCGGCCAAGCCGACTGGCGAGACCCCGTTCTTCCTCGTCTACGGAGCTGAGGCCGTCCTGCTTCACGAGGTCAGGCATCGTTCCGCACGGGTCCTGGCGTTCGACGAGGCGCAGCAGGACACCATGCGGGGGACGGATCTCATGCTGGGGGAGGAACGCCATCGAGAGGCAGCTGTGGCGGCAAGGTATCAACAGTGACTGCGACGATACCACTGCCGCAACATCCGCCTCAGAACTCTTGAGGTAGGGGACCTCGTGCTCAGACGGGTCCTCTCCAGGGAGGGGTTGCACAAGCTCTCTCCCATGTGGGAGGGCCCGTTCAAGGTTGTTCATGTTTCCAGGCCCGGCTCCGCGTGTTTGGAGACCTAGGAGGGGGTGCCCATCCAGAACGCATGGAACATTCAACATCTCCGAAGATTCTACCCCTGAGCGAGGCCCAGTGCCTATGGAAAAGTCTCGGTGCCTGTGAAGAAGGCCAATGCCTGTGAAGCTGCCGCATTTTGGGGAAGGCCCGGTGCCTGTGAAGAAGGCCAATGCCTGTGAAGTTGCCGCATTTTGGGGAAGGCCCGGTGCCTGTGAAGAAGGCCAATGCGTGTGAAGCTGCCGCATTTTGGGGAAGGCCCGGTGCCTGTGAAGCTGCCGCATTTTGGAAAAGGCCTGGTGCCTGTGAAGAAGGCCAATGTCTGGGAAGCTCACCTCCCGTGACACTCTCATGTAATAATGAGTGGGGCTGTACACGCCCCGGAGTCTCCGGAGTGCCGCCCTTGGGCCTCGGGGGCTCCCGCCCACGCCCAGTGGCAGCACTTAGCTCCGCGCTGGTGAGAAGATGTCGAAGACTAGATTAGGTGCCGGACGCGGCTTTTTCATTTGCTTTATGCAGTTGGCTTGTTCATTCCTATTTGAAGTTTTTATTAGAGTTGTTGCCGTCTCTAGCTTGTGACTCTTTGTCTTTTTCACTCACTTGCCTCGTTTTCTCTCGCGCAAGTCTTGCGAGGGAGGTATGCGGGCACCCTCGCGAGTGTTTTCTGCCCCGGTCGTTTGAAGCTTTCCTATCCGAGTCTACCACGGGAGCACCCCTCCCAGTCCGTGCCCCACGGGCATCGCGACGCGAGCACATCACCTGGGTCGGTCGCCCCCGGAACCAAGACCGGAAGCTACCCTCCTGACTAATCCTTGCAGGACATGAAGCGCATGCCGAGGCCTCGGCCTCGGCCTCGGGAGGCGAAGACTGCGACAAGCCTCCCCGAGCTAAGTAGTTCCCGCACACGGGCACGCGGCACGGAAAGATAACACAGAAATAGCGGAAACAGCACGATAACTAATAGCGACAGTTCAACACGCCCCCGCGGGTCCCAATACTACTTTCTTTTTTGCGCAGGAAAGGAAGAAAAACAAAACAGGCACGACTTGCTCGGCACCAACTCGCGACGAGGGCTCGTACCGCCTCCGGAGCTCAGTCATATCCCTGCTCTCGCTTCACCGGGGCGCGACGGCGGACTGACCCGCTACCTTCCCCAGGCAGGCGCGACGGCGCGGGGGCTGGTCGCGACCACCGCTAGAGGAGCTGCTGTCCGAAGGAAAGTCGCCGAAGCTTGGCGAGCCCCGAGCGCCGCTGCCCACGCGCCTGCCACCATCTTCGTCCTGATCAACGCCGGGGCTGGGCAGACGGCCGCGGTCGTCGTCTTCGGGGCAGCACCCAGCACGACGACCATATTCCCCGAACACCCTCACGTAGAGGGTGGCATCGCCGTCGAACTTAAAGTGCAAGGTGCACCTCCGGCTTAGGCCGCGCGCGCTGGCGAACGTTTACCAGCCGTGGGTCAGGGCCGCATCCCCGGTGACGGAGACCTCCAACGAAGCCCATGAGGCCCTGCTGTAGCAACCGTCCGCCTGAAGCCAGAAGCCGCCCGTAGCGCGGCCGAAAGTTCACCTACAAAGAAGCGGGGGAGCTGGAGCCAGGTGCTGGTCGGGTCCGCCGACCACACGACGAACTCCGGCAGAACCTCCGCCGAGCGGAAGCGTGGCCTGGGGGGTCGCGCAGCTGCGGCGTGCCTCCCATCTGCAACCGGGCGCTTATCGCCGAGCAGGGGACCGCCTCCACGACTACGGGAAGCCACTACGGGGGCCGCAGGATGCTTGCGAGGGCGGCCTCGGACGCGCTTGGTCGGAGGAGAGTCAGGCCCTTCCTGACGGGCCTTTCCCTTCTTCGCGGCCGAGAACCTCTTCGGCGGAGCCATGGGAGTGGCGAGTAGCCGGGATGGAGAGAAAGGATTAGCAAGAAGGAATAGACTAAAGGGGCTCACGCCGTTCCGTACTTATAGCCGGAGAAGGCCAACCGCCGGCCTCCACGATCGCAGGTAATCATGACCCGCTTTTGCATGAAGGGACTTGTCAAGTCATGCGGTTTCCGAGGCGTCGTGGGGAAGCAGAGACGCCCACGCCCAATCAGTCGCCATGTGGCGTCCAAGGCCGCAGGCTATTGGGGCCCGCGGCGCTTCGCACTTGCCCCTTCACTTCTCTGCTAAGCCAAGTCCGGGTGCGCCTTGGGCCCGGGGGCTACTGTCGGCATTCTGGGAACGGGGGTCCCCAGACTTGCATGCCTGCGGCTTGCGGCGTGGCTCAAATGGGGGCCCAATGCAGCCCAGCTTCATCAGCTCAAGCTCAAGACCCTCGCGAGGGGCCAAGCCTCGCGGGGTGGACGACAGGGAGCTTCCTCAGGAGCAGCCTCATCAGGCAGGCTCGCGAGGAGGCGGAGAGATCAAGGCAAGGGCACCTCGCGAGGAGCCCGTGACGCAAGCCATGACGATTGAGACCGGTAGGCGCCCGGCCTCGCAAGTGTCCTTGTTTCCCCTTCGGTGCAAAGGGGGCAAGCACAGGCCAAGGCATCGTGCAAAGGTTACCGTTTCGGTGCAACAAGACCAAGACCAGCAGAACGGCAGGACGGAGGTCATCGTGGAGCCCAGGACAGCGTCACCACCAGAGCCTTTGGCAGCCGAAGACCAACTTTAGTCAGGATAAGTGTACTAGATGTTCCCCTTCAAAATGGCCAATTGTTGGCGCCTTTCCCGCTCATTATTTGGGAAGAGGCCCGGGGCCTCCCTCTATAAATAGAGCTAGCCACCACAGAGTAGGGCATCTGGAAGACGGATCGACCAGAGAGATAGACTAGAGAGAGGCGACTGAACTCACACAAGCAGTTCGTCGCACCAGCTCAAGAACAGCCCCTCGAGACGCTGTTCTCCCTTTGTATTGTTCATCATCAGCCCCTGAGGCAATCCACCACACCACACACTGGAGTAGGGTATTACACCACAATGGTGGTCTGAACCAATATAAATCTCGTGTCCCTTGTGTGTTCTTCTTTCTAGCCTAGATCCTTTGCGAGACTTCGAGACATGAGCCGGTAGGGGAAAGATCTTCGTGCGCACCCCAGAGTTCGAACCTCAAGTGTCTGCCGGAACCCGAAATCCGACAGTGGGTTCGATCTTACAGTGCTTGATCCTAGTGACAGAAGGGAAACCGACACGTATGTATCGTTGAGACTAAGGATAAAACGATGGGGTCTATTTCTACATAAATAGATCTTGTCTACATCATGTCACCGTCCTTATTGCATTACTCCGTTTCTCCATGAACTTAATACACTAGATGCATGCTGGATAGCGGTCTATGTGTGGAGTAATAGTAGTAGATGCAGGCAGGAGTCGGTCTACTAATCTTGGACGTGATGCCTATATAATCATCATTGCCTAGATTTTGTCATGATTATTTGAAGTTCTATCAATTACCCAACAGTAATTCGTTTACCCACCGTTTGCTATTTTCCTCGAGAGAAGCCACTAGTGAATCCTATGGCCCCCGGATCTCTTTCTCATATTATTTGCCTTTGCGACCTATTTTATTTTCCTTTTATTTCCAGATCTATTAAACCCAAAAATACCTTTCTGCAATTTATTTTATTTGGCGTTCGATCTATCAATATTTACAACTCTCTCACGTACGTTTGCCAATTTGTGGCGCCGTCACCCGGAAGGGATTCACAACCCCTTTAATACGTCGGGTTGCGAGTATTTGTTATTTGTATGCAGGTGTCGTTTACGTGTTGTTGCTTGGTTCTCCTACTAGTTCGATAATCTTGGTTTCATATCTAAGGGAAATACCTACCCCTGTTGTGTTGCATCATCCCTTCCTCTTTGGAGAAATACCGATGTAGCTTCAACCCGCCATCAAAAGGAATTTCCGGTGCCGTTGCCGGGGAGGATCTTCAACATATACCAGGTTCCTAATCACAAATCTCATCTCCTTGCAATTTACATTATTTGCCATTTGCCTCTCGATTTCCTCTCCCCCACTTCAGAAAATTTGCCGTTTTATTCGCCCTCTTTTTCGTTCACCGTTTTCTTGCCGGATCTGTTTTTGAGTGCAATCTTGTTGTGTAGTCATCATGGCTCAAGAGAACAGCAAGTTGTGTGATTTCTCAAATACCAACAACAGTGATTTTATTGGCACTCCGATTGCTCCCGCCACTAGTGCGGACTCTTGTGATATTAATACTGCTTTGCTGAATCTTGTTATGAAAGATCAATTTTCCGGTACTCCTAATGAGGATGCCGCGTCCCATCTTAATACCTTAGTGGAATTATGCGATATGCAAAAGAAAAAAGATGTGGACAATGATATTGTGAAGATGAAATTATTTCTGTTTTCTTTGCGTGACGCTGCAAAAATTTGGTTTTCTTCTTTGCCTCGCAATAGTATCGATCCTTGGAATAAGTGCAAAAATGCTTTTATCACTAAGTATTTTTCGACCGCAAAAATTATTTCCCTTAGAACCCAGATCATGAATTTCAAGCAACTTGAACATGTGCATGTTGCACAATCTTGGGAAAGGATGAAAATGATGCTAAGTAATTGCCCAACTCATGGGTTAATCTTTGGATGATCATACATAATTTTTATGCGGGATTGAATTTTGTTTCTCGTAATCTTTTAGATTCAGTCACGAGTGGTACTTTTATGGAAATTACTTTGGGTGAAGCCACCAAATTTCTTGATACTATTATGGCAAATTATTCACAATGGCATACTGAAAGAGCTCCTACTAGTAAAAAAGTTAATTCGGTTGAAGAAAATTTCTTATTTGAGTGAAAAAGTTGATGCTATTATGAAATTGGTTGCTAGTGAAAGTGCTCCTATTGATTTCAATGATATGCCTTTGTCTACTATGATTGAGCAAAATAGTGATGCCATTGATGTGAATTTTATCTCTCGAAACAATTTCAATAATAATGCTTATATAGGTAATTTTAATCCTAAGCCTTTTACTAGTAATTCCTCTAATAATTATGGTAATTCCTATGGAAATCCTTCTTATAATAATAATAGGAACACCTTTGACTTGAGAATAATATTAAATAATTTATCAATAAGCAAAAAGTTTTCAATACTACCATAGAAGAAAAGTTGAATAAGATTGATGATTTGTCTAGAAGTGTTGATGCAGTTTCTCATTGTGTAGAAAATCTCAAGATGAAAATTTTTGTGCCTAAAGCTGAGGAATCAGTTAAAGCTCTTTATGTTTCTATGGATGAAAGTAAGAGAAGAACTGCTATGCTTAGAGCTAAAAGAAATTTTTTAGAAAAAGCGTTTCCGAGTGATTATTTTTGTAAAAGTGATGAAGATCTTAAAATGATTGGTGTTTATTATATTGATTCCTTGTTTAGTAAAGTTAAGATTGATGAAAAAGGGACTGGAGAAGAGTCAACTTTAGTTAGAAGGCGTCCCGATATTTTGGAGGGTGAAAATCTTGTTGAGAAAATTGATAAAAGTGGGTTTGAAGAGGTCAAAACTTTAACTAGTGATGTGCCCACTCTTTTGGATTACAAAGACTTTAATTATGATAGTTTCTCTTTGATTGATTGTATTTCCACCCCATGCTTATGAACAAAATAAAGCTTTTACAAAACATATTGTTGATGCTATGATGAAAGCTTTAGAAGAAAAGTTGGAATTAGAAGTTTCAATTCCTACAAAATTGCATGATGAATGGGAACCTACTATCAAAGTCAAGATTAAAAATTATGAGTGTTTTGCTTTGTGTGACTTGGGTGCTAGTGTTTCTACAATTCCGAGATCACTATGTGATGTGCTTGGTTTTACCAATATTGAAGAATGCTATTTAAATTTGCACTTGGCAGATTCTACTATTAAAAAGCCTATGGGAAGAATTAATGATGTTCTTATTCTTGCAAATAGGAATTATGTGCCCACAGATTTTATTGTTCTTGATATTGATTGCAATCCGTCTTGTCCAATTATTCTTGGTAGACTGTTTTTACGCACTATCGTTGCCATGATTGATATGAAAGAGGGCACTATTAAGTTCCAATTTCCTTTGAGGAAGGGTATGGAACACTTCCCTAGAACAAGAATTAGGCCCCCATATGAATCAATCATGCGGGCATCTTATGGATCTCGAAACAAAGATGACAAAACTTAGATCCTTGCATTATGCCTAGCTAAGGGCGTATAACGATAGCGCTTGTTGGGAGGCAACCAATGAATAAAATTTATTTTTGCTTTTTGCTTTCTGTTCTTGAGTTTTAGAAAAATTATGCTACTATTATGATTGTGTTTTTTGTGTTTTAATTAGTGTTTGTGCCAAGTAAAGCCTATAGGATCTTCTTGGGTGATAGTTGTTTGATCTTGCTGAAAAAATAGAAACTTTTGCGCTCACAAAAATATTTTTCATTTCTAACCAGAGAGAGATAAAATATAAATTCCTTTTGCAGTAGATTAATATACAAATTTCCCAGGCCGTCCTAATTTTTAAGAGTTTTTGGAGTTACATAAGTATTCTAAATATCCAGATTGCTACAGACTATTCTGTTTTTGACAGATTCTGTTTTCTTTGCGTTGTGTGCTTGTTTTGATGATTCTATGGTTTTCTTTGATGATTTTTTGCCATAGAAAAGTTGGAATACAGTAGATATAATGCAATAACAAAATATGAATTGGTTTACTGCAGCACTTATAGTAGTGATTTGTTTTCTTATACTAACGGATCTCACGAAGGCTTTTGTTGAGTTTTGTGTGATTGAAGTTTTCAAGTTTTGGGTTATCTTACAATGGATGAAGGAATGAGGAGTAAGAAGAGCCTAAGCTTGGGGATGCCCCGACATCCCAAGCTATTATCCAAAAGAGAGCAAGCAACTAAGCTTGGGGATGCCCCGAGTGGCATCCCCTCTTTCTTCTAACGACCATCGGTATTTTACTCGAAACTATATTTTTATTCGTCACATACTATGTGTTTTGCTTGGAGTGTCTTGTATGATATGAGTCTTTGCTTATTTTATTTTGTATTTTAGTCTTGATCCCTTGCTGGACACACCTATTTTAGAGAGCCAAAATTATGTCATGACTTGTTAAAATTGCTCTCTATGCTTCACTTAATTTTTTATGAGCTGTGGATTTGCTCTAGTGCTTCACTTATATCATTTTGAGCAAGGTGTGCTTTAGTGTTTTTGAAGAAATGCTCTCTTGCTTCACTTAGATTTTTTTGAGAGTTAGTAAAATTTTCAAGAAATTCTCTCTTGCTTCACTTATATTAATTTGATAGAAACAAATATTATGCTCATGATCTTCATTTATATTTGTTTGAGCTTGTCAAAAGCAACACTTAAAAATTAGTCCCAAAGTGATAGATATCCAAGAAGGATATAGTAAAAACTTTCATGAAGATCATTGGACAAAATAAAATTGATTCTTAGTAATAGTTTTGAGATATGATGATGTGATATGTGATTCATCTTGATGAGTAATTATGCCTTACTAAGAATATTGGTGCTAGGGTTTGTGATTCCCTATGCAAGCACGAAAGTCAATAGTTATGCAATAAAATTATATCCTACTTGTGGTGCATTATTCGGTGTTAATTATGCTTAATGCTCGCTTATGAGATTATTCACTTTTTGGTTGCTCGCTTCCAAATCTTTTGCTAGCCTTCATTTTGCACTAAGTATGATCACTACTTGTGCATCTAAAACCCTTTAAACCAGTTTTGCCACAGAGTCCAGTATATCTACCAATATGCGGTATTCTTTGCCGTTCTAAGCATTTGTATGTGCCATCTCTAATATTCAAAATAAATTTCTTTTTTGTGTGCTCGTACCGCTCACGAGGTGGTGAGGCGTGGCTAATATTTTCCATGCTAGATGTGTTATTATCATGATGAGTGTTTATTCACTTGTCATTGCACGAGAGTAAGGAAAAGGTATTAGGGATGCCCAGTCCCGAAATGAAAAATGAATTTACTTTATGTTGACAAGTAATAAATTCCTTGGAAAGTGTTGGTATGGAAGGCACCAGTGGATCGGTTAGGCATGGAAAGTGAAAGTATGGTGGAAAAAGGAATCAACTTTAATTTCTGTTTGGGAACCACCTATGATATATCTAGCATGGAAAGTGTTGGGAACTCTAAGTCATTTTCGTTGGTGGGAAAAGTATGTCTCTCAAAATGTTTTTATCTCTCAATTTTTGATTTGAGCTCTGGCGCCTCTACAAATCCCTACTCCCCTCCGCGAAGGGCCTTTCTTTTACTTTATGCCATCTTTATTTTTGAATTTGAGTCTCCATCTTATCTTCTAAAAGCACCAACTAGGAGGCACTATGATCGTACTTGAGCATTGGGTGTAATTAATATGCGAGTGTGTTTCATGAATGGATCAATGATTGAGCATGATGGGCTAGGGATAGATTATTTTAGCGTTGATATTTTGAAAGACATGGTTGCTTGTTGATATGCTTGAGTATTTAAGTTATCATGTCAAAACTAGACTATTGCTTTGAACCATATAAAGTCCATATGTCCATGATACAAAAGAAAAGAATGTGATGAACATGATAGGCAACATTCCACATCAAAAATTCTGTTTTTATCATTTACCTACTCGAGGACGAGCATGAATTAAGCTTGGGGATGCTGATACGTCTCCAACGTATCTACAATTTTTGATTGTTCCATGCTGTTATATTATCAATCTTGGATGTTTTATAATCATTTAATAGTCATTTCATATCATTTTTTGGTACTAACCTATTGACATAGTGCCAAGTGCCAGTTGTTGTTTTTTGCATGTTTTCTACATCGCAGATAATCAACACCAAATGGAGTCCAAACGCAGTGACACTTTTTGTGGATTTTTTTGGACCAGAAGACAACCAATGGGACGAAGAAGCACTTGGGGGCTGCTTCGAGGGGAGCACAACCCACCAGGGCACGCCTGGAGGCCCAGGCACGCCCTGGTGGGTTGTGCCCACCTCGGGTGCCCCTCGGACCGCCTCTTTACTCCATCACGGAGGGGTTCACATATTCCATTGGTGCCTCTCCGATGATGCGTGATAGGCCTGGGCATTCGGTATAAACTGAAAGTTCGATTAATGCATTTCGGTATTTTTCACATTTTGGTTAGAGAAAATGCTAACCGAAGATGACTCAAAAAATTAGAAAACCGAAAGTTCTGTTAATCGGTGTTT
The DNA here is from genome assembly GCA_021605145.1 of Aegilops bicornis. Taxonomy (NCBI): domain Eukaryota; kingdom Viridiplantae; phylum Streptophyta; class Magnoliopsida; order Poales; family Poaceae; genus Aegilops; species Aegilops bicornis. The sequence continues at coordinate 143,096,298 of CM038669.1, forward strand.
CAGTTCGGTATTCAGTTTATACCGTTTATATCGAAAGCTAGTTCAGCAGCGTGTGCGCCTCGCACATCCTGCAGCTTACCCTCTTATATACCTGAGCTACCTGCGCTCCTTCACGTCGCCAGCCGAGGTGGTACTAATCCCACGACCACAACACGTCCGGATGGTTTGCTCACGTACATGCAAACTACATGGGCCACGCAGTAAAATGCCCAAAAATGGTACGTGCCTTGCCAAGTTGCTGGCTGGGCTCATGGGAGACTGGGAATGATTTTCCCCCTTCCGCGCGTAGGCTGGTCACTGCGTGGTGTATCTTTTTGCGATAGGAGTAGCTCTCGTGACTCTGTACTGTTTATATGTTCAGGTTTTTTTCGGTTACCCATGAGAAACTGAACCGATCAAAAGCAGTTTGGTTAACATAAGTAAAAATCCAAAATTTCCATTACATGTATTAAAATTGAAAATTCGGTTTTTTCGGTTTCAGGTTCGGTTCGGTCTTCGGTTTGTCGGTTTTTATGCCCACCCCTAATGCGTGAGTAGTTCTTTGTAGACCTTCGGGTCCGTAGTTAGTAGCTATATGGCTTCCTCTCTCTCGATTGATTCTCAATACAATGGTTTCTTGGAGATCCATATGATGTAACTCTTTTGCGGCGTGTTTGTTGGGATCTGATGAACTTTGAGTTTATGATCAGATCTATCTCTTTTTATCCATGAAAGTTATTTGAGTTTCTTTGATCTCTTATATGCATGATTGCTTATAGCCTCGTATTTCTTCTCTGATATTTGGGTTTTGTTTGGCCAACTTGATCTATTTATCCTGCAATGGGAAGAGGTGCTTTGTAGTGCGTTCGATTTTAGTGGAGCTTCACAAAATGTTCGAATTGTGATGTCCTCCATACACCTCTTTTTTGGCTACATAACTGGGTGAATCTAGCTGCCAACCAATGAGCATTGTGCCCAGGAAATGGAGCCATGCCTTCGAACAACATCGATCAATTATATATTTTTCTTTATTCGTACACCTTCTCACAACTTTGTCTTCAGTTGTGATGTGAATATTGACGCTGATCTGCGAACCATTGAGATGCATTAGCAGCCATGGTAGTTTCATTTGTATTTGATGGAATGTTGTAACAAGACAATCTTGAGGCAAGAGGACACATGAATCCTAATTTGAAACCTTTTTTTTCCTGCGGGAACCAAAGTTGAAACCTTCATAGCATCACAGTAGAATTTCATTAAAATTATGCATACATATAAAGAAATCCTGAAGAATTGATAGCAATGCCAGAAACAATTCAACTTCGTTTCGCCGACATGTGGGACATCCTTCATCCGGCTCCACCTGCCATGCAGCAATATTGAGTGCACAACTGCAGGGAAAGATTCACCCTGGTCGTTGTGCCACAATGGTAATGACTAGTGAGCAGTCAATTCACAGAGCCCCACATTCGCCACAGTAAGTTGCTCGGACGAAGCAAGCATCATTTCTCTGTTCGTTGAATCTGCCGGTACTCCCATATTCCCAGAGTAATAAGTTGCTCGGGCGAAGCAACCATCACTTCACCTTTCCCACAGTAAGTACTACCTCCTTTTTTTATTCTAGAAACAACCACACGCGAATATTGGACGGTAGCAGCACAACAGCTGAATCAAAAATCGAAACCAACCAATGAACTACTACTGCTGGTGAGCGTTTGCTAGTATCATGTACTCCGTTTGTCCATGTATATAGGGCTTAATGTGTTTTCCGAGACTAACTTTGGCCCTGTTTGGATCCATGGGTTAGAGTTAGTTTGAGCTAGTTGGGGCTCAAATATCCCTAAAGTATCCAAACATGAGGGTTAAATTGCAGCAAGTTGCACCAAACCCACCAAAAAAACTATCCCACCAAAGAGGTGCTAATTGGAAATAGTTCTCATTGGGCACACTGAAAAGTCACTTTTCTCTCTCTATCCCGCGAGCCAAGTGGTGCTAATTGGAGCTAGTTATCATGGGGCCCACTGAAAAATCACTTTTCTCTCTCCATCAAGTGCATTTATTGTCAATCTAACCCTGTCATCCAAACACCTCTTTGGCTACAGTTAGTTCAGGGTTAGTGATGAGTTAGTCTAACCACTAGCTAAGTTAGAGTATCCAAACAGGAGCAGTATAGGACATGCAAGTTGCTCAAAGCATACCGTCAATTTCGTACGTGAAAGGATCTTTTTTTTGAAATGGAACGTGCAAGGATCTTCGAATGATATAATTTTCAAATTATATGAAATCTTATCAATAGTCAAAGGCAACCTCGAAGAATACATTAGGCCCTATATAAAATCTTATCAATACTCAAAACCAAGTGTTACTACTACACCAAACAAGTTCAAAACGAGAAACTGGACCCACTCACGGCACGACACGCCTGTCTCGTTTGGTCTGTTGGTCAAAGCGCTTCCTCTTCTTGGCATAACAATAGAGTACAATGCTTTTTTTAGAATGCTATTGGCATGTCGCTAACTGATGTGTACTACACAACCTTCTTCTTGTAGAAGTTGTTGGGCCTACAAGTGCACAGGTTTGTAGGACAGTAGCAAATTTCCCTCAAGTGGATGACCTAAGGTTTATCAATCCATGGGAGGCGTAGGATGAAGATAGTCTCTCTCAAACAACCCTGCAACCAAATAACAAAGAGTGTCTTGTGTCCCCAACACACCCAATACAATGGTAAATTGTATAGGTGCACTAGTTCGGCGAAGAGATGGTGATACAAGTGCAATATGGATAGTAGATAAAGGTTTTTGTAAACTGAAATAATAAAAACAGCAAGGTAACTAATGATAAAAGTGAGCGTAAACGGTATTGCAATGATAGGAAACAAGGCCTAGGGTTCATACTTTCACTAGTGCAAGTTCTCTCAACAATAATAACATAGATAGATCATATAACAATCCCTCAACATGCAACAAAGAGTCACTCCAAAGCCACTAATAGCGGAGAACAAACGTAGAAATTATGGTAGGGCACGAAACCACCTCAAAGTTATTCTTTCGGATCGATCTATAAAAGAGTTCGTACTAGAATAACACCTTAAGACACAAATCAACCAAAACCCTAATGTCACCTAGATACTCCATTGTCACCTCAAGTATCCGTGGGCATGATTATACGATATGCATCACACAATCTTAGATTCATCCAACCAACACAAAGTACTTTAAAGAGTGCCCCAAAGTTTCTACCGAGAGTCAAGAAAGCGTGTGCCAACCCCTATGCATAGGTTCATGGGAGGAACCCGCAAGTTGGTCACCAAAACATACATCAAGTGGCACGTGATATCCCATTGTCACCACAGATAAACACGGCAAGACATACAACAAGTGTTCTCATCATAAAGACTCAATCCAATAAGATAACTTCAAGAGGGATCAATTCATCACGAGAGAGTAAAGGGGGAGAAACATCATAAGATCCAACTATAATAGCAAAGATCGTGATACATCAAGATCGTGCCATAGAGAGAACACGAGATAGAGAGAGAGAGAGAGAGATCAAACACATAGCTACTGGTACATACCCTCAGCCCCGAGGGTGAACTACTCCCTCCTTGTCATGGAGAGCGCCGGGATGATGAAGATGGCCACGGTAATGGGTTCCCCCTCCGGCTGTGGTGCCGAAGCAGACTCGAGAGGTTTTGGTGGCTACAGAGGCTTGCGGCGGAACTCCCGATCTATCTTGATATTCGATGGTTTTAGGCACGAGGCCTATATAGGCGAAAGAAGTCGGTCGGGAGGTGCTCGAGGGGCCCACGAGATGGGGTCGCGCCCTACGTGGGGGCGCGCCTCCTATCTCGTGGCTGCCTCGAGGATCTTCCGACGTGGACTCCAAGTCTCCAGGATCATATTCTTCCAAAAAATCACGATGCCGAAGGTTTCATTCCGTTTGGACTCCGTTTGATATTCCTTTTCTTCGAAATACTGAAACAGGCAATAAAACAACAATATGGGCTGGGCATCTGGTTAATTAGTCCCAAAAAATGATATAAAAGTGTAAAATAAAGCCCACAAATATCCAAAAGGGGTAATATAATAGCATGGAACAATCAAAAATTATAGATACGTTGGAGACGTATCAAGCATCCCCAAGCTTAATTCCTGCTCGTCTTCGAGTAGGTAAATGATAAAAGAGAATTTTGATGTGGAATGCTACCTAGCATAATTCATAATGTAATTTTCTTTATTGTGGCATGAATGTTCAGATCCAAATGATACAAAATTAAAGTTCATAATGACATAAGAAATAGTAATACTTCAAGCATACTAATCAAAGTAATCATGTCTTCTCAAAATAACATGGCTAAAGAAAGTTATCCCTACAAAATCATATAGTCTGGCTGTTGCTCTATCTTCATCACACAAAGTATTTAATCATGCACAACCCCGATGACAAGCCAAGCAATTTTTTCATACTTTAATAATCTCAAACTTTTTCAACTTTCACTCAATACATGAGCATGAGCCATGGACATAGCACTATATGTGGAATAGAATGGTGGTTGTGGAGAAGACAAAAAGGAGAAGATAGTCTCACATCAACTAGGCGTATCAACGGGCTATGGAGATGCCCATTAATAGATATCAATGTGAGTGAGTAGGGATTGCCATGCAACGGATGCACTAGAGCTATAAATATATGAAAGCTCAACAAAAGAAACTAAGTGGGTGTGCATCCAACTCGCTTGCTCACGAAGACCTAGGGCACTTTGAGGAAGCCCATCATTGGAATATACAAGCCAAGTTCTATAATGAAAAATTCCCACTAGTATATGAAAGTGACAACATATGAGACTCTCTATCATGAAGATCATGGTGCTATTCTGAAGCACAAGTGTGGAAAAAGAGATAGTAGCATTGTCCCTTCTCTCTTTTTCTCTCATTTTATTTTTCTTTATTTTTCTTTTTTTTCTTTTTTCTCTTTTTTTTTCTTTGGCCTTCTTTTTTTGGGCCTTTCTCCTTTTTTTTCTTCTTTTTTCTCTCTTTTTTTTCTTTTGTAAAGTCCGAAGTCCCATCCCGACTTGTGGGGGAATCATAGTCTTCATCATCCTTTTCTCACTAGGACAATGCTCTAATAATGAAGATCATCACACTTTTATGGATTTACAACTCAAAGCGAGAACAAGATATTACTCTATATGAATACCTCCGACGGTGTACCGGGATATGCAATGAATCAAGAGCGACATGTATGAAAATTATGAAGGTGGCCTTGCCACAATTACAATGTCAACTACATGATTATGCAAAAAGCAATATGACAAAAGTAACGCGTGTCATATGAACGGAACGGTGGAAAGTTGCATGGCAATATATCTCGGAATGGCTATGGAAATGCCATAATAGGTAGGTATGGTGGCTGTTTTGAGGAAGGTATATGGTGGGTGTATGGTACCGGCGAAAGTTGCGCGGTACAAGAGAGGCTAGCAATGGTGGAAGGGTGAGGTGCGTATAATCCATGGACTCAAAATTAGTCTAAAGAACTCATATACTTGTTGCAAAAATCTAGAAGTCATCAAAAACCAAAGCACTACGTGCATACTCCAAGGGGGATAGATTGGTAGGAAAAGACCAGAGCTCGTCCCCGACCGCCACTCATAAGGACGACAATCAATAAATAAAATTGTGCTCCAACTTCATCACAAAGTGGTTCACCATACGTGCATGCTACGGGAATCACAAACTTCAACACAAGCATTCTTTAAATTCATAATCACCCAACTAGCATAACTTTAATATCACTACCTCCATGTCTCAAAACAATTATCAAGCATCAAATTGATCATAGCATCCAATTCACTTTCTATGATAGTTTTTATTATACCCAACTTGGATGCTCATCATTCTAGGACCAACTTTGTAACCATAGCAAATACCATGCTGTTCTAAAAGACTCTCAAAATAATATAAGTGAAGCTTGAGAGACTAGCAATTCTACAAAATATAACCACCGCCGTGCTCTAAAAGATATAAGTGATGCACTAGAGCAAATGACAAACTACTCCGAAAGATATAAGTGAAGATCAATGAGTAGCTAAATAATTATGTAACTATGTGAAGACTCTCTCTTAAAGAATTTCTGATCTTGGTATTGTATTCAAACACCAAACAAAACAAAATAAAATGACATTGCAAGGATAGCACAACTCATGTGAAGAAGCAAAAACTTAGGCTCAACCGATACTAACCGATAGTTGTTGAAGAAGAAAGGTGGGATGCCTACCGGGGCATCCCCAAGCTTAGATGCTTGAGACTTCTTGAAATATTATCTTGGGGTGCCTTGGGCATACCCAAGGTTGAACTTTTGTGTCTCCTTAATTCCTCTCATATCATGGTTTCTCTATTTCTCAAAAGCTTCATCCACAACAAACTCAACAAGAACTCGTGAGATAGGTTAGTATAAACCAATGCAAAACCTTGTCATTTTCTACTGTAACAAATCACTAAAATTATTATTCAACATTGCATACTAAATGCCTCTGCATATTTAATACTCCTATCCTCAAATAGAATCATTAAACAAGCAAACATATGCAAACAATGCAACCATAACAGCAATCTGCCAAAACAGTAAAGTCTGTAAAGAATGCAATAGTATCAATACTTCCCTAACTCCAAAAATTATGAGAAAAATACTACGCTGTAAAGATTTATCAAAGATCATTATGCAAAAAGTTACAACATTATATCATGCTCTGACTTTTCTAGGGAATTTTTGCAACAGCGGTAAACTTTCTGTTTTCAAACAGCAACATGTATACTAGCAAAATAAGCATGGCAAAGGCTATCCTTGACTTATTTATTGAAAATAAAGATGCAAAACATTATTCTAAATAACAGAAAGCAAATAATAACAAAAGAAAATGATGCTCCAAGCAAAACACATATCATGTGGTGAATAAAAATATAGCTCCAAGTAAAGTTACCGATGAACGAAGACGAAAGAGGGGATGCCTTCCGGGGCATCCCCAAGCTTAGGCTCTTGGTTGTCCTTGAATATTACCTTGGGGTGCCTTGGGCATCCCCAATATTAGGCTCTTGCCACTCCTTATTCCATAGTCCATCGAATCTCTACCCAAAACTTGAAAACTCCACAACACAAAACTCAACAGAAAACTCGTAAGCTCTGTTAGTATAGGAAAATAAAACAACCACTTAGGTACTGCAATGAACTCATTCTAAATTCATAATGGTGTAATATCTACTGTATTCCAACTTCTCTATGGTTCATACCACTTAATACTAGCCATAGATGCATCAAAATAAGCAAGCAACACATAGAAAACAGAATCTGTCAAAAACAGAACAGTCTGTAGTAATCTGTATCAAACGTATACTTCTGGAACTCCAAAAATCCTACCAAATTAGGAAGTCCTAAGAAATTTGTGTAACAATCCATAGCAATAAGAATCAGATCAAAAGCACGTTTCTGTGAATTAACTAAACTAATTTACTGGGTGCAAAAGTTTCTGATTTTCAGCAGGATCTACACAACTATCACCGTAAGCTATCCTAAAGGTCTTACTTGGCACTTTATTGAAACAAAAGCTATAAAACATGATTACCACAGTAGCATAATCATGTGGACACACAAAAACAGTAAGGATAGATATTGGGTTGTCTCCCAACAAGCGCTTTTCTTTAATGCCTTTCTAGCTAGGCATGATGATGGCAATGATGCTCACATAAAAGATAAGAAGTGAAACATAACGGGAGCATCATGAAGCATATGACTAGCACATTTAAGCCTAACCCACTTCCTATGCATAGGGATTTTGTGAGCGAACAACTTATGGGAACAAAAATCAACAAGCATAGGAAGTCAAAACAAGCATAACTTCAAAAATTTAAGCACATAGAGAGGAAACTTGACATTATTGCAATTCCTACAAGCATATATTACTCCCTCATAATAATTTTCAGTAGCATCATGAATGAATTCAACAATATAACCAGCACCTAAAGCATTCTTTTCATGATCTACAAGCATAGAAAATTTACTACTCTCCACATAAGCAAATCTTTTCTCACGAATAGTAGTGGGAGCAAACTCAAGAAAAAAATTATCATGTGATGCATAATCCAATTGAAAACTAAAATCATGATGACAAGTTTCATGGTTATAATTATTCCTAATAGCATACAAGTCATCACAATAATCATCATAGATAGCAACTTTGTTCTCATAATCAATTGGAACCTCTTCCGAAATAGTGGAATCGTCACTAAATAAAGTTGACACTCTTCCAAATCCACTTTCATGTTCATCACTATAAGATTCAACATCCTCCAAAATAGTGGGATCACTACTTTCTAAAGTTGACACTCTTCCAAACCCACTTTCATCAATATAGTCATCATAAATAGGAGGCATGCTATCATCAAAATAAATTCGCTCATCAAAGCTTGGGGGACAAAATATATCATATTCATTAAACATAGCTTCCCCAAGCTTGTGGCTTTGCATATCATTAGCATCACGGATATTCAAGGAATTCATACTAACAACATTTCAATCATGCTCATCATTTACATATTTCATGCCAAGCATTCTATGTAATTCTTCTTCTATCACTTGAGCACAATTTTCCTTTCCATCATTCGCACGAAAGATATTAAAAAGATGAAGCGTATGAGACAAACTCAATTCCATTTTTTTGTTTACTTTTATAAACTAAACTAGTGATAAAACAAGAAACAAAAAGATTCGATTGCAAGATCTAAAGATATACCTTCAAGAACTCACCTCCCCGGCCACGGCGCCAGAAAAGAGCTTGATTGACGGGGTGTGAGTGAGTGCCGCTTACCTAGCCTGCCCGGCAACGGCGCCAGAAAAGAGCTTGATGTCTACTACACAACCTTCTTCTTGTAGACGTTGTTGGGCCTGCAAGTGCACATGTTTGTAGGACAGTAGCAAATTTCCCTCAAGTGGATGACCTAAGGGTTATCAATCTGTGGGAGGCGAGGGATAAAGATGGTCTCTCTCAAACAACCCTGCAACCAAATAACAAAGAGTCTCTTGTGTCCCCAACACACCCAATACAATGGTAAATTGCATAGGTGCACTAGTTCGGCGAAGAGATGGTGATACAAGTGCAATATGGATAGTAGATAAAGGTTTTTGTAAACTGAAATAATAAAAACAGCAAGGTAACTAATGATAAAAGTGAGCGTAAACGGTATTGCAATGATAGGAAACAAGGCCTAGGGTTCATACTTTCACTAGTGCAAGTTCTCTCAACAATAATAACATAGATAGATCATATAACAATCCCTCAACATGCAACAAAGAGTCTCTCCAAAGCCACTAATAGTGGAGAACAAACGTAGAAATTACGGTAGGGCACGAAACCACCTCAAAGTTATTCTTTCGGATCGATCTATAAAAGAGTTCGTACTAGAATAACACCTTAAGACGCAAATCAACCAAAACCCTAATGTCACCTAGATACTACATTGTCACCTCAAGTATCCGTGGGCATGATTATACGATATGCATCACACAATCTCAGATTCATCCAACCAACACAAAGTACTTTAAAGAGTGCCCCAAAGTTTCTACCGGAGAGTCAAGAAAACGTGTGCCAACCCGTATGCATAGGTTCATGGGCGGAACCCACAAGTCGGTCACCAAAACATACATCAAGTGGCACGTGATATCCCATTGTCACCACAGATAAACACGGCAAGACATACATCAAGTGTTCTCATCATAAAGACTTAATCCAATAAGATAACTTCAAGAGGGAAACTCAATTAATCACAAGAGAGTAGAAGGGGAGAAACATCATAAGATAACTATAATAGCAAAGCTCGCGATACATCAAGATCGTGCCATAGAGAGAACACGAGAGAGAGAGAGAGAGAGAGAGAGAGAGAGAGATCAAACACATAGCTACTGGTACATACCCTCGGCCCCGAGGGTGAACTACTCCCTCCTCGTCATGGAGAGCGCCAGGATGATGAAGATGGCCACCGGTGACGGGTTCCCCCTCCGGCAGGGTGCCAGAACGGACTCCTGAGAGGTTTTTGGTGGCTACAGAGGCTTGCGGCGGCGGAACTCCTGATCTATCTTGATATTCGATGGTTTTAGGGTACGTAGGCTTATATAGGCGAAAGAAGTCGGTCGAGAGGTGCTCGAGGGGCCCACGAGACAGGGGGCCGCACCCTACAGGGGGGCGCGCGCCCTCCTATCTCGTGGCTGCCTCGAGGATCTTCTGACGTGAACTCCAAGTCTCCAGGATCATATTCTTCCAAAAAATCACGATGCCGAAGGTTTCATTCCGTTTGGACTCCGTTTGATATTCCTTTTCTTCGAAATACTGAAACAAGCAATAAAACAGCAATATGGGCTGGGCCTCCGGTTAATAGGTTAGTCCCAAAAAATGATATAAATGTGTAAATAAAGCCCATAAACATCCAAAAGGGGTAATATAATAGCATGGAACAATAAAAAATTATAGATACGTTGGAGACGTATCACTAACATGTGATGAGTTAACCGACCTCAATAGACGGCAAAAACGCCAGCCCGCCGCACTTTGAGAGAGACGAGGAGCGAGAAGCAATATGGGCTGGTGGATTACTAGAGCTAGGTGTCGCACGAAGGCCAAGAAATATGGTGATAGTGTGGGATAGATATGTATGGTGTAACTACACAGGGCTGCCGTGTTTCATACTCTTCCGGTCTACTATGGAGATGATTGGTTGATTTTATATTGCTGAATAATACAAAATATTATGAGTGCAGACGCTCCACCATGAGGTTCCTTGCTCCTTCTCGGTGGTCGGGAATCCATGTTCTTCCACTCTATTTTTTGACATGAGCTTTGTTCAGCCTTTTGCCAACACGCGAGACATCTAGCATCAAGGTGCACATGTTATGTAAGAAAATGGAGATAATCAAATAAGCAGTGCGTAAGTGAGCCGTGCACTTCGATGGCACCTACTATGCAATATTTTTTCTCCTCGATGGCATGTGAATAGTGCATGTACTCAGCGAACGAACGGGATGGTAGCCATGACATGGTCAGCCCTTTTTTGGAGAGAGTACGTACTAAATAACTTTGATGTGTCCCGTCAACTCGCAGAACTATGCCTTCTCCCTCGCCAGCACGTGCGCGGTGGCTTGCATCAAAGTTATTTAGTACTCTCGTTGTTCTGCGAGTTGACGGGACACATCAAAGTTATTTAGTACTCTCTCCAATAAAGGGCTGACCATGTCATGGCTACCATCCCGTGCTTCATCGTTGAGTACATGCACTATTCACGTGCCATCGAGGAGAAAAAATATGGCGTAGTAGGTGCCATCAAAGTGCACAACCCAATTACGCACTGCTTATCTAATTATCTCCATTTTCTTGCATGACACATGCACCTTGATGCTAGATGTCTCGCGTGTTGGCCAAAGGATGAACAAAGCTCACGTCAAAAAAAAGAGTGGAAGAATATAGATTCCCGACGACCGAGAAGGAGCAAGGAACCTCACGGTGGAGCGTTTGCAAGGAACCTCGCGCATTTCCCCCCATTTTTTGCCGCCTACCCACCTATAGAACCGCATCGCGCTGGCCAATTCCTCTCCAAACACCTAGGGAGGCGGTTGAACCGAACAAGTCTATCTTCATAGGAGCTTAAAACGCAGGAATAGGAAAATGAGATAATACACCAACGGTCACTGAAGTTGAGGCCGAAGCACACTATGGTCATCGGGCTTCAGAATATGCTCAATACGGTCACTGAATACAAGTTGTGATGATTGTACGGTCATTGATTCATCGTATAGCTCTGTATCCTATCTGTATGGCACTTGTTGACTGGTCAAACAGTCTATGTGGCGCCTAGTACATCATGTCCTCTCTCTGCCTTGTGGTTCCACATGTCAGTTAGCGGAATAAACAAACAAAAGAACATGAACTAATCACTAACCACTAGAGACGATACATCCGGATGCTAAGTTGAAGATATTTTATATTTTATATTGATAACCACGCAAGCAGACATGCATGTACATGACACATGCAGCCACACATGTACACATGCCAATGCACTAACTCATGCACATACACGCACAACATAGAGCACACAACGCACGTACACAACACATGCATGCACACACACTCGGTCGCAGAATGCACGTGAATAACACATGCATGCGCACACACTCGGCTGCATGGAGACGTGCACCATCTACGGCGACATCCGGTTCGTCGTGCTACGGCGAAGCTCTCACACAACGGTGCCTACACATCTCTTGCAACACCTCTTTTTCGTCGTTTCTCAACGAGTAGCCGGAGACGAAGGCAATCGCAGCCTCGGCGTTAGAGCTAGCACCGATGGAAAAGCACGCACATTGCACGCACATGAGCATAGTCAGAGTGCCCACGAGGTGGTGCATCCCCAGTCACCTCTACTCCTTCTGCGCACGTTGTCCATGAAGGCGGCTGCATGCCTAATGATGATGTGGGTGAGATCTTCTAGGACTCAGATGATGACGATACGGACTAGATGGTCGATGGCAGGAGGCACACAAGATGCAGAGTAGGAGCTAGGGCCTTGGACCCATGGTGGCAAGGCAATGTGGTTCTCTGGGGGGCTGATCCGCCATGCTGATTGTTAGAAGGTAGAGAGGGATTTGATGGAATAGTTGATTGTATTGCTTGAGCCTTGTGGGCATATATATAGGAGTACATGGTCATCTTGGAGTACACGGCAAGTCAGAATATTTCCTAGTCTATCCTATATTTCTAATCTAACAATGATACTCAACAGTGATCAAGAGTGGTTCACGCGTGAGCAGGACTCCATGAAGGAGCGCATAGACGCCAAGCATGTCATGCAGGAGCATGCCGGCCACAGCATACAGCGAGCACAAGAAAAACATGAGCATGTCAAGGGCGATGAAGGGGTTGGCCGGTGCTCCAATGCCCATATGTCCTTGTGTATGCGCGTGCATTCTGCCGGTGCTCTAAGGCCGAAGCCGCCGCCGCCTTGCCTTCGTCTCCATTTGGTCGTCGAGCAACGACGATAAAGAGGTTCTGCAAGAGATGGCACATCAGGGTGCTGTTTTGGACAAGCTTGGCTATAGCACGATGAACCAGATAGTGAAGGCCATGATGGTGGGTGCCTGCCTTCTCATACGATCAGCTGCTGCTGCAGCAGTGCACGGAGAGGTCTCCTCCCTTGATGGATACTGCTGTTGTGTGTGGTGGCCGTGGTGGTTCTTTATGATGGGTCAAGCAGAGCAGAGCACGCGACCGGCTATGTGTGGGTGCGCTGTACGGCATGCATACGCAGCCTCCTTCCACCTAGCCACAAAAGGCGCACGAGAAGGCATGCACGGGTATCCATGTGTTGTGTGCGGACGTGGTGTGCGCCGTGTGTGCATGCATGGGTATTATTTAAAAATAAAAGATATGTACATTAGCATTCAAGTGTATTGATTCAAATAGTTAGCCTACTACGTGATCAGCAAGCCGGAGATTCTGGATTCTGCGCGCATAGTCCTTGTTTTTTTACATGTATATTTATTTCATCAGTTGATAGGTGGGACCCATGAGACAGGAAGGACATAGTAATGACAATGCAATAGTAGGTTCCACATATACAAATTTGACGATCAATCGGACGAAATCTGAGCTCTCTGGCGAGCCATGGCCGTATAATTATCGTAACTCATATTCAATGATTGTCTTGGCGTGATTCTGAAGTCCAATGACCATATCATGCTTCGACCTCAACTTCAGTGACCATCAGTGTATTTATCTCTAGGAAAATTATGAGGGGGGTCTCTCCAACTGTGTTCCTCGGCTCCCACCCAGCATCACGATGGTCGAACTTGGAGTCATTCATCTGGTACACGTGGCATCTCAGATCTGGACACAAGATGACGTACACCGTCAAGGTCCACGGTCAAGGGGGTCAGGGCGGACGCGACCTCTCACTACATCCGCCATTTGAAGCGGCGCACCGGCCCAGGGCGCCGCCAACTGCACTCCCAGCTGTACCCGCCTCTTCGCCGCTTTCAAAAACCTACATTTAAGCCCACGTGGAATGCGAGAGACCAACTCCGGCCACACACGTCCATTCAGGAGCAGGACGCCGGCCAAGCTCCTCCTTCGACCATTTTGTCCACTCTTTCGGCGGCATCCGACGAGTAGGAAGAGCAGTTCACTAGCATAAAAGCCGTCTGGGTGGCCCGCCGATCCCGGCAGTTACGAGCGAGGCAGCTCGTTGCTCCACCTACCTCGCCTTGCCCATCGGAGGCAGTTGTCGCACTAAGCCAGCGCGTGGTTCCGCAACTGGCCTCTCCAATACAGCTCAAGGAAGAGTGCCGACTTGCTCCAGGCTGGCTTGTCGGGGCGCACGGTGGCACGGGCATCATCGCTGCCCTCAATGCCGACGCGTCATACAACGCCTCCAGTGTCTGCGACTGCGCCATCCGCCGTCGATGCGCGCATAGCTGCGACATGCAGGCAGAGAAAGAAGGTACCACGGATGTCGATGAAGTGACGCGGCTACGCGGATGTCGACGAGGTGATGGCCAACACGTCCCCGCCCGCCGCCATCATCGAGGAGAAGTGGAACACGGGAGGCCGCCGCCGATTGTATCCCATGAAGGCCACTTCCGAGGCGGCATCGGCAAATATAGCGGGTGTCTTACACGATTCTTCTTCTGCGGAATGTTGGAGGAGGGCAAAGAGATCGGGCGGCGACCATTTCGATTAGGTATATTAATTCTACCACGTTGGTTGTAATGTGAGTATCATAAGTAGTATCATGCATGCCAACTAGTAGGCAAATTTGATGAGGTGGCGTAGAATTAAATGAAGAAAGAGAGGGTTGAGTATCACATTATGATACCTATGGAATTAAGTTACTCCCACTATGGTTAGTCTTAGGCCTTGTTCGGTTCAACCTCCTCCCAAGGGGTTTGGAGAGGAATGGAGGGGAATTTGGCTTGTACATGATTTAATCCCCCACAATCCCTATTAATCTATGTATATTGTGGGCATGTTATTTCACCCCTCATTTTGCCACGCTACGACCAGTGTGAGTGTCTGCATGCAGTACACCATCCTCTAATTTGGTGGATGCCAAGCCGGCCCGAAAAGGAGCTATAACTTTTTTTCAAGTTGAAATTTTTTACCCATGAGGATCCATAATTAAGCTGGAGGCGTCTCTTATTTTCTTTCGAATGGCAATAAGCTGGAGAGCTGGAGAGTGTCTCAATGGGTTGCCTCTAGTGTTAAAGCCCTCCAGTACGAAACACGGGCAGCCGACTGGGCCGATACAAAAGCCTATCCATCTTAAAGCCCATTTGTTTTTGTTTTTTGCGAGGAGAAGCCCATATTTCTTGAAGAGGGGGCGATCCAAGAAAAACCCTCCTTCCTCCTCGCTTCCACTTATACTGTAGCTCGTTGGACTCTCCCGCTTCCGTCGCCCCCCAATTCCCCCCGCTCCCCATCTTCCTCACTCGTAAAGAAAACCACGCTCACCTTCTTCCTCACTCGTATAGAAAACGCCTGCTCCTCTTCCCCACTCGCACTGCCACTAGGCTCGTCTCTGGCTACTCTGCTACAACCCGTGAGCTCGGCGCGACGTCCGCAAGGAAAATGGAGTCGGCTGGCCCCAGCTCCAAGAAGATGAGGCTCCTGCCGGCGGCAACGCCGGTTGCAGATCCCGCACCTGGCAGCGCGGGGAGAAGCGGCGAGCCCCCCTCCCCCACCCGGATCTGAGGAACCCGTGGAATCTCTGGTGGACCGCATCAGTGATCTCCCGGACGACATCCTTGGGGAGATCATCTCACTTCTCCCCACCAAGGATTGCTGCCGCACACAAGTCCTCTCAACTCGGTGGCGCCCGATATGGCGCACCGCGCCCCTCAATCTCAACTATCGTCAGATTTCTGTCCTTCCTGAATTTGATCTCCTCAGAGCCATCGTCTCCTCTCACCAGTAGGGCCCAGTTCGACTCCTCTGCATCCCGACACGCTACCTGTTGTCAATACCCGGCAGGGTGGACGCTTGGCTGACATCCCCTAAATTCAAAAAACTCCAGCAGTTTGAGTTATACCGTTACGACAAAAGTCTCATACCACGAACCGGACACCAAGAATTTGTTCACATCACCGTTGTCCATCTTGTGGTTTTCCTCCTCTCTCTCCACAGCACCACCTTCGCCCAGTGCCATCTACCAGACGATCTGGTACAAATGCTTCAACTCCCACTGCTAAAAAAACTTTCGCTTGTGGAGGTTTATCTATCGGAGGCCTCACTGCACAGCATCATCCACTCGAGTTGCCACCTCGAGCGCTTACTGATTGTTTTGGGAGTAGAAATCCCTATCAGTTGTTTCCAAATAAAGTCGCCTCACCTTAAAAGCATTGGAATTTGTTTTCAAGGACAACAACTCATCATCGAAGATGCCCCTTCACTTCAAAGGTTGCTCCTTCATTACTGTTATAAACCTTGGCAAATAACTGTCGTCTCTGCGCCCAAACTGGAGACCTTGGGTGTAATTCATGATCCGTTTAATGATCACAAGAAGTTGGTGTTTGGCTCCTCACCTTTTCAGGTACTATATATTATCATCTACACATTTGTAATCATAAGCTGCATTTTTCATTTGTGCGCATAAGTTTTATATCATCTTGGAGTACACTTTGGGTACTAATATTATGCTATATGCTCAATGAAGAGTTCGTCCATGGATAGCCTATCAATGCTGCTGGATTCTGTCAAGATCTTATATATCGGTTTAGTTATGATCTAAACATAATTGTTGGCTTGCTGCGATGTTTTCGATCTCTGGAGAATTTATATATAAATGTGATGATTTCATGCACATTGAAAGACCGTATATATTGTACTAGAATTAACCGTTCAGGTATTGCTCTTCTGACATACTCTTTTTTCAGACCTTAACTATTTTCAATCTTCATGTCTACTTAGGCACTAACACATGGATAAAAACGTATAACCAATTGGTGGCATAATAAGCACTAGGGTTTTCTCAGTTCTCATGACATTCGTTTGAGGAAAATAACGATGGAAGGATATGCATCCAACCAGGAAAACAGAAGCTTTGTCACATTCTTCCTAATGAATGCGAGGTTACTATTGTCCATGAGGCTTAAGTTTTTCGGCAAGAGATTTCTCATGGACGGATATGTTCAACAGCAAAAAAAAAGAAGTTTCAGGTGGACAAATGGGCTTCTGAACATGCTCGGCTTCTATTTACAACTTGTAGTCATCCTCCAATAAATTTTTTTGCACAGGATGTTGATTTTATGGAACACATTGATCCATTTGTTTGTGACTGCGAAAAAGAGTGGTTGGGTTAGATGTTATTGCCATGTTCAATCTAGGTTTTGTCTAAATTTGGTGAACAATTAATCCTTGGGTTTTGTACTGTTTGTAAGCTTGAGTTACATGTTGCTGCCCTCGTACTCCCCATTGTCAATGTAGTCAATAAACAAGAAAATTGCACAATGAGTGGATAACACCAGGGGTGCAGCAGCTCGCCCAGTTGTTTTTTAGTTTTAGAGAGGGAGCTCAACTGCGTGCTATGCGGGGGCTGTGGCCCGTCTAGCCCACGCTTATGCTTTTATTTAAGCACATGACGAGCCCAGTTGATATCTTTTTTCTTTCTGAAAATGGCTAACCTAGTTTTTTTGGAGAATACCCAACCGAGGCCTACTTGCTATTCTCAGCCCTGCTGGGCTACAAATCTTTCAAGACGAGAAGGGATGTAAGTAGTAAGAAATGGGCTTCCCCAGAAAATGGGCTATAAGTTGTAAGAAATGGGCTGTAAATTTTTAAACCAATGCCAACTGGCAATTACATTAAAATATTTTTTTCTGGATTTCTCTACTCTTATAAAAAGCAGAGTTGGTGATGATGGTGTGCCTGCCATCCTGCAATATAGGCCGTCCGATCTATATATAACGGATAGGAAGGAAACTATGAAAATTTACCCGCACTCCTCTCCACATTTGCAGATACGGCCTTTCCTCGTTCATCCTTTTCTCCCACAAGATAAACTACTCATACAAAATGCATCTTCATGTTCCGTGCAACGCACGGGCATCTTGCTAGTAAATATTTTAAATTTCATTCATTTCTTTGCGGAGAATTTTTTTTCTGAATTTTATTTTGATATAATTATTTAAAAATTATTTTTAACGTGACTCGAAATTTTGTGATTAAAAGATTTCGGACCCCGCCGAAATATGCAAAATTTCATTGAATTTTTTAGCAGTGCCCAGAATATATGGTCTATAATGCTAATAAAAAGAATATGGGCTTCAAAATATCCTTAAGAATTAGCGAATGGACTGTAAATTATTGAAAATAATAGCTAATGGGTTGTATGTTGTTTTCCATAGATTTGGAGGCTGACTTCTGGGCCTACTAGGTTGATGATGACGCTGTCCTAAAAAAATTGACGCGTACGCAAAGTTTTGTCAACTTAGTCAACACAGAGAAGTGACAGTTGGATGTCCATCCAACGGCCGCCGTGCTTCTTCAATCTCTGATCTTCCTGCTCCAGCCACCCAAACCAGTGCCGGCGAGACTGCCTGCTCCCTCCTCCCGTGACCGGCTGTGCTGCCGCCAGTCCACCCACACATCCTGTTATTTTCCGGCAACGTCAGCCTCACCCCGCAGCCGACCAGTTAGCGCTCGTACTCCCCTCAGCGTGAGCGTCCACTGCCGCGTCTTCCCAGGCTCCGCGTCGTCCCCTTCCTAGGCCACGTCGTCGTCCACTGCCCTGGTGCTCTCGGCGCAGCGTGGTCAACATGGTCAACAAACGACATCCATCGGAAGTGGACTGTACGTGGAGAGGCTGAAAACTGGGTCGACAACCGCACACAAGGAAATGCCTCCTTATTACGCCAAAATAATGATTCCTCCACCTGACAGCAGGGACCCACCGGACGGGCCACCGTATTTCATGAAAAATGTTTCCCCCCTGACTGCTGGGACCCACCAGCTACATCTTCGCACGCAAGGAAGTGCCTCCTTATCCTCCCTGATAGTCGGGACCCACCTAGTCGAAGCGTACGTAGCATTTTCATTCTGGTCGCGAACGTCTACGTACATACTGGTCGATCGGTCTGTCTGCAGGCTACAGTGATGAACCATGAACGAGTAAGGAAGGGCACGTGTCGTAGTAGAGGCGCGGACGTAGCATGTACACGCACGTACAACCAGGGTGCAAGAAAGTAAATACGACCACGTACGTACATACGGATAGGGTCTCGAACGCCTACTCGCGCATACGTACGGCCAGGGGTCGTCTACATGGTTGGGTCAGAATGGAGAAACTGTGTCGTCGTGTTCATTGGGAGGCAATGGGATGCGTCGTGTTCATCAGGAGCCAACCGGCTTGGATGGAACAGCCGATCGAAATGAGGCCCGGCGTACCGCAGAACGGAGGAAACGGCCTTGTGTTCGACCGCCTACGGTCGAAACGGGGTCCTGTTCACCGGGAGGTGTGTGGCGTACTGCAAAACAGAGAAAACAGACTTCTCTTCGACCTCCTACGGTCGAAACGGCGTCCTGTTGATCGGGAGGGGTGTGGCGTACCGCAAAACGGAGGAAACAGACTTGTGTTGGAGCGCTACGGTCGAAACAGGGGTCTTGTTCAACGGAAGGGGTGTGGCGTACCACAAAACGGGACTCCACGAGCTACTATTCATCTCCACTGTTGACTGCCTCCACGGGCTACTATTCATCCACCGTCGATCTCCTCCAGCCTCCACATGCGACTGTTCATCCACGGGCTCCTGTTAATCTAGCCTCCACCGCTCCTCCACCGGCTACTATTCAACCAGCCCTCTCCACGGGGTCCTGTTCACCACCCCTCCATGGGCTACTGTTCATCCAAACCTCCACCGGCTACTGTTCAACCAGCCCTGCACGGGGTCCTATTCATCCAGCCCTCCACAGGGTCCTGTTGATCCACCCCCAACCGGCTCGATCGACCGGGGTCCTGTTCATCCAGCGGGAATGGCCTCTACTACCACGGGGTTCTGTTCATCCAACCCCCAACGGGAACTGTTCACCCAACCCCCCCCCCCCCCCCCCGAACAACGCTCACTGTTCATAAAGAGGTAGGAGGTTCGATCAGTTTCAGTTAGCAGCAGTAGCAAAGGAATCGCTCGCTCGGGTTCAGTTAATAGCAAGTGATCGATCGATCTCTTGGGATTAGTAATGCGTAGCCTGAAGTGCAATCGCTCGGGTTCACTAGGTGAACGCTTCGCTCGGGTTCAGTTAGAGCCCAATGCCTCACACCCACGCGCGTATGTGTTCGAGAGAAACGCGCATCACTCGGCCCCCGACCACCCACCGTAACCGGGAACTCCCCAATATTTTCCTCGCTGCTTCTACCACGGTTTTTTCCGTCATGGACGGCCCAAAGAATGTCATGCAGCTGCGTCTCCGGCCCGCCCAGGACGAAAAGCCCATTTTCTGTCATGATTTTTTGTCATAGAAGTAGGAGCCCACCACATCTATGATGATACCGGATTTTGTCACAATTATCGTCATAGAAGTGTCATAAGCATCACAGAAAAAAATTCATTCGGCCCAAAATGTCACGGATGTGTCTCTTTTTTTGTAGTGGTGTGAATACATAGACAAACACTATGTCCCTAGTAAGTCTCTACTAGACTAGCTCGTTGATCAAGGATGGTTAAGGTTTCCTAACCATAGACATGTGTTGTCAATTGATAATGGGATCACATCATTAGGAGAATGATGTGATGGACAAGACCCATCCATTAGCTTAGCAAATTGATCGTTCAGTTTTATTGCTCTTGCTTTCTTCATGTCAAATACATATTCCTTCTACTACGAGATTATGCAACTCCCGGATACCGGAGGAATACCTTGTATGCTATCAAATGTCACAACATAACTGGGTGATTATAAAGATGCTCTACAGGTATCTCTGAAGGTGTTTGTTGGTTTGGCATAGATCGAGATTAGGATTTGTCACTCCGAGTATCGGAGAGGTATCTCTGGGCCCTCTCCGTAATGCACATCATAAGAAGCCTTACAAGCAAAGTGACTAATGAGTTAGTTGTAGGATGATATATTACGGAACGAGTAAAGAGATTTGCCAGTGACGAGATTGAACTAGGTATGTAGATACCGACGATCGAATCTCGGGCAAGTAACATACCGATGGACAAAGGGGATAACGTATGTTGTCATAACGGTTCGACCGATAAAGATGGTCGTAGAATATGTCGGAGCCAATATGAGCATCCAAGTTCTACTATTGGTTTTTGACCGGAGAAGTGTTTCTGTCATGTCTACATAGTTCTCGAACCCGTAGGGTCCGCACGCTTAACGTTCGATGACGATATAGTATTATATGAGTTTTGTGATTTGGTGACCGAATGTTGTTCGGAGTCCTGGATGATATCACAGACATGATGAGGTGTCTATAAATGGTCGAGAGGTAAAGATTGATATGTAGGATGATGGTATTCGGACATCGAAAGTGTTCTGGAGGGTATCGAGTACTTATCGGTCAGCGGAAGGTGTTTCGGGTACCCCCGACAATCCTATGGGCCATATGGGCCTTGTGAAGGAAGACACCAGCCCACAAGGGGCTGGTGCACCCTATAAGGCTATAGGAGGAAGAGAAGGAAAGGGGGAAGGGAAAGGAAAGTGTGGATTAGGATTCCCACTTCCTTCCCTCACCCCCCTCTTTCCTTTCCCTTCATGCATACATGGAAAGGGGGGCGCAGGGCAAGGCAGGGCCCCTAGGGGGCGGCAGCCAACCCTAGGGCACCCCTGGCTGCCTCTTCTCCCCCTCCCACCTATATATATATGAAGAGGGGGCGCCTAGAAAACACAACAACAATCATTAGCCGTGTGCAGTGCCCCCCTCCATAGTTTACACCCCCGGTCATACTTTTGCGGTGCTTAGGCGAAGCCCTGCGAGAATCACTTCACCATCACCGTCACCACGCTGTCGTGCTGATGGAACTCATCTACTTCCTCGACACCTTGCTGGATCAAGAAGGCGAGGGACGTCATCGCGCTGAACTTGTGCAGAACTCGGAGTTGTCGTACGTTCGGTACTTGATTGGTCGGAGCTAGAAGAAGTTCAACTACATCAACCACGTTGTCAAATGCATCCGCTTTCGGTCTACGAGGGTACGTGGACACACTCTCCCCCTCTCGTTGCTATGCATCTCCTAGATAGATCTTGCATGAGCGTAGGAATTTTTTTGAAATTGCATGCTATGTTTCCCAACAACTTGCACTCCAGAAATCAACATAACTTGAGAAATGTGAAGCTACATGCACTTTGAAAACCATCTAATGATCCAAAGTAGTTCAGATTATAAAACACTATGATGTAAGCACCAAAAAACTCAAAACGCAACTATAACATGGTGTACAAGGACTACTAACATGGTTTGTACCTGCTTGAATTATTCGTTCTCTGGCTGAAAATATCAAATTGTAATTGCACCTATAACCAGTGCACAAACTATATATCTATCCTGCACAAGTATGGCAATAGTTTCAAACAACAGATTTGAAACGTATCTATGCTACATTGTCATGATATGGGGATTTTCTGGTAGATGGCCTCGGCGTTTCCTCAAGCCCTGAAAATGTACTATAATTTGCTTGTCATTAATGCCTGCAAATCTCTATGTCTCTCTCAACATAGCAGATCATCATTAGACACTAAATCCTTCAATGGGGGCTTGCAAAATGCTTGTATTAGATCCCTCATTAGACACTATATTTTCATCACCAGGAGCATGTAAAATGTTTGCATCAAATCCTTCATTAGCAGACTGTTCATTAGACACTTCAGGCTCAAGAACAACATGAACTTGTATGTTTGCACCGGAAACTAGATTAGATACATCAGATCCAATCAGTTCTGTATTGATTGGGGGAGTTATAAAATAAGCAGAAATTGGATTCATTTTCTCATAGATTCTCTACATACAAGCAGTTTTACAACACCATCAGGTTTAACTATTGGCCAGAAATTGAACAGTTGAATTGGATATAATCAGGGATGTGATGTACGTCCTCATTGTGCATGCTGCTCTTGCAAGCTGCGATTGTCCGTTTGCGCAAGCTCGATGCCATGCCTGTGTTGCCGCCGCTGCCTCCCACGCAGGCTACACCCAGGGTTGGGTCTTCATATTCTTGTCCTTCCATTCGCTTGAAACCCGGCGACCGGCGTCCAACGAGGGCGCGAGGAAGTGTTGTGTCAGTCTGTCCATCGGTGGCTAGGTTAGGAGCTGCTACCTCTTGAGCATGCGTTGGCTTTCCCTTGAAGAGGAAAGGGTGATGCAGCAAAGTAGCGTAAGTATTTCCCTTAGTTTTTGAGAACCAAGGTATCAATCCGGTAGAAGGTTACACGCAAGTCACATTGTACCTGCACAAACAAATAAGAAGCTTGCAACCAACGCGATAAAGGGGTTGTCAATCCCTTCACGGCCACTTGCAAAAGTGAGATCTGATAGATATAATAAGATAAATATTTTTTGGTATTTTGTTTGTATAGATTGAAAGTTAAAGATTGCACAATAGTAAACGAGATGCAATATAAATAAAAGAGATATAATACGATGGAAAAGAGACCCAGGGCCATAGGTTTCACTAGTGGCTTCTCTCAAGATAGCATATCTTACAGTAGGTGAACAAATTACTGTCGAGCAATTGATAAAAAGCGCATAGTTATGAGAATATCTAGGCATGATCATGTATATAGGCATCACGTCCGTGACAAGTAGATCGAAACGATTCTGCATCTACTACTATTACTCAACACATCGACCGCTATCCGGCATGCATCTAGAGTATAAAGTTCATAAGAACAGAGTAACGCATTAAGAAAAATGACATGATATAGAGAGATAAACTCAAGCAATATGATATAAACCCCATCTTTTTATCCTTGATGGCAACAATACAATACGTGCCTTGCTGCCCCTACTGTCACTAGGAAAGGACACTGCAAGATTGAACCCAAAGCTAACCACTTCTCCTATTGCAAGAAAGATCAATCTAGTAGGCCAAACCAAACTGATAATTCGAAGAGACTTGCAAAGATGTCAAATACATATAAGAATTCAGAGAAGAATCAAATATTGTTCATAGATAATTTTGATCATAAACCCATAATTCATCGGATCTCGACAAACACACTGCAAAAAGTATTACATCGAATAGATCTCCAAGAAGATCGAGGAGAAGTTTGTATTGAGAATCAAAGAGAGAGAAGAAGCCATCTAGCTAATAACTATGGACCCGAAGGTCTGTGGTAAACTACTCACACATCATCGGAGAGGCTATGGTGTTGATGTAGAAGCCCTCCGTGATTGATTTCCCCTCCGGTGGAGCGCCAAAAAATGCCCCAAGATGGGATCTCACGGGTACAGAAGGTTGTGGCGGTGGAAATAGGGTTTCGTTGTGCCCCTGGATGTTTTCGGGGTATATGAGTATATATAGGTGAAAGAAGTAGGTCGGTGGAGCCACGAGGGGTCCACAAGAGTGGGGGCACGCCTACCCCCCTGGGCGCGCCCTCCTGCCTCGTGGCCGCCTCGTATCTTCCTTGACGTCCACTCCAAGTCTCCTGGGTTGTGTTTGTTCCAAAACCGATTCTCCCGAAGGTTTTATTCCGTTTGGACTCCGTTTGATATTCCTTTTCTATGAAACACTGAAATAGGCAAAAAAAACAGCAATTTGCACTAGTTCTCCTGTTAATAGGTTATTCCCAAAAAAAAAATAAAAGTGCATAGTAAAGCCCATTAAACATCCAAAACAGATAATATAATAGCATGGAACAATCAAATATTATAGATACGTTGGAGACGTATCAAGCATCCCCAAGCTTAATTCCTGCTCGTCCTCGAGTAGGTAAATGATAAAAACAGAATTTTTGATGTGGAATGCTACCTAACATAATTTTAAATGTAATTCTCTTTATTGTGGCATGAATGTTCAGACCCAAAAGATTCAAGATAAAAGTTTAATATTGACATAAAAATAGTAATACTTCAAGAACCAAGCAGTTTATGTCTTATCAAAATAACATAGCCGAAGAAAGCTTATCCCTACAAAATCATATAGTTTGGCCATGCTTCATTTTCGTCACACAAAATGCTCCCATCATGCACAACCCCGGTTTCAGCCAAGCAATTGGTTCATACTTTTTAACACGCTTCAGCCTTTTCAACTCTCATGCAATACATGAGCATAGGCCATGGACATAGCACTATGGGTGGAGTAGAGTATGATGATAGGGATTATGTGAGAAAACAAAAAAGGAGAAAGTCTCACATTGGCGCGGCTAATCAACAGGCTATGGAGATGCCCATCAATTGATGTCAATACGAGGAGTAGGGATTGCCATCCAACGGATGCACTAGAGCTATAAATGTATGAAAGCCCATCAAAAACAAACTAAGTGGGTGTGCATCCAACTTGCCTGCTCACGAAGACCTAGGGCATTTTGAGGAAATCCATCATTGGAATATACAAGCCAAGTTCTATAATGAAAAATTCCCACTAGTATATGAAAGAGACAAAATAAGAAACTCTATATCATGAAGATCATGGTGCTATTTTGAAGCACAAGTGTGGAAAAAGAGATAGTAGCATTGTCCCTTCTCTCTTTTTCTCTCATTTTTTTATTTGGGCTTCTTTGGCCTCTTTTTTTTCCTTTTTTTATTTTTTTATTTCGTTCGGAGTCTCATGCACTAATAATGGAAATCATCACACTTCTATTTATTTACAACTCAAGAATTACAACTCAATACTTAGGACAAAATATGACTCTATGTGAATGCCTCCAGCGGTGTACCTGGATATGCAATGAATCAAGAGCAACATGTATGAAAGAAATATAAAGGTGGCTTTGCCACAAATACGATGTCAACTACATGATCATGCAAAGCAATAAGACAATGATGGAGCGTGTCATAATAAACGGAACGGTGGAAAGTTGCATGGCAATATATCTCGGAATGGCTATGGAAATGCCATAATAGGTAGGTATGGTGGCTATTTTGAGGAAGATATAAGGAGGTTTATGTGTGATAGAGTGTATCGTATCACGGGGTTTGGATGCACCAGCGAATTTTGCACCAACTCTCAAGGTGAGAAAGGGCAATGCATGGTACTGTAGAGGCTAGCAAATTGCGGAAGGGTAAGAGTGCTTATAATACATGGAGTCACATTAGTCATAAAGAACTCATATACTTATTGCAAAAGTTTATTAGCCCTCGAAGAAAAGTACTACTAAGAATGCTCCTAGGGGAAGGGTTGGTAGGAGTTAACCATCGCGCGATCCTGACCTCCACTCATAAGGAAGGCAATCAAAGAACACCCCATGCTTCAAATTTGTCACACAACGTTCACCATACGTGCATGCTACGGGACTTGCCAACTTTAACATAAGTATTTCTCAATTTCATAATTACCCAACTAGCATGAATCTAACATTACCACCTTTATATCTCAAAATAATTTTCAAGTATCAAATTTATCATAGTGTTTAATGCACTCCATATGAAAGTTTTTATTTTACCCAACTTGGATGCCCATCATATTAGGACTAATTTTATAACCAAAGCAAATTACCATGATGTTCTAAAACAATCTCAAAATAATATAAGTGAAGCATGAGAGATCAATAATTTCTACAAAATAAAACCACCACCGTGCTCTAAAAAGGTATAAGTGAAGCACTAGAGCAAAATTATCTAGCTTTAAATATATAAGTGAAGCACATAGAGTATTCTAATAAATTCCGATTCATGTGTGTCTCTCCCAAAAGGTGTGTACAGAAAGGATGATTGTGATAAACTAAAAAGCAAAGACTCAAATCATACAAGACGCTCCAAGCAAAACACATACCATGTGGTGAATAAAAATATAGCCTCAAGTAAAGTTACTGATAGACGAAGACGAAAGAGGGGATGCCTTCTGGGGCATCCCCAAGCTTAGGATTTTGGTTGTCCTTGAATTTTACCTTGGCGTGCCTTGGGCATCCCCCAGCATAGGCTCTTGCCACTCCTTATTCCAAAATCCATCGAATCTTTAACCAAAACTGGAAAACTTCACAACACAAAACTCAACAGAAAATCTCATGAGCTCTGTTAGTGCAAGAAAACAAACCACCACTTTAAGGTGCTGTAATGAACTCATTCTTTATTTATATTGGTGTTAAACCTACTGTATTCCAACTTCTCTATGGTTCATACCCCCCCCCCCCGATACTAGCCATAGATTCATCAAAATAAGCAAACAACACACGAAAAACAGAACAGTCTGTAGCAATCTGTAACTCTCGAATACTTCTGGAATCCCAAAAATTCTACCAAATTAGGAACTCCTAGGTAATTTGTTTATTAATCTTCTTAAAAAAGAATCAACTGAAAATCACGTTTATATGATTTACGAAAACAAATCTCGTGCGCTCAAGAGTTTCTGTTTTTCAGCAAGATCAAATTAACTATCACCGTAGGTTATCCTAAAGATTTTACTTGGCAACACTAATTAAAACACAAAACCACATCTTACCAGAGGCTAGATGAATTATTTATTAATAAACAGGAACAAAAAGTAAAGAACAAAAATAAAATTGGGTTGCCTCCCAACAAACGCTATCGTTTAACGCCCCTAGCTAGGCATAAAACAAGAATAGATCTAGGTATTACCATCTTTGGTTCGCAATTCTTCAATTGAAACTTATAACCGTTAGGAGTTTCCTTATTTTTATTAATGGTCAAACTCGTAGGCAAGAAATCAAGAAAATCATTTGTAGCAAAAGGTTCATTAATGATAGCGAAAAAGTTGGGGTGAACACTTATTGATTTGAGATCCGCAGTTTCTTTACTAGAAGATCCACCCTTATTTTTAGGAACATACATAAATTTAGCAACTTTGGTAGTAGGAGGGTTTGAAGTATTTATCACGGCAGAAAAAGCAAAACTAAGTTGGTAATAATATCCTCAAGTTTATCAATTCTAGTGGAATCTTGATCTAATTTTCCGTCAACTATGGGCTCTTTTTCTATAAAACTTTTCAGAGTAACTCCTACCTTAGATCCATATTGGGTAATTTGGTTGTGGATATTTTTGTCCAAATTCTCAATCAACTCCATAGTGGCAACTTTATTTTCAATAATTTCAAGCCTTTGCATCACGTGTTCCAAAGTTAAAATAGTTCCATTAACCAAAAGAGGTGGTGAGCCAAACAAATCTATCATAGCATTATAAGAATCAAAAGTATGGCTACCCAAGAAATTCCCTCCGGTAATGGTGTCAAGAATATATCTGTTCCAAGGAGTGATGCCTACATAAAAATTGCGAAGAAGGACGGAAGTAGATTGCTTCCTAGTGGATCTATTCTGAGCATTGCAAATTCTGTACCAAGCATCTTTTAAATTTTCTCCCTCCCTTTGTTTAAAATTAAGAACTTCATTCTCGGGAGTACTAACAATGATAGAAGGACTGGCCATGACGGCGAAACAAACTATCTAACACACAGACACACAATAAGCAAGCAAAAAGAGACGGATGGCAAGGGTGAATCTAGGGGGAGGAAAATGAGAGGCAAATGGCAAATAATGTAATGCGAGGGATAAGAGTTTGTGATGGGTACTTGGTATGTCTTGACTTGTGCGTAGATCTTTCCGGCAACGATGCCAGAAATCTACGAGTTGTCGAGAGATCAAATCTTGACTTGACTTGGCATAAGCATCCCTGGCAACGGCGCCAGGAATCCTTCTTGCTACCTCTTGAGCATGAGTTGGTTTTCCCTTGAAGAGGAAATGGTGATGCAGCAAAGTAGCGTAAGTATTTCCCTCAGTTTTTGATAACCAAGGTATCAATCCAGTAGGAGCTTACACGCAAGTCGCCTTGTACCTGCACAAACAAATAAGAACCTTGCAACCAACGCGATAAAGGGGTTGTCAATCCCTTCACGACCACTTGCAAAAGTGAGATCTGATAGAGATAATAAGATAAATATTTTTGGTATTTTTGTTGTATAGATTGAAAAGTAAAGATTTCAAAATAGTAAACGAGATGCAATGTAAATAAAAGAGATATAATACGATGGAAAAGAGACCCGTGGGACATAGGTTTCACTAGTGGCTTCTCTCAAGATAGCATATCTTACGGTGGGTGAACAAATTACTATCGAGCAATTGATAGAAAAGCGCATAGTTATGAGAATATCTAGGCATGATCACGTATATAGGCATCACGTCCGTGACAAGTAGATCGAAATGATTCTGCATCTACTACTATTACTCCACACATCGACCACTATCCAGCATGCATCTAGAGTATTAAGTTCATAAGAACAGAGTAAGACATTAAGCAAAATGACATGATGTAGACGGATAAACTCAAGCAATATGATATAAACCCCGTCTTTTTATCCTCGATGGCAACAATACAATACGTGCCTTGCTGCCCTCACACATCGGGAAAGGACACCGCAAGATTGAACCCAAAGCTAAGCACTTCTCCTATTGCAAGAAAGATCAATCTAGTAGGCCAAACCAAACTGATAATTCGAAGAGACTTTCAAAGATGTCAAATCATACATATAAGAATTCAGAGAAGAATCAAATATTGTTCATAGATAATTTTGATCATAAACCTACAATTCATCGGATCTCGACAAACACACTGCAAAAAGTATTACATCAAATAGATCCAAGAAGATCGAGGAGAACTTTGTATTGAGAATCAAAGAGAGAGAAGAAGCCATCTAGCTAATAACTATGGACCCGGAGGTCTGTGGTAAACTACTCACACATCATCAAAGAGGCTATGGTGTTGATGTAGAAGCCCTCCATGATCGATTCCCCCTCCGACGGAGCACCGGAAAAGGCCCCATGATGGGATCTCACGGGTACAGAAGGTTGCGGCGGTGGAAATAGGGTTTCGTGGTGCCCCTGGATGTTTTCGGGGTATATGAGTATATATAGGCAAAAGAGGTTGGTCGGTGGAGCCAAGAGTGGCCCACGAGGGTGGGGCGCGCCCTCCTACCTCGTGGCCGCCTCGTGGCTTCCTTGATGTCCACTCCAAGTATCCTGGATTGTGTTTGTTCCAAAACCGATTCTCCTGAAGGTTTCATTCCGTTTGGACTCCGTTTGATATTCATTTTCTGCGAAACACTGAAATAGGCAAAAAAACAGCAATTTGCACTCGGCCTCCGGTTAATAGGTTAGTCCCAAAAATAATATAAAAGTGCATAGTAAAGCCCATTAAACATACAAAACAGATAATATAATAGCATGGAACAATAAAACATTATAGATATGTTGGAGACGTATCAGGAGCGAACCATACTGGAGGCTGGAGCAAACGAATTGGGATTTTTCCCACTGTCAATTGATATGGGAGGCGCTCGTTTGGGCTGCGAGCCTGCTATAGGGCCTGCCTTGTACTTATGTTATTAGTCCATCCAAATTGAAACATTTTTCTTCATTTTTTACATTGCCTGCTCGTGCGTTGTGATACGTCTCCAACGTATCTATAATTTTTTATTGTTCCATGCTGTTATATTATCATTCTTGGATGTTTTATAATCATTTTATAGTCATTTTATATCATTTTTGGTACAACCTATTGACATAGTGACAAGTGCCGATTGTTGTTTTCTGCATGTTTTTACATCGCAGGAAATCAATACCAAATAGAGTCCAAACGCAGCGAAACTTTTTGTGGATTTTTTTGGACCAGAAGACATCCAGTTGGCTGGAGAAGCGCCTAGGGGGTGCTCCGAGGGGAGCACAACAAACCAGGGCGCGACAGGAGGCCCAGGCGCACCCTGGTGGGTTGTGCCCACCTCGGATGCCCCCTAAACCGCCTCTTTGCTCTATAAGTACCCCAATATTCTAGAAATGGCCCAGGCGCGCCCTGGTGGGTTGTGCCCACCTCGGATGCCCCCTAAACCGCCTCTTTGCTCTATAAGTACCCCAATATTCTAGAAACCCTAGGGGAGTCTATGAAAATCAATCCAGCCGCCGCAGAGTCCAGAACCACCAGATGCAATCTAGACACCATCACGGAGGGGTTCACCACTTCCATTGGTGCCTCTCCGATGATGCGTGAGTAGTTCTTTGTAGACCTTCGGGTCCATAGTTAGTAGCTAGATGGCTTCCTCTCTCTCATTTGATTCTCAATACAATGGTCTCTTGCATATCCATATGATGTAACTCTTTTTGCGATGTGTTTATTGGGACCGGACGAACTTTGAGTTTATGATCAGATCTATCTTTTTATCCATGAAAGTTATTTAAGTTTCTTTGGTCTCTTATATGCATGATTGCTTATAGCCTCGTATTTCTTCTCCGGTATTTGGGTTTTGTTTGTCCAACTTGATGTATTTATCTTGCAAGGGGAAGAGGTGCTTTGTAGTGGGTTCGATCTTATGGTGCTTCATCCCAGTGACAAAAGGGGAACTGACACGTATGTATCGTTGCTACTAAGGATAAAACGATGGGGTCTATTTCGACATAAATAGATCTTATCTACATCATGTCATCGTTCTTATTGCATTACTCCATTTCTCCATGAACTTAATACACTAGATGCATGCTGGATAGCGACCGATGTGTGGAGTAATAGTAGTAGATAAAGGCAGGAGCCGGTCTACTAATCTTGGACGTGATGCCTATATAATGATCATTGCCTGGATATTGTCATGATTATTTGAAGTTCTATCAATTGCCCTACGGTAATTTGTTTACCCACCGTTTGCTATTTTTCTCGAGAGAAGCCACTAGTGAAACCTACGACCCCCGGGTCTCTTTTTCATATTATTTGCCTTTGCGATCTATTTTTCCTTTGTTTTTATTTTCAGATCTATTAAACCAAAAATAAAAAAATACCTTGCTGCAATTTATTCTCATTTATTTAATCTCGCGTTCCCGCGATCCAATCTATCATATTTTTATCACGTCCATTTGCCAATTTCCGGCACCGCTACTCGAAAGGGATTGACAACCCCTTTTACACGTCGGGTTGTAGGTATTTGTTATTTGTATGCAGGTGTTGTTTATGTAGTGTTGCTTGGTTCTCCTACTGGTTCGATAACCTTGGTTTCATCACTGAGGGAAATACCTACTGTCGTTGTGCTCCATCATCCCTTCCTCTTTGGGGAAATACCGACGTAGCTTCAAGCCGCATCATGTTGGGACGAACAAACTAGCCTGGGCCAACTTGGATGACTCAAACTAGGTGCACACTTTCCAGCCACCCGAGGCGGCCGCCCATACCAGCCCCTACAGTGGCGTCGCCCCTTTTTGCGTGTATGATTGGGGTACTGAAAAATATTCTAGTGGCGCTTTTGATTTGCCCACAGAATGGTTTAATTGCTTGTTTCTATGAACTGAGTTCGCCAATAATGTGAAGGATGCCAGTCCTTTCATCCTATTGTAGATTGCTTAGATCTCGATATGCCAAATGTAATCGCATGAAATATACAATAAAAGCCAAGTGTGATGTGTGTGGCTACAACTAGTCTGACAACTCGTCCTCATATAACATATCAAGGACTCACCATCTTATCAGATTAACCATTCGACTTACCAATGCAGTGTGGGAAGAAAGAAGTATTAGGACTGCTTATTATCCAAGCAATTGATGCCATGGACTCCTTCGTAGAACCTTGTAAGTGAAAAATAAGTTACAGTGTGCATGTACAAAGAGCTAGCGTAAGTTCAGTTACCTCCTTCTCGGAATTTTAGTTAGCCACTTATTGCAAAATTGTTCAATCACGTTTCTTGGCTTAATTTAGTTTGCTACTGATTACATAATGCCATAGCCTGTTAATTCTATTATAGACTGTGCCTATCTATTTGTTTGATACTTATTGTTAAGAATTACCTGTTTGCTTGAACTTAAATAGCTACTTAAGCACGTAGATAGCTGGTCATATGTATTTCTAGGGTGCAACAAAATTCACGTGTAATTTACTTTCTGATACCCTGTTTGTTTAAATGGTTTGTTGTTATCACTTGTAGCACTAGTAATGTTTGCATGTTCATAGATCGACAACTGTCAGGTTTATATGAGGGACACCGTCTTTTTAACTTATATATATATATATATATATATATATATGTGTGTGTGTGTGTGTGTGTGTGTGTGTGTGTGTGCGTGTGCGTGTGTGTGTGTGTGTGTGTGTGTTGGAATCGTTTTGCTTACATCAAAGAAATTTACAGATGTTTGTGTTGCTGGTAAATAGTACTGACTTGTTACTTTAATACGTTGCCAAGAACTTGTTAGTTTTACTAGTTCATGTGTAATTAAATACGTTGTCAAAACTGGTTAGTTTTACTAGTTTGATGTTAGTCTCTTATGGCTCTTGCAACACTTTATTTATGATTGCTAAATTCAAGTTTGCAAGATCCAACTGAAACTCCATTGGCACAACAGGTATGTTTTCAGAAACTTCCTTGTTACGTTGATCAATAAAGCTTTCATCTTATATTCGCAATATCCAGATTGCAATCTTAGTTTCTTGCTTGTTCTTCGTTCGCTTGTAGGAAATAGACCCTCATGGTCAGGTTGATCGTGCTCCAGCATGGTCAATAACCCCTCGGAAGTTGGTTTAGCGATTACTAAGGCGCGACGTCTCGCACGTTCGTAGTCGGATCGTCAAGGTCGACTCCCATAGAAAATGATAGCCATCTCATCGAAACATCGGCACACCCTCGCCTCTGCTGTAACTTGTTGTTGTAATCATCTTACCAACTTCAAGTTTTCAGGATCCAATTGGAAGTCCAATTGCACAGCAGGTACATTTTCAAAAATATATTTGTGTAACAGGTTTGCCGATGTAACTTGTTGCTCTAATCAAGTTACTGACTACTCAACTTTTCAGGATCCAAGAGAAACTCCAATACCACAACAGGTTCCTTTTGCAAAACTTGTTTGTTTAACTGCTTTGTTGCTGCCACCGGTTGCTCTAATCACGTTACTAGCTACTCAACTTTTCAGGATCCAAGAGAAACTCCAATGCCACCACAGGTACCTTTTGCAAAACTTGTTTGTTTAACTGCTTTGCTGCTGCAACCGGTTACAATGATTTTAATAACTACTTTTCAGCATCCAACTAAAACTCTTTAATTCCTTGGTTGTTTAACTAGTTTGTTGTTATTACTCCCAGTTGAGATGTTTTGCTAACTTCAACTTTTCGGAATCTAATCGAAACTTTAATGGCAAAACAAGTTAGCCCAAGATCAAAGAGCGATGTCCCCATGGACATTGTATCATCCCATAGTAGTGGCACCGGCCCAACCATGCAGCATGAATTGCCAACTGCTGATGCTCTAGAGGCTAAACTATTGGCAGAAAGAGATTCTGCTTCTGCACTTTGAGATGAAGTTGACATGTTGAGGAAGCAAACAACACAATCACAAGCAGTACTCAAGACAACCATTAAACATTTGGTGGATTTCAAAATGAGGCAAACTAAGATTGACAGCATTTTTAAGGTCCTGAAGGAAAAAAGGAAACTAAATGCCCACGTGGTAAATCATAGGTGAAATGTTCTTTCCATCGTTGAATAACCTTTGTGTTGTTTGTTCATGTAATCGATGAAACCATTTGTTTTATAGATCATGTAATAATTGTTTTTTGTTTTGTAATTTTTTTAGCACTAGTCTGTATTAATTGATAAGACTCTGAGACATTTCATTTTGATTGTTGTGCCAGACCTACAAATATGCCAATCGGGCTGAATGTGATTCAGCAATAATAGTAGTATAGATGGTTCTTAAGTGGCACGCATCTGAAAGGGCCAAGATGTTGTACTAGCTTTGCTAAAAAAAGGTTGCTCTTCTAGCAAAAAAAAAGTATAGCGCCTGGCTTATGTATGTTAGTTGATATTATTGATCCATATACTCTATAAGTGTTTATATGTCTGTTAGTTTTGTACATTATTGGTTGATTGACTCAGTATTTAATTCTTGATACACCCCCTTGTGTACATATCTAAATGGGAGTACACATTATGTTGCGTGTGACACTTGAGTTGGACATAAATTGGTTTCAATTATTTGAATTCACCTTAAACTGGATTCTAACATCTGAATTCGAGTATCGGCATTTGTAAATCATATTCATATATGACAGTGGAATACATCTTTGTCGTGCTTTTGAAGATATATAAAAACACATAGAATGATATATAAAGATTCATATAGGAATACAAAATGGATTCGAATTTAGTTGCCAGGATAAACGTGGATGCTTATTGTCCCAAAATTCGAAAGAAGTGGAAAAATGTCCACTCCCAGTTCGGCTGCCCGAAGCCAGTGTTTGGGAGACGGAAATTACTGTCTACCCCTTTCACGGACAATCCATCGGCCCGATTTCCACTGCTCTCAATAGGGGTAAGTTAGTAACTTCAATTAGACATGACACAACCGCCTCCGAGCACATTCCGACACGGTGGGCGCCAAACATGGGTGGCAAAACATATTTGATTCAAGCTCGTCTGAAAGACCTCTGTCTCTGCCTCCATTTCCCCATGCATACACGGTGGGCGGCAAAACAAACTCGACTTGGCCGAAATCGATGTAGGCAAATATTTTCAATAGGGGGCAGGTTTGTAAATTCACTCATACGTGACATAACTGCCCTACCTGTCAGCCCCATTCATACACCGTGGGCACCAACCATGGGCGCCAAAACACCCTCTCCTAGCCCGAAATCGCTCTGGGAAAATATTGGTGAGATGCGAGATTACCGTCCTATCCCCAACTGATGAGACGCCCAAATTTTAAACGGGGGCTAAGTTTGTAACTTTCCCATATGCCTACAGCCATCACACCCCCAATGCCTACATGGCGCCGCAAGAGAGGTGGTACTTCATATAGGCTCAACTTTTTGACCTCAACCAGAAAATAGATCGTAACTTGGTTAATGTACTTTCTTTTCAGCTCTTAGAATTTAGTTCTTAGTTCGAAGCAAAATGGATGCTAAATAGCATTTCTGCGGTTTGCAGCTTTCAATCTGCCATGGCACAGTCATAATAGGGTTTAATTGATCATGTTGGTTCTCTGGTGGTTTGTTTAATAGAAATTAGAGGGGAAACCCTCTTTTGCTAAAAAAAATGCTTAGGGTTTCCTCCTTTTATGATCACTATACGATGGCCATGCGTGCTTCAATAGCACTGCTCCACCCATCAAGCTAAACAAGCTTAGTTGTTCAAATATGAATCAGATATTATTAAAACAAAGTTGTTTAATTGGTCAACCAAATGTTCCTAATTTAGTTTCAAAAATGCATGTACGCCGCTCGGCTGTGTATCTACAGGGTGCCCACGGTGGGCCGCGGCCCACCCTGGGATTTTGGGTCAGCCCAGGCCCCGATTCCCCTCTGTTCTGTTGCGCTTCGATCTCTAATCGCCCCCAGCCGGCTGCCTACCCGGCGACTTGCCGTCTCCGGACGGCATGACTCTAGGAAGAGACACCAGACTAATGGGAGGTCAGGAGCCGCTCGCCCAACAGCGTCACCACTACCCGGGCGCGCCGCCGTGCCTACCTTCCCATTCCGTTCAGGGCTCAGGCGTGCAACAGCCATTAAGCCAACCCGATTTATCCTGAGATATGTCCTCAACACTCAGCAGCCACTCCTCATCACCCATTTTCAAATTGATTCATTACTCATTAGGCAGGGCTGTCATTAGGGTTTGTTGTGTACTGAGTGCTACCTCCACTTAACGGTTCAGATATATTTTTTGTAATCTTTAGTACCTCTAAAGTCCACAAGGTTTCAAAATTCCGGCCCTAGGAACAGACACTAGTCATTTTGGATTGTTGGTCATAGTGACATTAACCCAGATTACTATTGCACGCCAGGTTTGTTGACAATTTTACTTGTCTTTCTTACTCATTCGATATGATATTCAACTATTCACGTCGATTCGTTGCAAACAATAAGTGCAAGACCAACTTCTTGATTCAGATTTTGGACGGTCTCTTACTACAGTTACAATTCTGCATACTTGTCCTAGTAAGATAATAAGTAATGATTGATTCACTACATCTATGCTTGCTTTGTCATATTTGTTGTGAATATCCTTTTAGGATGGGCCACCCTGTTTCAAAATACTAGAACCACATACATGAGTGAATAGTATTTCTCTGTGTGATCGCTTCCATCATGTGTGGGCAACGAACACTGCATTGTATAGAAAGAAAGTGTCATTTCCACCTTTTACATAGACTACGATATTTTACATGGAATACAATCTGCCTACTTGCTTTGTGTCACACTACCAGCACTCCACCCTTGAAGCTAAACATTATGCCACTCATAATTCCTTAGTTTATTTGTTCAAATACGAATTTGATATGATTCTAATGTTCCTACTTCAGTTTTGAAATGTGTGTCTACCTGTTATAGAGACATAAGAGGTGTGGTCTTGTCAGCACGGTTGGGGGGTGAACTTTGCATATGCATGGGTTTATAGGGAGACACTCTTCGAGTTGAATCCGCAATGCATTCCATAGATAATCTGACTACTATTTATGAGCTTGCGCGCATGAAAAGAATAAAGCAGAACAATGCCATGGCTGTCAAACTTGGCATTAAGGGACTGAAATCAAGTCTGGATGCAATGCAATGGAAGTGCTCTCCACCTACAGATTCATGCTCAGAATATGATCCTAACAGTGATTCTGAGATAGAGGGAGACCTAAGTCAATGTAGCTCCCTAGTGGAGGAGTCAGAGGCAGATGCCCTATCTTATTCACCCATCAAGGTGCTTGCTCTAACTTTCCAAGGTTATATTGGTCGCTTTATATCTTGCAACTGATGCTTTGCATTGCTTCTACTTTGTTGCACCGCCATTAGCTTAGTTTACACATCGTATGTGAATCATACTGCCTATCCACTTTCAGTACATATTCCATCTGTCATCATACCATATTTATCCATTCAAATGATGTTCTTGTGTATTAGATGTTCAAAAGGAAGAGGGTGATTGCTGATCACGGAGGAGCACGAGCAAAGTATTTGGAAAAGGTAGTGACACCTGATAAATCAAATAGCTCATTAGGTGTGGTTGCAATATCACCTGAGCCACAAAACACGGCCACAACTCTAGCAGACTCTAGCCCTACTACATTGGTCATCTCTGATGCCCCAACTCAGCAGACCCCAACTGTAGCAAACAGTATGATGATGCCAGTTGACATAGCACCAGCTCTACGACAAAAAACCCCTCATTCCAACAAAGAGTACACCAAATCCAGTTGCCAAATCCCTTTTCGAATGAGAGAGAGCCCCAATTGCAGCAAATAGGACCCATGTTCCATTTCTTCCCAGTTTAGAAGATGAAGCTTATATTATTGTCAGGAACTTTGTGCGCATCTTTCCTTCATGGAAAGATTATACCGCAAACACAGAAAAATTTCCAGTCTTCCTCCGCAACTTACGTGTAAGTAATGTACTAATGTTATTCATTGTAATTACTGCATATGTTTCTGCTAACAGAAGACACAAGATTTCATTCTTTTAAATAGGCGAGGACCAAACTGGATTGTCAAGACGAGCAAGGGTTGGTTGCGCTTTTCAAGCACTCGTTGCTGAAGTATCGTTCCTACCTGAGGCAAACGCACTTCGATGGCAAGCCTCTAAACGAAATTTTTGCAAAGTCTCTGGTGCTACATTTATCAGACAGTGACTGGAATAATCTTGTTACACATTGGTCTCATCTGCAGTGTAAGGTACTGTCTATGATATCACATCACAATTTGAACTACACTTCTGCATGTGCCTTAACATCTCACTTGTACGATAACTGTTTGTAGAAGAACATACATTCTCAAGGGACCACAAAATCTTGCAACTATACTACACACTGCATTGCTCTTGTGAGTACCTCTTGCCCTGTATAACCATACTTACTTTCATAGATGGTTGATTATGTAGCATCACTACACATGTTAGCCTTCTTATCGTCCATTTCGTGGACATTATAAGATCCGTATGGGCTCTTACATAAATTTAGAATCAACCCAATGCTTTTGAAGAGGTTTAGCTCTGCAGTCCTCTTGTAAGAACTGAACGTCGTCTATCACTGTACTTACATTAACAGCTACTCCCTCCGTCCCATAATATAAGAACATTTTGTACAGTACACCAGGAACTTATCTCCCGCACCCACCATTTACTAAAAAATATCAGATCTATATTTAATCTTACCAAAAATTTGAATACACAGACAATGCCAGTGCAGAAGTGTAGCCCATTGCTCTTGTCAGTACATTTTGTCCTGTAATGCTTGTACTTCCAGGGATTGGTAGTTGATTATGTAGCATCAATCTGCATCTTATCTTCATTACCCTCTATCCCTTCTAGTATTATCATATCTATAATTACTCTCTAGAAAATGTAGAGTACAGGCAATGCTTATGAAGAAGATTCTATGCTGAAATTCTTGAGTTATCCTTCCCTTGACATGGAGAAGGGCATTATAAAGCCGGTGTAAACTGTTAATATAAGTCAGTCCTTCTAAAGCCTTTATCTTTAACTGTTGTTTAATTTCCTCATACTCCCTATCGTAAACTGCTATTTAGCTTGCTGTTTCTATCAAAATGCATGTTCGCAACAACCGTAAGTTCCAAATTTTACTTGTAAACCAAATTCCTTATTCATACCATGCACATTACTCAATACTCCCTATATGTATGCTTGTTTTTGTGGATCTATAATCCAGTGTGTGGTGAAGCAGCCCATGTTTGCACCTTGTCATCTCTGTTTTATCTTATTGATGTGGTGATGGTATGAACAACATGTCATGCACATTAACCAAAATAGATACAATGATTGTCTTTGCCCTTCATCTATGCTTGTTATGTTAACATGGTAATCCAAAGAGTGTGGTGAAGCTCCCACATTATG
The DNA here is from genome assembly GCA_021605145.1 of Aegilops bicornis. Classification (NCBI taxonomy): domain Eukaryota; kingdom Viridiplantae; phylum Streptophyta; class Magnoliopsida; order Poales; family Poaceae; genus Aegilops; species Aegilops bicornis. Next base: position 143,136,261 of record CM038669.1, read on the forward strand.
AATAATGCCAAATTATGCTATTGATATTTTGAACTTACTCTTCATTTTCTAATTTGAAATTGGATGGAATTAATGACACAGTTATCATCTTTGTTTATACACGTGCAAAACATGTCATCTCTCTGCTTGTTTCAGGGTGATATTCCTGATGGCATGCACAAGTCTGCTGAAGGCTGTGAGACAAACCCAACCTATATTGCAGCAAAGAAGGCAAAACATCTTGAAGATAGCGAGACAACACCAAAGTCTTGTCTTGATGCAGTGTTCAAGTTACTTGAGACTAGCCGTCAGACAAGCTCACGAGAATGCCTTTATCTGAATTAGTTTGACTTTTTCAGTCCCAAGTTCTAGCAGAAAGGCATTCTACAACTCAACTTCGACTTGAAGTTCTATAATTAAGAAAGATAGAGGAGAACACCAATGAGAACCTCATTGCTAAACAGCTACACCTGGAAGCTATGACCGACATGCTAGGTCGGTCTCACGATACTGCTTTTGACTTACCTGCAGTTCCAGCCAAGGCTAACCTTTCTTGAACTGTCTTGGAAGTGGTCTTGGTTTAGTATTATTTTGTTACACTCCAATGGTGCCTAGTTTTTGTATTCTCCATCTGCGTTGCACTTTATGATCACTAGTGGCGAACCTCGGTGCCCAGTGGATGTAATATACCATAAATCCTTTATTGTATAGTGTCGGTTTATTCTAAGTTACTATGCCGTAATTTCTTTATTGTATAGAGTAGGTTTGTTCTTAATTCCTACTAGTTACTGCCATCATTCGTTATCTAAAAAAATGGAGAATATCTGATGTAGTCGACTGGGATGAAACATTCGCCTCTAACGGGCCTGCTTTTTAGCGGGCCACAATTGGGTCGGCCTGCAACTTTCTTGGGCCTGAAAGGCCATTGGGGCCTTCACACTTTGTGTCAGGCCCATAACTTACACGGGCCTATATTTGGCCCAAAGTTTAGTTGGGACTTTAGTGGACCCAGTGCTTAGTTGGGCCCATGTAGCTTTGGGCCATTAACAGGCTGAATATTCTACTAGCCTGTTACGGCCCAGAAGAAACCATGGGCCTTTAGCAGGCCGAGATGCATGTTGGGCCTCAATTTTCACTAGTCGTCGACGGGCCTTCAGCAGGCTGAAATGTAGACCATGCCTTTTTTGGCCCAGTTATATGACGGGCCATTACCAGGACGAAACATATCTCGGGCCTTAGTTGGCCCACTGATATCATGGGCCTTTAAGAGGCTGAAAAGCTTAGTAGAGGCATCAACGGGCCGAATTATATGACAGGCCTTTAACAGGCCCAAAGTCACGTTAGGCTGAACTAATGCCACCTTTATCACGGGCCGTTAGAGGGCCGGATGTCACGTCAGACCATATATGGCCCATGGGCAGCACGGGCCATTCCCAGGCCAAAAGACACATCGGGCTGAAATGGGCCCATGTCTACATCGGGCCTCTAACAGGCCGAAATGTCACTGGGCTGTAATTGGGCCCAAATATTCGGCGAACAATTAACGGGCCAGGTCTGGCTTCAGGCCGTAAATGGGCCATGTTTAAACAGGTCGTTATTGGGATGGCCCACTAGTACCTGAGTAAATACTACTGGCCTTTGACTAGGCCGGCCTTTTTAACCTATATGGGCTTCTGTTGGGCCCTGCCACATGTCGACGGATCATAGGCATGTCTCCTCCATTGGACGGACGACATCCGCCCATTTGTGGAAGCGGAACCGTGTTTCCTCCAGCCAATGATGATTTTACACGTGGAAATCCCCATTGGTCCGGGCTGTTAACGGGTTATCAGATCCAAACCGGAACCCGGTAGCTTAACAGCGACCCGTTACGGTGGATGCCACGTGTCGGTTACCCTTGACGAAAGCACTTCCATGACGGACCATTTATCGTCATGGAAGTGGACACTTCCGTGATGATAATTTTGGTATTGTCATGGAACACTTCTACGAAAACACATGTATGACTATCTTGATTCTGTCATAAAATTGTCATGGATGTACATGCATGACAAAAAACGTGACCTACTGTGACAAACACCTATCATCACGGAATTGTATTTTTTTGTAGTGTACATCTCCAACGTATTTGTAATTTATGAAGTATTCATGCCATGTTTACAACAATTCTATATGATTTTGGTATGATATGACTAGACTAACCCGGACTGACGCAGTTTTCAGCAGAACTACTGTGGTGTTGTTTTTGTGCAGAAATAGAAGTTCTCGGAATGGGCTGAAATTTTACGGAGAATAATTTTGGAAAATATAAAAAATACTGGAGCAAAAAGATACCAGAGGGGAGTCCCGAGGCCACCACAAGGGTGGGGGCGTCCCCCCTAGGGAGCGCCCTCTGGTCTTGTCACCGCCTCATGGACCCTGTTGACTTGCCCCCAACGCCAAAAGCTCTTATATTTGAGGAAACTTAGAACAAAACCAAGATCGGCAGTTCCGCCGCTGCAAGCCTCTGTAGCCACGAAAAATTAATCTAGGCCCTCTCTGGCACCCTGCCGGAGGGGGCCATCATCACGGAGGCCATGGAGGAGGATCCAGGAGGTGGCCATCATTGCCATGGAGGTCAAGGACCAGAGGGAGAACCTCTTCCCATCTAGGGGAGAGGACATGGAGGAGGAAGCGCAAGGGGGGAGACCCTCTCCCCTCTCTCTCGGTGGTGCCGGAGTGCCATTGGGGGAACCATCGCCGCGGTGATCGTCTTCATCAAGATCACCATTTTCATCACGTTCCTCATCTTTTTGGCGGTCCACTCTCCCACACCGCGCTGTAATCCCCTACTTTAACATGGTGCTTTATGCCACATATTATGATCCAATGATGTGTTGCCATCCTATGATGTTTTGAGTAGATTTCTTTTGTCTTTTGGTGAGTTGTATGTTTTATTCTGGTGTTGTCCTATGGTGCCTTCCGGACCGCGCACACGTGAAGGATTCCTGCTCTAGGGTGTTGCAATACGTTCATGATTCACTTATAGTGGGTTGCTCGAGTGACAGAAGCTTAAGCCCGAGTAAGGGGGTTGTTGTGTATGGGATAAAGGGGACTTGATGTTGGGGAACGTAGTAATTTCCAAAAAATTCCTACGCACACGCAAGATCATGGTGATGCATAGCAACGAGAGGGGTGAGTGTTGTCCACGTATCCTCGTAGACCGAAAGCGGAAGCTTTAGCACAACGCGGTTCATGTAGTCGTACGTCTTCACGATCCGACCGATCAAGTACCGAACGTACGGCACCTTCGAGTTCAGCACACATTCAACTCGATGATGTCCCATGAACTCCGATCCAGCAGAGCTTTGCGGGAAAGTTCCGTCAGCACGACGGCGTGATGATGATGTCGATGATGCTACCGACGCAGGGCTTCGCCTAAGCACCGCTATGACATTACCGAGGTGGAATATGGTGGAGGGGGGCACCGCACACGGCTAAGAGATCAATGATCATTTGTTGTGTCCAGAGGTGCCCCCCTGCCCCCATATATAAAGGATCAAGAGGGATAGGGCGGCCGGCTAGGAGGAGGCGCGCCAGGGAGGAGTCCTACTCCCACCGGGAGTAGGACTCCCTCTTTTCCTAGTTGGAGTAGGAGGGGAAAAGGAAGGGAGAGAGGAGAGGAAGGAAAGGGGGGGGGGGCGCACGGCCTGCCCTGGCCTCCCCTCCTCTTCTCCACTAGGGCCCACTGATGACCCACAAGTATAGGGGATCTATCGTAGTCCTTTCGATAAGTAAGAGTGTCGAACCCAACGAGGATCAGAAGGAAATGATAAGCGGTTTTCAGTAAGGTTTTCTCTGCAAGCATTGAAATAGTAGGTGATAGATAGTTTTGTGATAAGATAAATAGTAGCGAGCAAAAAGTAAATAAAGTAAATAAAGTGCAGCAAGGTGGCCCAATCCTTTATGTAGCAAAGGATAAGCCTGGACAAATTCTAATAATGAAGAAGGAGCTCAGGGACACATTGGGAATTATCGTCAAGCTAGTTTTCATCACGTTTGTAAGTTTCGCGTTCGGTACTTTGATAATTTTATATGTGGGTCGACCGGTACTTGGGTACTGCCCTAACTTGGACAAGCATCCCACTTATGATTAACCCCTATTGCAAGCATCCGCAACTACCAAAAGGAGAATTAAGGTAAACCTAACCACAACATTAAACATATGGGTCCATATCAACCCCTAACGAAGCAACGCATAAACTAGGGTTTAAGCTCGTCACTCTAGCAACCCATCATCTACTTTTTACTTCCCTATGCCTTCCTCTAGGACCAAATAATGGTGAAGTGTCATGTAGTCGGCGTTCACATAACACCACTAGAGGAAAGACAACATACATCTCATCAAAATATCGAACGAATACCAAATTCACATGACTACTAATAGCAAGACTTCACCCATGTCCTCAGGAACAAACGTAACTACTCACAAAGCATATTCATGTTCATAATCAGAGGAGTAATAATAGCATAATGGATCTGAACATATGATCTTCCACCAAGTAAACCAAATAGCATCAACTACAAGGAGTAATCAACACTACTAGCAACCCACAGGTACCAATTTGTGGTTTTGATACAAGATTGGATACAAGATATGAACTAGGGTTTTGAGAGGAGATGGTGCTGGTGAAGATGTTGATGGAGATTGACCCCCTCCCTATGAGAGGATCGTTGATGATGACGTTGGTGATGATTTCCCCTCCCGGAGGGAAATGTCCCCGGCAGAACAGCTCCGCCCGAGCCCTAGATTGATTCCGCCTCATGGCGGCGGAGTTTCGTCCCGTAAGCTTGCCCATGATTTTTTCCATGGGAAAAGTGATGATATAGCAGAAGATGGACGCCGGAGGCCCACCAGGGGGCGAGGAGATAGGGGCCGCGCCCCATAGGGGGGGCGCCCTCCTGTCTCCTAGACAGGGTGTGGGCCCCCTGGCCTATTTCTTTTTCTCATAAATTCTTATTAAATCCAAAAAGTTGTTTCGTGGAGTTTCAGGACTTTTGGAGTTGTGCAGAATAGGTTTCCAACGTTTGCTCCTTTTCCAGCCAGAATTCCAGTAAGCATTCCCCCTCTTCATGGTAAACCTTGTAAAATAAGAGAGAACAGCCATAAGTATTGAGATATAATGTGTAATAACAGCCCATAATGCAATAAATATTGATATAAAAGCATGATGCAAAATGGACGTATCACCCACTAAACCTCCCGGGGGGTTCCGGTAACCCCTCGGTACTCCGGTATATGTCTGAAACCACCCGAAACACTTCCAGTGTCCAAATATAGTCATCCAATATATCGATCTTCACGTCTCGACCATTTCGAGACTCCTCGTCATGTCCGTGATCACATCCGGGACTCCGAACTACCTTCGGTGCATCAAAACACAAAAACTCATAATACCGGTCGTCACCAAACTTTAAGCGTGCGGACCCCACGGGTTCGAGAAATATGTAGACATGACCGAAACACGTCTCCGGTCAATAACCAATAGCGGAACCTGGATGCTCATATTGACTCCTACATATTCTACGAAGATATTTATCGGTCAAACCGCATAACAACATACGTTGTTCCCTTTGTCATCGGTATGTTACTTGCCCGAGATTCGATCGTCGGTATCTCAATACCTAGTTCAATCTAGATTCTTGGCAAGTCTCTTTACTCATTACGTAATGCATCATCCCATAACTAACTCATTAGCTACATTGCTTGCAAGGCTTATAGTGATGTGCATTCTTGAGAGGGCCCAGAGATACCTCTCCGAGCAATCGGAGTGACAAATCCTAATCTCGAATACGTCAACTCAACAAGTACCTTCGGAGACACCAGAGGGCACCTTTATAATCACCCGATTCGTTGTGACTTTTGGTAGCACACAAGGTGTTCCTCCGTAGCAGGAGTTACATAATCTCATAGTCATAGGAACATGTATAAGTCATGAAGAAAGCAATAGCAACATACTAAACGATCAAGTGCTAAGCTAACGGAATGGGTCAATTCAATCACATCATTCTTCTAATGATGTGATCCCATTGATCAAATGATAACTCATACCTATGGTTAGGAAACTCAACCATCTTTGATCAATGAGCTAGTCAAGTAGAGGCATACTAGTGACACTATGTTTGTCTATGTATTCACACATGTATTATGTTTCCGGTTAATACAATTCTAGCATGAATAATAAATTTTTATCATGATATGAGGAAATAAATAATAACTTTATTATTGCCTCGAGGGCATATTTCCTTCACTTGATACTTTAATGCTATGGTTGGGTTTTACCTTAATGTTCTTTAGTAGTTGCGGATGCTTGCTAGAGTTCCAATCATAAGTGCATATGATCCAAGGAGAGAAAGTATGTTAGCTTATGCCTCTCATATAAAATTGTAATGACGACTACCGATCTTGTTAACAATTGCCTAGGATAATTCCGCACACCGATCCATCATTATTCCACACTCGCTATCTATTATATATAGTAATATATTCTAACTTTATGTTAACAACACCTATTTTTATATTTTAGTTCTCCGATATCATGCAAAGTTATCCTCTTCGTACCCACAACATAGTTTTATTTCTCGTTGCTAGGTGGAAGCAAATGTTCGGTGTACATAGAGTCGTGTGTCACATCCCTAGCTTCTAGTGCTGCCTAGTGTTTGCATCTTGCTTGCATCATGTTTAACTTTCATGGAAACTTGAAGTGGGGATTCTTCAAACCCTAGCACCAGATCAAATCAAATAGGTTCAACCTAAAATAATCTTAAATGAACCCAAAATACCTTTGGAAATGTTCATGATTTTTGATAAAGGTGAAAACCTCTGCCAAAAATGATGAGCATATTTCTTGGCCATTTATGGATTTTTGAATTAACTCATATTGTATTTGAATTGGGGCATTTAAATTCTATAAATATTTTAAATGCTCTAATAATTCTGAAAATAGTTGAGGGCTCTTGGGATTAATCCAGTATGTGCCCACAATTTATTTCAGGATTTTATGAAGTGATTTAGTATTTTACTAAATCCAAAAAAACAACAAAGACAGAAATAGAAAACAGAAATAAAAGAGAGAGAGAGAGAGAGAGAGAGAGAGAGACTTACCTGGCGCTCACCTGGCAGCCCACCTGGCCCAACTCCAGCTGGCGGCCCAGCCCACTAGCTTGAAGAGGTTGTCTTCAACCTCTACCAGTAGGCAGAGGCGTGTCGACAGCGCGCGCGGCCGAGGAGGCCAGCTCCTCCCTGCCTGCCTGCCCCTCCCCGACGCGTCTGGACGACGCCACGCACACCCTGGTCACTCTCCCTCTCTCCCAACCTCTTCCCCTCCTCTGCTCTCTCTCCCTCTCGCCTGAAGCCTTGATCGCACAAGGCCAGCAGAACGCCGCAGCCACTGTGCCCCCCTTGTCTCCCCGTGCTGTCCACGGGCTCCGCCTCCTTCTCCCGCGACTCTCCGTCAACTCGCACGACGCCGGACGCCCTGCATCACCCTCTGCACCGCCATCCTCGCCGCCTCTGCCCCGAGATCGCCGGCGACCTCCCGTCGTCATCAGCCCCTCCCCGAGCACGCCGAGGCTACCCCTGCACTCCCCGTGAGCTCCTCTTCCTTCTCCCCCTAGCCATGTTACACGAGCTGCCCCCTAACCCCGTTGGCCATCATGGTCGGGAGCTCGGCTCCGCCGGCCATGTTGCCCCCGCAGCCACACCTACGGGAACCCGCAACCGAGCACGCCACCATGGTCAGCGCCTCCTCAGGAGACGAACGCGACCAACCCCGGCCCCTGCCGTGCACCATAGCCCCTTCTCCCCTTCCCGCCGAACTCCGGCCGCCGCTGTTGAGCTCGTCGGCGTCGCTTCCGACGTCCCCGTGTCCAACCACCTGCACCACTGGATGCGCCAACTCCCTAGCTACACGTAGCACGTCTCCTCCATCAATTTGGTCACCGGAGGACCAAATCCGAGGCCCTTCGCCGCGTCTGGCCTCACCGGCGTCGAGTCGCCGGCGGGTTTGACCCCGCTGACTAGGGGGTTGACCTCCCCTGGGTCCGGGAAAGTGGGCCCAGAGCCCTGCTAATTTTAGTTTAGTGCTAATTAACTTTTAGTTAACCAGCTAAGTCACTGGCATGTGGGCCCATGCCCTAATTAACTTAGATTAGTATTTAACTTAGCACTAATCAACTCGGTTAAATAGTTGTGACACTGACACAAGGGCCCCACTGGTCAGGTTTGACCTGGACTCTCCCCGTTGACCGCTGAGGTCACAGTGATGCACTGCTGACGCAGTTAATTATTTTCTGGATTTATTCTTATTCAGGAAATTCCAGAAAATAGCCAAAACTTCTAAAAATCATAGAAAATCAACCGTAGCTCAGAATGAAATAATTTATATATGAAAAATCATCAGAAAAATATGAAGAATTTGTTTATGGCACTTCCATGAATGTTTGAGCAAGTTAACCTCACTGAATAGGATAAATCATGAAAAGGGCAATTTATGAACTAGCATTTGGAGTTGGAGTTTAACCTTGTTTGAATTCCACTTCAATTAACTTGGCTAGATATTGAATTAGGTGAATTCAGTACCTTAACATGACATGTCATTCATGTGAATGTGCATTGCATTGATTGTGTTCTTTCTCTGTCTGCCGGTGTTGCTCCCCCTCGGTAAACATATGTTCCGACAATGAGATCGATGACACCGATGAAGAGCTATACTATCTTCAGAAGTGCCAGGCAAGAAAAACCCCCTTGTTCATTCCGATACAATCCTACTCTCTCGCTCCTGCTCTCTTTTACTGCATTAGGACAACAACGATTCAGCTGTTACATGCTGCGGTAGTTGAACCCCTTTCCTCTGCATGACCTGTCATTGCCACATTAAATAGATGAAACCCACTAGCATGAGTAGGAGTTGTTTGAGCCCTGATGTGCCTACTCATTCATGTTTTTTTGTCATGCCTGCTATTGCTTAGAGTTGTGTCAGGTCTGATTCATCAGGGATGAACTAGATGTGTGTGAACATGTCCTACTGTGTGTGAGCTAATTGTTTGAACACGATTTGGTAAAGGTAACGGTGAGAGGCCATGTAGGAGTACATGGTGGGTTGTCTCATTGCAGCCGTCCTCAGGAACTGAGTTCTGTGTTTGTGATCCATGAACAGTTACTACCACACATTGGGTTCCGGTAATTCGACCCCCCTCGACTTATTAATCAACATGATCTCTATCCAGGAGTAGCAACTAGTTTCTGGTGTTTGTAGGTAGTGTTAGTAGTCTACCAAGTGGCACCCGTGCAGGTGGGCTTGGGACAGAGACTAAACCTGATGGCCGGTGTACCAAGTGGCACCGGATGGTGGACTTGGGAACCCTGCACACATCGTTTGGGGCCGTGGCGACACCGGCCGGATCTCCTTGCGGATGGAACCCGAATAGGCGATAAACCTGGATGAGAGACTTGTGTGGTTAGTCGGTCGTGGCCGACTCCTCGCCAAAGCTTCCGCTTGAAGGTTGCGAGATACAGGGGAGGTGTACATGGCGGTAAGTGGCGAGCGTGTGTGAAGAAGTACACCCCTGCAGGGTTAACATTATCTATTGAATAGCCGTGTCCAGCGGTAAAGGACTTCAGGTTGCACATGCGGTTCATAGACAAGTGAAAGTTGATACTCTAAAACATGCAAGATAAGCGTGAGTGCTATGGATGGCGTTCTCGTAGGGAGACGGGAGCGGATCCATAGTGGTGTATTGATATGGTGATTATGTGGACTCGTGTGCGCCACCTCAAAAGAGTTACTTGCAGTCGTAGTGTAGGATAGCCACCGAGTCAAAGCTGGCTTGCTATAGTTAAACTCCACCACCCCTTTGTTGATACCGATGCATATGTAGCTAGTTCTGATGTAAGTCTTGCTGGGTACATTTGTACTCATGTTTGCCTATTTTAGGTTTTGCAGAGAGACTTCAGTCTCGCTAGTAGTACCGCATGGACTTCGACGTTTAGCTTGTTACCTCAGCTACGATCTTGTGCCCTCGGCAGGATCTGGTAGATAGTCAGGCTTCTCAACCTTTTTCATTTGTAGATGTCTGTACTCAGACATGTTAAGCTTCCGCTTGTGCTTGTTGCTTGTATGCTCTGTATGTTGGGTCATTAGACCCATGTTTGTAACATCTCGCTCCTCGGAGCCTAATGAATAAATACTTTGAGTTCCAGAGTCTTGTTGTGATGCCATGTTGTATTTGCACATATTGAGCATATTGTGTGTATGATTGAAATGCTTGGTATGTGTGGGATCCGACAACCTAGTTGTTTACCCTTGGTAGCCTCTCTTATGGGGAAATGTAGTCTTGTGCTTCCATAAGCCATAGTAGTCCGCTTCTGCCCGGTTCACGGAGTCCTGCTAGCCCAAAGACTACTGCTCCGGAGCACTTGGTGGCGGCATGTGATTCACTTCGTTCCTGTATACGTCCCTTTGGGGAAATGTCACCCGGCGACATCCGGAGTCCTGCCTAGCCTGCTACAGCCCGGGTTCCCGAGTCCTGTTAGCCAGTGATACAGCCGGATTCAGCTGGCGTCAACCGACATGCTCGATGTTGATTCATGTATGCATGTCCCTATAAGTTAGTGCCACTTTGGGTTCACGACTAGTCATGTCGGCCGGGTTCTCTGTCATATGGATGCTAGCGACACTATCATATCGTGAGCCAAAAGGCAAACGGTCCCGGGCCATGGTAAGGCGACACTCGTGGGAATACCGTGCGTGAGGCCGCAAAGTGATATGAAGTGTTACCGGCTAGATCGATGTGACTTGGAATCGGGTCCCGACAGCTTTGGTATCGAGCTTTGTTGCTGTAGGATTACCAAGCCAAACTGGTCGAAGTTGTGTCTAGAAATGCTTTAGTTATATAAGGGAATTGATTGTGGAAGAGAACGTAAGGCTCTTTTTACTCCTTATACCTCATGGCCTTCTAATCTGAGTCATCCTCTTCTCTTCTACGGGGATTAAGAACTAGGCCTTCTCATCTATCTATCAGGATGACGTGTTACTAATCCATAGACTTATAGAATTGATAGTTTCAAATCTCAGTTCAGTTTTTACTACTTCTGTATGTTAACTGTTGATCTCGGAACCTTGATATGATGTTGTTGAGTGGTTATGCCACCATTTTGCATGATGTCTCAAATCTTTTTGAGCATTTACAACCGTTATGCTGTCCGAGTCATCCCAGGTTTCTAAACTATCTGATGCATTTGCAAATTCTTCCTTCCTGTTCACGGTGTCATTTTGGTCAGAATAAGCACACTAATCATCTGTTGAGGTAGCCCTTGCCTTGACATATATGTTGGAACTAGTATTATGACCCTAGGCATCTTAGAGGATCACTTGGTAATATGGCCATGTTTTTGTGTTCCCAGTGTGATGATTCTGGCCGTCATTCTCGAAAGCATCCCGTGATGCCATTTAGTAGTAGGTATTCTACTCCTGGGTTCTTAACCCGAGATTCACCCTACTTACCTCGTGTTGATAGTATTGCTCGTACCTTCAGGATATTAGTAACCTTTGCACTAGTCCTCGCTGTTCGTGGTATTTCCTTCTTCCAAATACCATGAACCATTAAGGCAGAAGTTCTTTGAACTAAAAGATCACAATCAGAGTACTCTTGAGGAGTTCTCCATTCATAATTGTGATTCTGCCAGTTCTACCTTTCTGCATGAGTTATCTAGAAGAAACCTGTTGAACTTGTTTCGACATATTAATCTATGCATCCACAACTCAGAAAGATATATGTTCCTTTGAGTTGTTTCCATTGTAGCTGTATTCCGATCCCCGCCTATCAGTTGGTAGTCAGGAGTAGTTGTGCATTCATGTTATCGATGCCTATTACTCATGTGGTCCGTCAAGCCATTCTATTTCGGAATGACTAGTGAAAGTGCTAGTTATCTACTAGAGGGGGGGTGAATAGGTGATTTTTAGGAAAGTCTTCAAAACATGAATGTTTCGAAGACAAACAATAGAAATGACCTAATTGATATGCAGCGGAAGATAAACTACAACAAGCAAGCCATAGTCAAGTATGCAATAATGTGAACTGACAAGACTAATAGCAGCTATGTAGTAAGGATCGGGATGGAAGATAGTATGAAGCCAAACAACGATAGTAGTCAAGCAATGAAGTCAAGCAGATAAGACATATAATCAATGACTTCACGAAGACAAACTCAAGGTAAAGGAGGAAGGGATAGAACCGGTCACTTGTTGAAGACACAGATTTGTTGGACCAGTTCGATTCTTTGTGACAAGCTGTACATCTGGTTAGGGAGGCTGAGATTCAACTCGAGAAGACCGCGTCTTCACCTTATTCCCTTGAGCTAAGGACACACAGTCCTCGCCCAATCACTCTGGTAAGTCTTCAAGGTAGACTTCCGAACCTTCACAGACTGACGTTCACCGGCAATCCACAATGACTCTTGGATGCTCGAATGCGACGCCTAACCGGGTGGAGGATTCACAGTCCTCAAGTGTAATAAGTCTTGGTCACCTGACGGAAAGACTTGATGATGCCTAACACTCTTTGGCTCTGGGTGTTTGGGCTTTGTCCTCGCAAGGATTTCTCTCTCTCAAAGGCTTCGAGGTGGGTTGCTCTCAAACGATAAAAGCCGTGCACTAACTCTGAGCAGCCACCAATTTATGGTGTAGGGGGTGGGCTATTTATAGCCACTAGTCAACCCGACCTTTTATGTCCGAAATGACCACGGGTCACTAAGGAACTGACACGTGTTCCAACGGTCAGATTTCAAACACACACGGCAACTTTACTTGGGCTACAAGCAAAGCTGACTCATCCAGCTCTGGATAAGTTTTGCTCTCATTGTCTTCGCTCGAAGACATAGGATTTTGGTTGAGCATCACTTCAGTCATTCTGACTATGATCACTTGGACCCCACTTAACAGTACAGTGGTTCCTATGACTCAACAAAGAAGAAGAGGAAACAACGAAACAACACAGTCTCCGCGCTCCATAGTCTTCACTTAGTGTCTTCTCATGTCATAGTCTTCAATGTGAATATCTTCACATACCACCATTGTCGTCAATGTCTTCATACATTTTTAGGGGTCGTCTCCGGTAGGTAAACCGAATCAATGAGGGACACTACCTGCGTTATCCTGCAATTCTCACAAACGCATTAGTCCCTCAACCACATTTGTCGTCAATACTCCAAAACCAACTAGGGATGGCACTAGATGCACTTACAATCTCCCCCTTTTTGGTGATTGATGACAAACTGGTTGAAGTTTTCAACGGGGATAAAAATATGTGAAATTGTAAAGGATAGGGAATTGTCTTCATAAGTGGCAAAGGCTCCCCCTGAAGATGTGCATATAAGTAGTTTGCTTTTGGAATGCAAATGCACATGGCAGGTTGTACTTGTGGAGATCCTCTTCAACTTATGAAGATAATTCATCATGCATGAAATGATATAGCTAAAAGAATGACATGCATAATGAAAAATGGACGTCTGCAGAGTGATCTAAGTGCGGAAGTTATCGTTGCACATGCGGAATTTATCATCGCACCAGAGTGAAGCAAATAAGTAGCAGACGACCATCGGGTTTAAGTGTTACAACTCAAAGAACCAAATGTATCAAAAGCGAGAGTTATAAACACTAGGCAAAATATTTATGCAACCGCCCTTATGAACCCTCTTGAAGACTATCAAACTCATATGCTTCTCCCCCTTTTGTCAGTAAGGACCAAAAAGGTTTGAAGACATAGAGCATCTACTCGTCCTCTTCAGAAGTAGATGATGCAGCAGGGTTGTCGTTGTTGGTTGGCGGTGCTGAGCGAGCTTGGCGATGTCGATTCGTGCGAAGTAGGGGCGGTGAGGTAGCATCATCTTCATCATCGATCACTCTGGCATTGATTCTTGCAGCGGAGGAAGAATAGTCGAGTCTTCAAGTGATGGAGTTCGTCAGTGGACTGCATTCCATGGAGGAGTGGAGTCAAACTTGAAGCGTTCGGTGAAGCCATCGTCTTGAAGATCTGCTGACCGAAAGGAGGTCAAACTCTTCCATGATCGCCGATAGGTCTCGTGAGTGACAAAAGCATTCTTGGTGGCAAGGTTTCAAATGCGATTGACGTGCACCAAGAGGCTTTGCAGTTAACGCTTGAGCCAGGAGTGATGCTTATCTTGCTTTTGATGCAACGCCACAAGAAGTTCTCGATCATTGAGGACTCGAGAGCGCTTCCGAGGCCTTTGGCCAATTGTGCTCTCAGTGGCTTCGGTCCATGCACGATGAGGCGACGTGTGTTCCCAGCCGAGGATAGACACGAGATACCGCTTGGACGCCTTCCATAGGTTGAGGAAGATGTGATGATCTGCATTACGAAGACTTAGTGGCGTTTTAAGGTGCTCGTGGTATATGGCTTCAATAGACATATCAACCTCTGGTAGAAAGATCGAGATGATTGCGGCGAGGGTTGATAGTTGATAGCAGAGTGCATCTTGATGAGGCGCATGACCCATGGAGCATAGAACTTCAGACCAAACAGATCAGATCCAGACGCAACCAGTTGTCGAATGAAGAATTCTTACGTGTTGAAGCTGATGCCATTGAAGATGTAGAGGACCAATGTCTTCATTGCTCCTTCTAGTTTTGCAGAAGATGAATGCCCTTTGATAGGCCATAGGGTTCGCCTGATGATGTGATATATGGTACGAGGCAGATACTCAAGGTCATCAACAAAGAAGTGCTGAAGGTATTCAACATCGTGTGGCAGTGGCTTCATCATGCTCAACATCTGACTCATGTCGGGTTCTGGCTTATGAAATATGCTCTCCAAGGCATCGCGGTGGAGTTGACATCCAGGTTCAAATAGCTCTCCGGGAGTGGGTAGGCCTGTGAGCTCAATGATGTCAAGACCTTTGGCTTCATGATGGACATTTCCTGTCATCCACTCGAGAACCCATGTCTTCGTATCTCTGTTGTAGCCGCGGATGTGGAGAGTAGCATAGAATTGAAGCACTAATTCTTCATTCCAGTGTTCTTTGTCTGTTATGAAACCAAGCAGACCTGCATCATGAAAGCAATCAAGTGCTTCTTCTAAGCACGGCAGTCCGGCAATGGCTTCAGTGTCAAGGCGCATATGAGGGAAAATGCGGCCTTGGTCATCTGAGAACAGGAGTAATAGCTTCTTTGTCGATAGCTCGAAACGGTCGATGAGATCATTGGCCTTGTGTAGGGGTTCTTTACCTTTGTCAAAGAAAGTGTTGTGGGCTTTGAAGCCATTTGCATTGAAAGAACCCGTTGAGGTGGCGGTGCTCGAAACCTTGGCGATCTTGGCTTCGCTTACGGACTGAGGCCTATGCTCAATATGATAGTCGAACTGAGGACCAGAGGCATGAGGTGTTGGGACTAGAACGGGCCATCTTACTGTGACTAGCTCACCATAGTTGTATGCTTGCTCGATTGTGTAGGGCCTTGGTGGCGGAACAGAGAGCGGCAAAGAATCGAGGCTTCGGCTGCTCGGCAGATGCTCGGGAGCAGTTGCCTCATTGGCTTCGTGCACAGTTCCTGATGGCTTCAAGAGCGGTTGGTACAGGCTCCACATTGGCTTCAGCCATGACCACGTCATTGGCTTCATTGGTGTTGGAGGTGGCAGCCTCAATGTTTTCAACCTCCACTTGAGGAGCTGGAGGGTCGAATCGCACGTTGATATCGGGGATCACTTCTTCAATTATTGGGGGTGTAGGAACATGTTCTTTTTCTTCTCGGGTGTCTTCGGCTGATGCAGCCGGATTGTCTTCAGCAGCTTTGGCTTCAGACTCAGAGACATTCACAGTTGGAGTGGCTTCTGAAAACACTTGACGTGCAATAGGTTGGTGGTGCACTTCTCCTTCTGGAACGCTCGAAAGAGGTACTTGAGGCCTTTGACCTTTGCGAAGCCTGCGAAATGCTGGCGACGCCTTTGGAGATGGGGTTGGCTGGGCCTCAAAGTCTTCCTCTTCTTCTTGCTGTTGTTGTTGGGGAGTGACTTGTTGTTGGGGAGTACTGGGGGAGTCTTGTTGTTGCGGGCGATCAGCCCATGAAGCATCCTGAGCAATTGGCGTCAGAGGACGACCAATGCCGATGAGGTCGTTGTTAAATGCGAACAAAGCGATGATACCACATTGTACTCGATCCGAGGAAGAACTTCATCATCTTCAACATTGTCTTGGTGACCAATGTCTTGGCGATGATGGGATCAGCTGGAATCTCTTCAGCTTCAGGAGCCTCTGTGGAAGCAGGCTCATGAACAGTCATGCGAAGTTCTTGGGTTGCAGACAAGGGACGAACCACTGAAATGGGTTCAACAATCAAGGGCTCTGTGGGAGCAGCCCGATTCTTCTTGGTCTTGAGCTTCTTTTTGGAGGGAGCAGCATCAGAGGCTTCAGGAAGTTTCCTTTTTCTGGCTTCAGCCTCGGCAGCCCTCGTCTTCTTACATTGAGAAGCGGTTGGCCGGACCTTTGGCTTCGAGCAGTCATGCTGCTTGGGAAGACTATGCGGGCTCTTCACGCCTTGAAGGTGCAGCTTGGTCGATTGAAGACTTCTTTTTCTTTGCAGCCATCCTGGTTCGATGCCAGACGGCCAAGAGCCTTGCGCTTCTCAGCCTCATTGTAGGCAAGCACGCACTTGTCAGCTAGAGCCTTCATGCGCTCACGAGAGCCTCTGGCTTCTTCACGCTTCTTGACAAAGTTTTCTTTGAGGTCGTGCAGCATGACCTTAAAGTTTTTGACGTCTTGCACGCTGAGTGCAGCCATATGCTTCTTGAACTGAGCCTTCTCATAGTCAATCTTGTGCTTCAGTTCAACAATGCGCTGAGCTAGAGCTAGCTCAGAAGCAATGGCGCCGTTGAAAGAGACGCTGAGGCCAATAGGAAGTTGCAGATCTTCAAAACTGATGTTTGGGGTATCAAACCATTCATCAATGAAGTGATGGATGATTGCCACATCAAAGAGAGGAAAATTGTTGAAGATTTCTGCTTCTTCTTTGCTCTTGATAAATTGCTCAAGGGCATCATCTGCAAGATCGTCATCACTAGACAGATCAATGTGCTCTTCACGCAGAATGGCAGCAGGGGTCGATGTCGATTCAGTGTTCTTGACAATTTTCTTTCTCTTCTCCATCTTCTTGGAGATGCGGGATTGATCCTCGAGACTATGCAATCGGCTTGAGGAGGTGCGATGCTGGCTTCACACGTGAAGCTTTTGGAGGAGCGGTGACTTTGAAGCCTTGACTTTCTTAAGCCTGCGGCTTTGGAGCAGGAGCAGGAGCTTGAGTTGGGGCTTCATCGAGTCGGCATTGTCATCGAATGATCCACTTTGGCACCTTGGACCAGGGATGTAGGTGATGAGGCCATCAAGGTTTGAAAAGGGACCGATGACATTGGGTTCAAGATCACGTGAGCCGTCAAAGACGGGGAGCAAAGGGACCAGGGTTGAAGTCTAATCCCAATGACTTCTTGTTTTCCTTTGCGAAGCCTTTGCATCTTTGGAAGTTGCGCTTGAAGAGATTGTCGCCACGACACGAGCAAAGACGTTGGGTCGGCATTCTCAAGCCGAGGTCCACGGACCATGCAAGGATAGAAACCTTGTGCAATAGCTTGACCATGTTCTTGGGTGGAAGGCCTCGAAACAGAATATCACCCCAAGGGCTTCTGATGGCATTCTTCTCGGCATATTCCTGTGTGACGAAATTGTACTTGAACCACTGTTCAGCCCAATATCGTCGAATCCATTGGATTCGCGTCTTGCGCTAATTGTAAGTTTCTTCGGGATCTGTTTTGTACAGCTCTGCGAGGTCATCAGGCAGATCTTTTGAGGTTCCCTCATGACGCTGTCTGCCGCCCTTCCTGACTGATTTATCTATAGCCATGAGCTTCAAACTGAATGGCTTCACGTTCAAAGGCTTCAAAGGCTTGCGTTTGCTGGACGGATGAGGAACCGGCCGGAGAGTTAGTTTGATCTTGTAAGAATTCTGCAAATGAATGAGACTATGAGAACCAAGGATTCTCCCACGGACATGTACTGTGATGACATTAGAGATGCGAGGGAAGGGAAGAGGTCATATGAATTCTCGTAAGATTTTGAAGATAAATCGGTTTGAAGACATTGACCTCATGATGCGAAGACATTCACTTATACGCCGAGAGTTGGTTCCAGATTTATGCGAATCCGTGAATAAGTGCAAGTGAGGAATCTAACTAGTCGTGAAGCTTAAGTGAATATACTAGGCGACGAGATGCGCAGAATAGATCTAACATAGTATGGGCGTAAACCAATTTTGGCAAGTAGGATGAATCTTGAAGATCAAAAGATGGTAAAAATAGAGTTATATTTACCGCTCAAGAACTGCTAGAAGGGAGGAAAGGAGGCCGAGCAGTTCAATCCACCGTGCCCTAACTTGGTGACGGAGGACACCTACTGCGGCGGAGATGAAGATGTTCGCGGAGGCGTGAAGACGGCGATGGAGAGGTTGCGGCAGCTAAGCGCCGTCATTTGGCGTCGTCGAGAGCTAGCGGTGGCGCTAGGGTTTTGACGAGGTGGAGAGGTGGAAGAAGATTTTCTTTACTGCAGGGGACAGGTATTTATAAGGGGGTGTGCGGCACAGTGCAATTACGCAGGTGCCTCTGGCGGTTCACATCTGAGGGGCACATGGCACGCATGTAACATACTCTGAGATATCCCACATTCCCACGCCCGCCAGATTTGTCGGATGGTCGTGCCGGCTTCTCCGGAATTCAACATTAAGGATGAATCATTTAAAACAAACTTAAAGTTTGTCTCTGTGTCTTCTGCTGACAAGGACGCAGAGAAGACATTCGATAATTTCAATAGAATGCATATGATTTGGACAGATAGAGTTTGAGATAGAAAGCATAGAGAGATTGGGGTCCGATCACATTCACTTAGTTCAAAAGATTCAACTTGAAGACATAGCTATAACTGAATGCTGTAGAGGACAGAACAATATATATATTTATCAGACAGCAACCAAATCAACATCGTGAAGAAAAACATGAAGATAGGTTGAAGTTGAAGACAAATCGAATGCGAAGATATTGCAGAAATAACGCCATGAGTAAAACACTTCAAACAAAGAAATTTGGTGGTGGCGTTTCCCACCGTATAGGAAGTATTAGACCCAGACACGGCGCACAATTATCGTGGCGCTCCGAAGTCAAATTCCACGTTAATGTATTCACACTCAGAATGTAAGTCTTCATTAGATTGAAGACATACGTTACTTCGTGTGTTGCACATCTAAGTCATCAGCATGCATAAGTGTTAGGATGTATGCTTGATCACAGGACATTTGAGGATTCCAAGATATTTATCTCACACCGTAACTTGCAAAACCTTTTCTCATCCAAGGGCTTTGTGAAGATATCGCGATTGCTCTTCGGTGTTGGCGTGAATGATGTCAATATCTTTCTTCATGACATGATCCCTGAGAAAATGATGACGAATTTCAATGTGCTTTGTCTTCGAGTGCGCATTGCTCTTGTCAGTACATTTTGTCCTGTAACGCTTGTACTTCCAGGGATTGGTAGTTGATTATGTAGCATCAATCTGCATCTTATCTTCATTATCCTCTATCCCTTCTAGTATTATCATATCTATAATTACTCTCTAGAAAATGTAGAGTACAGGCAATGCTTATGAAGAAGATTCTATGCTGAAATTCTTGAGTTATCCTTCCCTTGACATGGAGAAGGGCATTATAAAGCCGGTGTTAACTGTTAATATAAGTCAATCCTTCTAAAGCCTTTATCTTCAACTGTTGTTTAATTTCCTCATACTCCTTATCGTAAACTGCTATTTAGCTTGCTGTTTCTATCAAAATGCATGTTCGCAACAACCGTAAGTTCCAAATTTTACTTGTAAAACCAAATTCCTTATTCATACCATGCACATTACTCAATACTCCCTATATGTATGCTTGTTTTTGTGGATCTATAATCCAGTGTGTGGTGAAGCAGCCCATGTTTGCACCTTGTCATCTCCTGTTTTATCTTATTGATGTGGCTGATGGTATGAACAACATGTCATGCACATTAACCAAAATAGATACAATGATTGTCTTTGCCCTTCATCTATGCTTGTTATGTTAACATGGTAATCCAGTAGTGTGGTGAAGCTCCCCACATTATGAATAATGCCAAATTATGCTATTGATATTTTGAACTTACTCTTCATTTTCTAATTTGAAATTGGATGGAATTGACAGCACAGTTATCATCTTTGTTTATACACGTGCAAAACATGTCATCTCTCTGCTTGTTTCAGGGTGATATTCCTGATGGCATGCACAAGTCTGCTGAAGGCTGTGAGACAAACCCAACCTATATTGCAGCAAAGAAGGCAAAACATCTTGAAGATAGCGAGACAACCCCAAAGTCTTGTCTTGATGCAGTGTTCAAGTTACTTGAGACTAGCCGTCAGACAAGCTCACAGAATTCACTGTCTGAATTAGTTTGACTTTTTCAGTCCCAAGTTCTAGCAGAAAGGCATTCTACAACTCAACTTCGACTTGAAGTTCTATCTCTAAGAAAGATTGAGGAGAACACCAATGAGAACCTCATTGCTAAACAGCTACACCTGGAAGCTATGACCGACATGCTAGGTCGGTCTCACCCTTGCTTTCGGCTGACTTGCCTGCAGCGGTTCAGCAAGGCTAACCTTTCTTGAACTGTCTTGGAAGTGGTCTTGGTTCAGTATTATTTTGTTACACTCCAATGGTGCCCAGTTTTTGTAATCTCCTTCTTCGTTGCACTTTATGATCACTGGTGGCGAACCTCGGTGCCCAGTGGATGTAATATACCATAAATCCTTTATTGTATGGTGTCGGTTTATTCTAAGTTACTATGCCGTAATTTCTTTATTGTATAGAGTAGGTTTGTTCTTAATTCCTACTAGTTACTGCCATCATTCGCTATCTAAAAAAATGGAGAATATCTGATGTAGTCGACTGGGCTGAAACATTCGCCTCTAACGGGCCTGCTTTTTAGCGGGCCACAATTGGGTCGGCCTGCAACTTTCTTGGGCCTGAAAGGCCATTGGGGCCTTCACACTTTGTGTCAGGCCCATAACTTACACGGGCCTATATTCGGCCCAAAGTTTAGTTGGGCCTTTAGTGGACCCAGTTCTTAGTTGGGCCCATGTAGCTTTGGGCCATTAACAGGCTGAATATTCTACTGGCATGTTACGACCTAGAAGAAACCATGGGCCTTTAGCAGGCCGAGATGCATGTTGGGCCTCAATTTTCACTAGTCGTCGACGGGCCTTCAGCAGGCTGAAATGTAGACCATGCCTTTTTTGGCCCAGTTATATGACGGGCCATTACCAGGACGAAACATATCTCGGGCCTTAGTTGGCCCACTGATATCATGGGCCTTTAAGAGGCTGAAAAGCTTAGTAGAGGCATCAACGGGCCGAATTATTTGACAGGCCTTTAACAGGCCCAAAGTCACGTTAGGCTGAACTAATGCCACCTTTATCACGGGCCGTTAGAGGGCCGGATGTCACGTCGGGCTGAAATGGGCCCATGTCTACATCGGGCCTCTAACATGCCGAAATGTCACTGGGCTGTAATTGGGCCCAAATATTCGACGAACAATTAACGGGCCAGGTCTGGCTTCGGGCCGTAAATGGGCCATGTTTAAACAAGTCGTTATTGGGATGGCCCACTAGTACCTGAGTAAATACTACGGGCCTTTGACTAGGCCGACCTTTTTAACCTATATGGGCCTCTGTTGGGCCCTGCCACATGTCGACGTATCATAGGCATGTCTCCTCCATTGGACGGATGACATCCGGCCCACTGTGGAGTAGACACGTGTTTCCTCCAGCCAATGATGATTTTACACGTGGAAATCCCCATTGGTCCGGGCTGTTAACGGGTTATCAGATCCAAACCGGAACCCGGTAGCTTAACAGCGACCCGTTACGGTGGATGCCATGTGTCGGTTACCCTTGACGAAAGCACTTCCATGACGCACTATTTATCGTCATGGAAGTGGACACTTCCGTGATGATAATTTCGCTATTGTCATGGAAAACTTCTACAACAGCACATGTATGACTATCTTGATTCTGTCATAAAATTGTCATGGATGTACATGCATGACAAAGAACGTGACCTACTGTGACAAACACCTATCATCACGGAAGTGTATTTTTTTTGTAGTGTACGTCTCCAACGTATTTGTAATTTATGAAGTATTCATGCCATGTTTACAACAATTCTATATGATTTTGGTATGATATGACTAGAACTAACCCGGAGTGACGCTGTTTTCAGCAGAACTACCGTGGTGTTGTTTTTGTGCAGAAATAAAAGTTCTCGGAATGGGCTGAAATTTTACGGAGAATAATTTTGGAAAATATAAAAAATACTGGAGCAAAAAGATACCACAGGGGAGTCCCGAGGCCACCACAAGGGTGGGGGCGTCCCCCCCTAGGGAGCGCCCTTTGGTCTTGTCACCGCCTCGTGGACCCTGTTGACTTGCCCCCAACGCCAAAAGCTCTTATATTTGAGGAAACTCTAGAACAAAACCAAGATCGGCAGTTCTGCTGCCGCAAGCCTCTGTAGCCACGAAAAATTAATCTAGGCCCTCTCTGGCACCCTGCCGGAGGGGGCCATCATCACGGAGGCCATGGAGGAGGATCCAGGAGGTGACCATCATCGCCATGCAGGTCAAGGACCAGAGGGAGAACCTCTTCCCATCTAGGGGGGAGGACATGGAGGAGGCAACGCAAGGGGGAGACCCTCTCCCCTCTCTCTCGGTGGTGCCGGAGTGCCATTGGGGGAACCATCGCCGCGGTGATCGTCTTCATCAAGATCACCATTTTCATCACGTTCCTCATCTCTTGTAGGCGGTCCACTCTCCCACAGCCCGCTGTAATCCCCTACTTGAACATGGTGCTTTATGCCACATATTATGATCCAATGATGTGTTGCCATCCTATGATGTTTTGAGTAGATTTCTTTTGTCTTTTGGTGAGTTGTATGTTTTATTCTGGTGGTGTCCTATGGTGCCTTCCGGACCGCGCACACGTGAAGGATTCCTGCTCTAGGGTGTTGCAATACGTTCATGATTCGCTTATAGTGGGTTGCTCGAGTGACAGAAGCTTAAGCCCGAGTAAGGGGGTTGTTGTGTATGGGATAAAGGGGACTTGATGTTGGGGAACGTAGTAATTTCCAAAAAATTCCTACGCACACGAAAGATCATGGTGATGCATAGCAATGAGAGGGGAGAGTGTTGTCCACTATCCTCGTAGACCGAAAGCGGAAGTGTTAGCACAACGCGGTTCATGTAGTCGTACGTCTTCACGATCCGACCGATCAAGTACCAAACGTACGGCACCTTCGAGTTCAGCACACATTCAACTCGATGACGTCCCACGAACTCCGATCCAGCAGAGCTTTGCGGGAGAGTTCCGTCAGCACGACGGCGTGATGATGATGTCGATGATGCTACCGACGCAGAGCTTCGCCTAAGCACCGCTATGATATTACCGAGGTGGAATATGGTGGAGGGGGGCACCGCACACGGCTAAGAGATCAATGATCATTTGTTGTGTCCAGAGGTGCCCCCCTGCCCCCATATATAAAGGATCAAGGGGGATAGGGCGGCCGGCTAGGAGGAGGTGCGCCAGGGAGGAGTCCTACTCCCACCGGGAGTAGGACTCCCTCTTTTCCTAGTTGGAGTAGGAGGGGAAAAGGAAGGGAGAGAGGAGAGGAAGGAAAGGGGGCGCACGGCCTGCCCTGGACTCCACTCCTCTTCTCCACTAGGGCCCACTGATGACCCACAAGTATAGGGGATCTATCGTAGTCCTTTCGATAAGTAAGAGTGTCAAACCCAACGAGGATCCGAAGGAAATGATAAGCGGTTTTCAGTAAGGTTTTCTCTGCAAGCACTGAAATAGTAGGTGATAGATAGTTTTGTGATAAGATAAATAGTAGCGAGCAAAAAGTAAATAAAGTAAATAAAGTGCAGCAAGGTGGCCCAATCCTTTATGTAGCAAAGGATAAGCCTGGACAAATTCTAATAATGAAGAAGGAGCTCCCGAGGACACATTGGGAATTATCGTCAAGCTAGTTTTCATCACGTTTGTAAGTTTCGCGTTCGGTACTTTGATAATTTGATATGTGGGTCGACCAGTACTTGGGTACTGCCCTAACTTGGACAAACATCCCACTTATGATTAACCCCTATTGCAAGCATCCGCAACTACAAAAAGGAGAATTAAGGTAAACCTAACCACAACATTAAACATATGGGTCCATATCAACCCCTAACGAAGCAACGCATAAACTAGAGTTTAAGTTTCTGTCACTCTAGCAACCCATCATCTGCTTATTACTTCCCTATGCCTTCCTCTAGGCCCAAATAATGGTGAAGTGTCATGTAGTCGACGTTCACATAACACCACTAGAGGAAAGACAACATACATCTCATCAAAATATCGAGCGAATACCAAATTCACATGACTACTAATAGCAAGACTTCACCCATGTCCTCGGGAACAAACGTAACTACTCACAAAGAATATTCATGTTCATAATCAGAGGAGTAATAATATGCATAATGGATCTGAACATATGATCTTCCACCAAGTAAACCAAATAGCATCAACTACAAGGAGTAATCAACACTACTAGCAACCCACAGGTACCAATTTGTGGTTTTGATACAAGATTGGATACAAGAGATGAACTAGGGTTTTGAGAGGAGATGGTGCTGGTGAAGATGTTGATTGGGATTGACCCCCTCCCTATGAGAGGATCGTTGATGATTACGTTGGTGATGATTTCCCCCTCCTGGAGGGAAGTGTCCCCGGCAGAACAGCTCCACCAGAGGCCTAGATTGATTCCGCCTCGTGGCGGCGGAGTTTCGTCCAGTAAGCTTGCCCATGATTTTTTCCGTGGGAAAAGTGATGATATAGCAGAACATGGACGCCGGAGGCCCACCAGGGGGCCCAGGAGATAGGGGCCGCGCCCCATAGCGGGGGGGGGGGGCCTCCTGTCTCCTAGACAGGGTGTGGGCCCCCTGGCCTATTTCTTTTTCTCATAAATTCTTATTAAATCCAAAAAGTTGTTTCAGGACTTTTGGAGTTGTGCAGAATAGGTTTCCAACGTTTGCTCCTTTTCGGCGAAATTCCAGCCGGCATACCCCCTCTTCATGATAAACCTTGTAAAATAAGAGAGAACATCCATAAGTATTGAGATATAATGTGTAATAACAGCCCATAATGCAATAAATATTGATATAAAAGCATGATGCAAAATGGACGTATCACCCACTAAACCTCCCGGGGGGGTTCCGGTAACCCCTCGGTACTCCGGTATATGTCCGAAACCTCCCGAAACACTTCCAGTGTCCAAACATAGTCATCCAATATATCGATCTTCACGTCTCGACCATTTCGAGACTCTTCGTAATGTCCGTGATCACATCCGGGACTTCGAACTACCTTCGGTGCATCAAAACACAAAAACTCATAATACCGGTCGTCACCAAACTTTAAGCGTGCGGACCCTACGGGTTCGAGAAATATGTAGACATGACCGAAACACGTCTCCAGTCAATAACCAATAGCGGAACCTGGATGCTCATATTGGCTCCTACATATTCTACGAAGATCTTTATCGGTCAAACCGCATAACAACATACGTTGTTCCCTTTGTCATCGGTATGTTACTTGCCCGAGATTTGATCGTCGGTATCTAAATACCTAGTTCAATCTCGTTACCGGCAAGTCTCTTTACTCATTACGTAATGCATCATCCCATAACTAACTCATTAGCTACATTGCTTGCAAGGCTTATAGTGATGTGCATTACTGAGAGGGCCCAGAGATACCTCTCCGACAATCGGAGTGACAAATCCTAATCTCGAAATACGTCAACTCAACAAGTACCTTTAGAGACACCTATAGGGCACCTTTATAATCACCCAGTTACGTTGTGACGTTTGGTAGCACACAAGGTGTTCCTCCGGTAAGCGGGAGTTACATAATCTCATAGTCATAGGAACATGTATAAGTCATGAAGAAAGCAATAGCAACATACTAAACGATCAAGTGCTAAGCTAACGGAATGGGTCAAGTCAATCACATCATTCTTCTAATGATGTGATCCCATTGATCAAATGATAACTCATATCTATGGTTAGGAAACTCAACCATCTTTGATCAATGAGCTAGTCAAGTAGAGGCATACTAGTGACACTATGTTTGTCTATGTATTCACACGTGTATTATGTTTCCGGTTAATATATACAATTCTAGCATGAATAATAAACTTTTATCATGATATGAGGAAATAAATAATAACTTTATTATTGCCTCTAGGGCATATTTCCTTCACTTGATACTTTAATGCTATGGTTGGGTTTTACCTTAATGTTCTTTTGTTGCGGATGCTTGCTAGAGTTCCAATCATAAGTGCATATGATCCAAGGAGAGAAAGTATGTTAGCTTATGCCTCTCATATAAAATTTTAATGACGACTACCGATCTTGTTAACAATTGCCTAGGATAATTCCGCACACCGATCCATCATTATTCCACACGCGCTATTTATTATATATAGTAATATATTCTAACTTTATGTTAACAACACCTATTTTTATATTTTAGTTCTCCGATATCATGCAAAGTTATCCTCTTCGTACCCACAACGTAGTTTTATTTCTCGTTGCTAGATGGAAGCAAATGTTCGGTGTACGTAGAGTCGTGTGTCACATCCCTAGCTTCTAGTGCTGCCTAGTGTTTGCATCTTGCTTGCATCATGTTTAACTTTCATGGAAACTTGAAGTGGGGATTGTTCAAACCCTAGCACCAGATCAAATCAAATAGGTTCAACCTAAAATAATCTTCAATGAACCCAAAATGCCTTCGGAAATGTTCATGATTTTTGATAAAGGTGAAAACCTCTGCCAAAAATGATGAGCATATGTCTTGGCCATTTATGGATTTTTGAATTAACTCATATTGTATTTGAATTGGGGCATTTAAATTCTATAAATATTTTAAATGCTCTAATAATTCTGAAAATAGTTGAGGGCTGTTGGGAGTAATCCAGTATGTGCCCACAATTTATTTCAGGATTTTATGAAGTGATTTAGTATTTTACTAAATCCAAAAAAACAACAAAGACAGAAATAGAAAACAGAAATAAAAGAGAGAGAGAGAGAGAGAGAGACTTACTGGGCGCTCACTGGCAGCCCACAGCCCAACTCCAGTGGGCGGCCCAATCGGGCTTGAAGAGGTTGTCTTCAACCTCTGCCAGTAGGCAGAGGCGTGTCGACAGCGCGCGCGGCCGAGGAGGCCTGCTCCTCCCTGCCTGCCTGCCCCTCCCCGACGCGTCTGAACGACGCCACGCACCCCCCTGGTCACTCTCCCCTCTCTCCCGCCCTCTTCCCCCTCCTCTGCTCTCTCTCCCTCTCGCGCCCGGCCTTGATCGCAACCAGCGCCGCCCATGCTTGCCGCAGCCACTGTGCCCCTCTTGTCTCCCTGTGCTGTCCACGGGCTCCGCCTCCTTCTCCCGCGACTCTCCATCAACTCGCATGACGCCGGACGCCCTGCATCACCCTCTGCACCGCCATCCTCGCCGCCTCTGCCCCGAGATCGCCGGCGACCTCCCGTCATCATCAGCCCCTCCCCGAGCACGCCGAGGCCACCCCTGCACTCCCCGTGAGCTCCTCTTCCTTCTCCCCCTAGCCATGTTACACGAGCTGCCCCCTAACCCCGTTGGCCATCATGGCCGGGAGCTCGGCTCCGCCGGCCATGTCGCCCCTGCAGCCACACCTCACGGAACACCGCAAATCGAGCACGCCACCGTGGTCAGCGCCTCCTCAGGAGACGAACGCGACCAACCCCGGCCCCTGCCGTGCACCATAGCCCCTTCTCCCATTCCCGCCAAACTCCGGCCGCCGCTGTCGAGCTCGCCGGCGTCGCTTCCGGCGTCCCCGTGTCCAACCACCTGCACCACTGGATGCACCAACTCCCCAGCTACACGTAGCACGTCTCCTCCGTCAATTTGGTCACCGGAGGACCAAATCCAAGGCCCTTCGCCGCGTCTGGCCTCGCCGGCGTCGAGTCGCCATGATTGACCTCGCTGACTAGGGGTTGACCTCCCCGGTCCGCAAGTGGGCCCAGAGCCTCGCTAATTTTAGTTTAGTGCTAATTAACTTTTAGTTAACCAGCTAAGTCACTGGCATGTGGGCCCATGCCCTAATTAACTTAGATTGGTATTTAACTTAGCACTAATCAACTCGGTTAAATAGCTGTGACACTGACACAAGGGCCCCACTGGTCAGGTTTGACCTGGACTGTCCCCGTTGACCACTGAGGTCACAGTGACGCAGTGCTGACGCAGTTAACTATTTTCTGGATTTATTCTTATTCAGGAAATTCCAGAAAATAGCCAAAACTTCTAAAAATCATAGAAAATCAACCATAGCTCAGAATGAAATAATTTATATATGAAAAATCATCAGAAAAATATGAAGAATCTGTTTATGGCACTTCCATGCATGTTTGAACAAGTTAACCTCACTGAATAGGATAAATCATGATTAGGGCAATTTATGAACTAGCATTTGGAGTTGGAGTTTAACCTTGTTTGAATTCCACTTCAATTAACTTGGCTAGATATTGCATTAGGTGAATTCAGTACCTTAACATGACATGTCATTCATGTGAATGTGAATTGCATTGATTGTGTTCTTTCTCTGTCTGCCGGTGTTGCTCCCCCTCGGTAAACGTATGTTCCGACGATGAGATCGATGACACCGATGAAGAGCTATACTATCTTCAGAAGTGCCAGGCAAGAAAAACCCCCTTGTTCATCCCGATACAATCCTACTCTCTCGCTCCTGCTCTCTTTTACTGCATTAGGACAACAACGATTCAGCTGTTACATGCTGCGGTAGTTGAAACCCTTTCCTCTGCATGACCTGTCATTGCCACATTAAATAGATGAAACCCACTAGCATGAGTAGGAGTTGTTTGAGCCCTGATGTGCCTACTCATTCATGTTTGTTTGTCATGCCTGCTATTGCTTAGAGTTGTGTCAGGTCTGATTCATCAGGGATGAACTGGAGGTGTGTGAACATGTCCCTTGTGTGTGAGCTAAGTGTGTGAACACGATTTGGTAAAGGTAACGGTGAGAGGCCATGTAGGAGTACATGGTGGGTTGTCTCATTGTAGCCGTCCTCAGGAACTGAGTTCTGTGTTTGTGATCCATGAACATTTACTACCACACATTGGGTTCCGGTAACTCGGCCCCTCTCGGCTTATTAATCAACTTGATCTCTGTCCAGGAGTTGCAACTAGTTTCTGGTGTTTGTAGGTAGTGTTAGTAGTCTACCAAGTGGCACCCGATACAAGTGGGCTTGGGACAGACTAGGCACAAGGGGCCGGTGGACCAAGTGGCACCCGGATGGTGGACTTGGGAACCCTGCACACATCGTATGGGGCCGTGAGCGACACCCCGGCCGGATCTCCTTGCGGTTGGAACCCGAATAGGCGATAAACCTGGACGAGAGACTTGTGTGGTTAGTCAGGTCGTGGCCGACTCCCTCGCCAGGCTTCCACTTGAATGTTGCCGAGATACACGAGGTGTACATGGCGGTAAGTGGTGAGAGCGTGTGTGAAGAAGTACACCCCTGCAGGGTTAACATTATCTATTCGAATAGCCGTGTCCGCGGTAAAGGACTTCTGGGTTGCCTGTATAGTTCATAGACAAGTGAAAGTGGATACTCTAAAACATGCAAGATAAGCGTGAGTGCTATGGATGGCGTTCTCGTAGGGAGACGGGAGCGGATCCATAGTGGTGTATTGATATGGCGAATATGTGGACTCGTGTGCGCCACCTCAAAAGAGTTACTTGCAGTCGTTGTGTAGGATAGCCACCGAGTCAAAGCTGGCTTGCTGCAGTTAAACTCCACCACCCCTTTGTTGATACCGATGCATATGTAGCTAGTTCTGATGTAAGTCTTGCTGGGTACATTTGTACTCACGTTTGCCTATTTTATGTTTTGCAGAGACTTGGTCTACGCTTAGTAGTACCGCATGGACTTGACGTTTAGCTTGTTACCTCAGCCACGATCTTGTGCCCTCGGCAGGATCTCAGTAGATAGTCGGGCTTCTCAGCCTTTTTCATTTGTAGATGTACGTACTTTCGGACATGTTAAGCTTCCGCTTGTGCTTGATGCTTGTATGCTCTGTATGTTGGGTCATGAGACCCATGTTTGTAATATCTCGCTCCTCGGAGCCTAATGAATAAATACTTTGAGTTGTAGAGTCTTGTTGTGATGCCATGTTGTATTTGCACATATTGAGCATATTGTGTGTATGATTGAAATGCTTGGTATGTGTGGGATCCGACAACCTAGTTGTTTACCCTTGCTAGCCTCTCTTATGGGGAAATGTAGTCTTGTGCTTCCATGAGCCATAGTAGTCACTTCACAGCCCGGTTCACGGAGTCCTGCTAGCCCAAAGACTCTTGCTCCGGAACACTTGGTAGCCGGGCATGTGATTCACTTCGTTCCTCGTATACATCCCTTTGGGGAAATGCCACCGGCGACATCCGAGTCTGCCTAGTAGCCTGCTACAGCCCGGGTTCCCGAGTCCTGTTAGCTGCTATAGCCCGGATTCGCACGCTGCTCACCGACATGCTCGATGTTGATTCATGTATGCTTGTCCCTATAAGTTAGTGCCACTTTGGGTTCACGACTAGTCATGTCGGCCCGGTTTCTCTGTCATATGGATGCTAGCGACACTATCATATACGTGAGCCAAAAGGCGCAAACGGTCCCGGGCCATGGTAAGGCGACACTCGTGGGAATACCGTGCGTGAGGCCGCAAAGTGATATGAGGTGTTACCGGCTAGATCGATGTGACTTGGAATCGGGGTCCTGACAGCTTTGGTATCAGAGCCTGTTGCTCAGAGGATTACCAAGCCAAACCGGTCGAAGTTGTGTCTAGAAATTCTTTAGTTATATAAGGGAATTGATTGTGGAAGGAACGTAAGGCTCTTTTTACTCCTTATACCTCATGGCCTTCTAATCTGAGTCATCCTCTTCTCTTCTACGGGATTAAGAACTAGGCCTTCTCATCTATCTATCAGGATGACGTGTTATTAATCCATAGACTTATAGAATTGATAGTTTCAAATCTCAGTTCAGTTTTTACTACTTCTGTATGTTAACTGTTGATCTCGGAACCTTGATATGATGTTGTTGAGTGGTTATGCCACCATTTTGCATGATGTCTCAAATCTTTTTGAGCATTTACAGCCGTTATGCTGTCCGAGTCATCCTGTGTTTCTAAACTATCTCGATACATTTGCAAATTCTTCCTTCACATTCACGGTGTCCTTTTGGTCGTAATAAGCACACTAATCGTCTGTTGAGGTACCCCTTGCCTTGACATATATGTTGGAACTAGTATTATGAGCCTAGTCATCTTAGAGGATCACCTGGTAATATGGCCATGTTTTTGTGTTCCCAGTGTGATGATTCTGGCCGTCATTCTCGAAAGCATCCCGTGATGCCATTTAGTAGTAGGTATTCTACTCCTGGGTTCTTAACCCGAGATTCACCCTACTTACCTCATGTTGATAGTGTTGCTCGTACCTTCAGGATATTAGTAACCTTTGCATTAGTCCTCGATGTTCGTGGTATTTCCTTCTTCCAAATACCATGAACCATTAAGGCAGAAGTTCTTTGAACCAAAAGATCACAATCAGAGTACTCTTGAGGAATTCTCCATTCATAATTGTGATTCTCGCCATTTCTACCCTTCTCGCATGAGTTATCTAGAAGAAACCTGTTGAACTTGTTTCGACATATTAATCTATGCATCCACAACTCAGAAAGATATATGTTCCTTTGAGTTGTTTCCATTGTAGCTGTATTCCGATCCCCGCCTATCAGTTGGAAGTCAGGAGTAGTTGTCATTCATGTTATCGATGCCTATTACTCATGTGGTCCGTCAAGCCATTCTATTCCGGAATGACTAGTGAAAGTGCTAGTTATCGACTAGAGGGGGGGTGATTAGGCGATTTTTAGGGAAGTCTTCAAAACAAGAATGTTTCGAAGACAAACAATAGAAATGACCTAATTGATATGCAGCGGAAGATAAACTACAACAAGCAAGCCATAGTCAAGTATGCAATAATGTGAACTGACAAGACTAATAGCAGCTATGTAGTAAGGATCAGGATGGAAGATAGTATGAAGCCAAACAACGATAGTAGTCAAGAAATGAAGTCAAACAGATAAGACATATAATCAATGACTTCACGAAGACAAACTCAAGGTAAACGAGGGAAGGGATAGAACTAGTCACTTATTGAAGACACAGGATTTGTTGGACCAGTTCCAGTTGCTGTGACAACTGTACATCTGGTTAGGGAGGCTGAGATTCAACTCAGAAGACCGCGTCTTCACCTTATTCTTCTTGAGCTAAGGACACACAGTCCTCGCCCAATCACTCTGGTAAGTCTTCAAGGTAGACTTCCGAACCTTCACAGACGACGTTCACCGGCAATCCACAATGACTCTTGGATGCTCAAAACGCGACGCCTAACCGGCCGGAGGATTCACAGTCCTCAAGTGTAATAAGTCTTCGTGTCACCTGCATGTAAAGACTTGAGTGATGCCTAACACTCTTTGGCTCTGGGTGTTTGGGCTTTGTCCTCGCAAGGATTTCTCTCTCAAAGGCTTCGAGGTGGGTTGCTCTCAAACGACAAAAGCCGTGCACTAACTCCGAGCAGCCACCAATTTAAGGTGTAGGGGTGGGCTATTTATAGCCACTAGGCAACCCGACCTGTTGTGTCCGAAATGACCACAGGTCACTAAGGAACCGACACGTGTTCCAACGGTCGATTTCAAACACACACGACAACTTTACTTGGGCTACAAGCAAAGTCGACTCATCCAGCTGGATAAGTTTTGCTCTCATTGTCTTCGCTCGAAGACATAGGATTTTCGTTGAGCATCACTTCAGTCATTCTGACTATGATCACTTGGACCCCACTTAACAGTACGGTCGTTCCTATGACTCAACAAAGAAGAAGAGGAAACAACGAAACAACACAGTCTTCGCGCTCCATAGTCTTCACTCAATGTCTTCTCATGTCATAGTCTTCAATGTGAATATCTAACATACCACCGTTGTCGTCAATGTCTTCATACATTTTTAGGGGTCGTCTCCGGTAGGTAAACCGAATCAATGAGGGACACTACCTGCGTTATCCTGCAATTCTCATAAACGCATTAGTCCCTCAACCACATTTGTCGTCAATACTCCAAAACCAACTAGGGTGGCACTAGATGCACTTACAATCTCCCCTTTTGGTGATTGATGACAAACTGGTTGAAGTTTTCAACGGGGATAAAATATGTGAAATTGTAAAGGATAGGAATTGTCTTCATAAGTGGCAAAGGCTCCCCACGAAGATGTGCATATAAGTAGTTTGCTTTTGGAATGCAAATGCACATGGCAGGTTGTACTTGTGGAGATCCTCTTCAACTTATGAAGATAATTCATCATGCATGAAATGATATAGCTAAGAGAATGACATGCATAATGAAAAATGGACGTCTGCAGAATGATCTAAGTGCGGAAGTTATCGTTGCACATGCGGAATTTATCATCGCACCAGAGTAAAGCAAATAAGTAGCATACGACCATCGAGTTTAAGTGTTACAACTCAAAGAACCAAATGTATCAAAAGCGAGAGTTGTAAACACTAGGCAAAATATTTATGCAACCGCCCTTATGAACCCGCTTGAAGACTATCAAACTCATATGCTTCTCCCCTTTTGTCGATGAAGGACCAAAAGGTTTGAAGACATAGAGCATCTACTCGTCCTCTTGAAGTAGATGATGCAGCAGGGTTGTCGTTGTTGGTTGGCGGTGCGAGCGAGCTTGGCGATGGTCGATTCATGCAGTAAGGCGGTGAGGTAGCATCATCTTCATCATCGATCACTCTGGCATTGACGGTTGCATGGGAGGAAGAATAGTCGAGTCTTCAAGTGATGGAGTTCGTCGAGGGCTGCATTCCGTGGAGGAGTGGAGTCAAACTTGAAGCGTTCGGTGAAGCCATCGTCTTGAAGATCTGCTTGACCGAAAGGTGGTCAAACTCTTCCATGATCGCCGATAGGTCTCGTGAGAGACACAAGCAGTCTAGGTGGCAAGGTTTCGAATGCGATTGGCGTCCACCAAGAGGCTTTGCATTTGACGCTTGAGCCAGGAGTGATGCTTATCTTGCTTTTGATGCAGCGCCACAAGAAGTTCTCGATCATTGAGGACTCGAGAGCGCTTCCGAGGCCTTTGGCCAATTGTGCTCTCAGTGGCTTCAGTCCATGCACGATGAGGCAGACGTGTGTTCCCAGCCAGGGGATAGACACGAGATACCGCTTGGACGCCTTCCATAGGTTGAGGGAAGATGTGATGATCTGCATTCTGAAGACTTAGTGGCGTTTTGGCAGGCTCAGGGTATATGGCTTCAATAGACATATCAACCTCTGGTAGAAAGATCAGATGATTGCGAGCAGAGGGTTGATAGTTGATAGCAGAGTGCATCTTGATGAGGCGCATGACCCATGGAGCATAGAACTTCAGACCAAACAGATCAGATCCAGACGCAGCCAGTTGTCGAATGAAGAATTCTTGCGTGTTGAAGCTGATGCCATTGAGGATGTAGAAGACCAATGTCTTCATTGCTCCTTCTAGTTTTGCAGATGATGAATGCCCTTTGATAGGCCATAGAGTTCGCCTGATGATGTGATATATGGTACGAGGCAGATAATCAAGGTCATCAACAAAGAAGTGCTGAGGGTATTCAGCATCGTGTAGTAGTGGCTTCATCATGCTCAGCATCTGACTCATGTCGGGTTCTGGCTTATGAAATATGCTCTCCAAGGCATCGCGGTGGAGTTGACATCCAGGTTCAAATAGCTCTCCGGGAGTGGGTAGGCTTGTGAGCTCAATGATGTCAAGAGCTTGGGCTTCATGATGGACATTTCCTGTCATCCACTCGAGAACCCATGTCTTCGTATCTCTGTTGTAGCCGCGGATGTGGAGAGTAGCATAGAATTGAAGCACTAATTCTTCATTCCGGTGTTCTTTATGCATTATGAAACCAAGCGACACTGCATCATGATAGCAATCAAGTGCTTCTTCTAAGCATGGCAGTCCGGCAATTTAAAGTGTCAAGGCGCATATGAGGGAAAATGCAGCCTTGGTCATACAGAACACAGGAGTAATAGCTTCTTTGCTGATAGCTCCAGGAACGGTCAGATGAGATCCTTGGCCTTGTGTAGGGGTTCTTTGCACTGTCAAAGAAAGTGTTGTGGGCTTTGAAGCCATTTGCATTGAAAGAACCCGTTGAGGTGGCAGTGCCTGGAAACCTTGGCAGTCTTGGCTTCGGCTTCTGGACCTGAGGCCTATGCTCAATATGATAGTCGAACTGAGGACCAGAGGCATGAGGCGGAGGGACCAGAACGGGCCATCTTACTGTGACTAGCTCGCCATAGTTGTATGCTTGCTCGATTGTGTAGGGCCTTGGTGGCGGAGCAGGGCGATGGCAAAGAATCGAGGCTTCAGCTGCTGCACAGATACCGGGAGCAGTTGCCTCATTGGCTTCAGCCTGATTCTGCAGTGGCTTCAAGAAGCGGTTGGTACAGGCTCCACATTGGCTTCAGCCATGACCACGTCATTGGCTTCATTGGTGTTGGAGGTGGCAGCCTCAATGTTTTCAACCTCCACTTGAGGAGGCTGGAGGGTCGAACGCTTGCACGTTAATATCGGGGATCACTTCTTCAATTATTGGGGGTGTAGTAACACGTTCTTTTTCTTCTCGGGTGTCTTCGGCTGATGCAGCCGGATTGTCTTCAGCAGCTTTGGCTTCAGACTCAGAGACATTCACAGTTGGAGTGGCTTCGAAAACACTTGACGTGGCAACAGGTTGGTGGTGCACTTCTCCTTCTGAGCAGCTTCGAAAGAGGTACTTGAGGCCTTTGACCTTTGCGAAGCCTGCGAAATGCTGGCGACGCCTTTGAAGATGGGGTTGGCTGGGCCTCAAAGTCTTCCTCTTCTTCTTGCGGTTGTTGTTGGGGAGTGACTTGTTGTTGGGGAGTACTGGGTGAGTCTTGTGGTTGCAGGCGATCAGCCCATGAAGCATCTGAGCAATTGGCGCCGAGGATGACCAATGTCGATGAGGTCGTTGTTCGCATTTAACAGCGATGATACCACATTGTACTCGATCCGAGGAAGAACTTCATCATCTTCAACATTGTCATGGTGACCAATGCCTTCGTGAGTTATGGGATCACCGCTGGAATCTCTTCACCGTGGAGCCTCTGTGGAAGCAGGCTCATGAACAATCATGCGAAGTTCTTGGGTTGCGTGACGAGGGACGAACCAATCGAAATGGGTTCAACAATCAAGGGCTCTGTGGGAGCAGCCCGATTCTTCTTGGTCTTGAGCTTCTTTTTTGAGGGAGCAAGATCGAGGCTTCAGAAGTTTCCTTTCCTGGCTTCAGCCTCGCAGCTCGCTTCTTCTTCGCTCAGAAGCGGTTGACTGGACCTTTCGATTCGAGCTACCATGCTGCTTGGGAAGACTATGCGGGGCTCTTCCCGCCTTGAAGGTGCAGCTTGGTCATTGAAGACTTTTTTCTTTGCAGCCATCCCGGGTCGATGCTGACGGCCAAGAGCCTTGCGCTTCTCAAATTTCATTGTAGGCAAGCACGCACTTGTCACCAGAGCCTTCATGCGCCACGAGAGCCTCCGGCTTCTTCACGCTTCTTGACAAAGTTTTCTTTGAGGTCAAAGCATGACCTTAAAGTTTTTATGGCGCTTGCACGCTGAGTGCAGCCATATGCTTCTTGAACTGAGCCTTCTCATAGTCAATCTTGTGCTTCAGTTCAACAATGCGCCGAGCTAGAGCTAGCTCGAAGCAATGGCGCCCGTTGAAAGAGACGCCGAGGCCAATAGGAAGTTGCAGATCTTCAAAACTGATGTTTGGGGTATCAAACCATTCATCAATGAAGTGATGGATGATTGCCACATCAAAGAGAGGAAAATTGTTGAAGATTTCTGCTTCTTCTTTGCTCTTGATAAGTTGCTTAAGGGCATCATCTGCAAGATCGTCATCACTAGATGATCAATGTGCTCTTCACGCAGAATGGCAGCGAGGCGATGTCGATTCGGTGTTCTTGACAATTTTCTTTCTCTTCTCCGCCTTCTTGGAGATGCGGACTGATCCTCGACCGTGCAATCGGCTTCGGGAGGTGCGATGGCTGCTGGCTTCACACGTGAAGCTTTTGGAGGAGGAGCTGACTTTGAAGCCTTGACTTTCATAAGCCTGCGGCTTTGGAGCAGGAGCAGAGCTGGAGCTGGGCTTCATCGAGTCAAGATTGTCATCGTAATGATCCACTTTGGCACCTTGGACCAGGATGTAGGTGATGAGGCCATCAAGGTTTGAAAAGGGACCCGATGACATTGGGTTCATCATCACGTGAGCCGGCCAAGACGGGGAGCAGAGGGACCAGGGTTGAAGTCTAATCCCAATGACTTCTTGTTTTCCTTTGCAGAAGCCTTTGCATGCTGGAAGTTGCGCTTGAAGAGATTGTCGTCACGACACCAGAGCAAAGACGTTGGGTCGGCATTCTCAAGCTGAGGTCCACGGACCATGCAAGGATAGAAACCTTGTGCAATAGCTTCAGCCATGTTCTTGGGTGGAAGGCCTCGAAACAGAATATCACCCCAAGGGCTTCTGATGGCATTCTTCTCGGCATATTCCTGTGTGACGAAATTGTACTTGAACCACAGTTCAGCCCAATATCATCGAATCCATTGGATTCGCGTCTTGCGCTGATTGTAAGTCTCTTCGGGATCTGTTTTGTACAGCTCTGCGAGGTCATCAGGCAGATCTTTTGAGGTTCCCTCATGATGCTGTCTGCCGCCCTTCCTGACTGATTTATCTGTAGCCATGAGTTTCAAACTGAATGGCTTCACGTTCAAAGGCTTCAAAGGCTTGCGTTAGCTGGACAGACAGGAACTGGCTTCGGGAGAGTTAGTTTGATGCTGTAAGAATTCTGCAAACGAATTCAGACTATAAGAACCAAGGGATTCCCCCACGGACATGTACCTGTGACAGCATTAGAGATGCGAGGGAAGGGGAAGAGGTCATATCCATTCTCAGAAGATTTTGAAGATAAATCGGTTTGAAGACATTGACCTCATGATGCGAAGACATTCACTTATACGCTGAGAGTTGGTTCCAGATTTGTACGAATCCGTGAATAAGTACAAGTGAGGAATCTAACTAGTCGTGAAGCTTAAATATACTAGGCAAAGACGAGATGCGTATGAATAGATCTAACATAGTATGGGCAGAAACCAATTTTGGCAAGTAGGATGAATCTTGAAGATCAAAAAGATGGTAAAAATAGAGTTATATTTACCGCTTCGAAGAACTGCTAGACGGGAGGAAAGGCGGCCGAGAAGTTCAATCCACCGTGCCCTAACTTGGCGACGGAGGACACCTACGGCGGCAGCGGAGATGAAGATGTTCGCGGCCGGCGTGAAGACGGCGTCGGAGAGGTTGCGGCAGCTAAGCGCTTCGTCGCCGGCGTCGTCGAGAGCTAGCGGTGGCGCTAGGGTTTTGAAGAGGTGGAGAGGTGGAAGAAGATTTTCTTTACTGCAGGGGACAGGTATTTATAAGGGGGTGTGCGGCACAGCGCAATTACGCAGGTGCCCCTGGTGGTTCACATCTGAGGGGCACATGGCACGCATGCAACATACTCTGAGATGTCCCACGTTCCCACGCCCGCCAGGTTTGTCGGATGGTCGTTCCGGCTTCTCCGGAATTCAACAGTAAGGATGAATCATTTAAAACAGACTTAAAGTTTGTCTCTGTGTCTTCTGCTGACAAGGACGCAGAGAAGACATTCGATAGTTTCAATAGAATGCATATGATTTGGACAGATAGAGTTCGAGATAGAAAGCATAGAGAGATTGGGGTCCGATCACATTCACTTAGTTCAAAAGATTCAACTTGAAGACATAGCTATAAGTGAATGCTGTAGAGGACAGAACAATATATATATTTATCAGACAGCAACCAAATCAACATCGTGAAGAAAAACATGAAGATAGGTTGAAGTTGAAGACAAATCAAATGCGAAGATATTGCAGAAATAACGCCATGAGTAAAACACTTCAAACAAAGAAATTTGGTGGTGGCGTTTCCCACCGTATAGGAAGTATTAGACCCAGACACGGCGCACAATTATCGTGGCGCTCCGAAGTCAAATTCCACGTTAATGTATTCACACTCAGAATGTAAGTCTTCATTAGATTGAAGACATACGTTACTTCGTGTGTTGCACATCTAAGTCATCAAGATGCATAAGTGTTAGGATGTGTGCTTGATCACAGGACATTTGAGGATTCCAAGATATTTAGCTCACACCGTAACTTGCAAAACCTTTTCTCGTCCAAGGGCTTTGTGAAGATATCGCCATTGCTCTTCGGTGTTGACGGAATGATGTCAATATCTTTCTTCATGACATGATCCACGAGAAAATGATGACGAATTTCAATGTGCTTTTTCTTCGAAAGTGCCGGACTGGATTGTTGGCAATCTTGATGGCGCTTCGTTGTCACAGAAGAGAGGTACTTGTGTCGATTGATGCCATAGTCCTTGAGAGTTTGCTTCATCCATAGAAGCTGCGCAAAGAAGATCCAGAAGCAATGTATTCAGATTCTGCAGTTGAGAGTGACACAGTTACGCTTCTTTGAAGACCAATGCAGACGAAAGTGATCGTCCTAGAAAGTGACATGTGCCTGATGTAGACTTGCGATCCACCTTGTCACCAGCATAATCAGCATCCGAAAATCCAACCAAATCAAATTTTGAGCCTTTTGGATACCATAATCCTAGTGTTGGGGTGTGAGCGAAATATCGAAGAATTCGCTTCACAGCTAAGTGATGCGATTCCTTTGGTGCCGCTTGGAATCGAGCACACATGCAAACACTAAGCATAATATCTGGCCTAGATGCACATAGGTAAAGTAAGGAACCAATCATGGAGCGGTATACCTTTTGATCAAACTCTTTACCATTGTCGTCGGGACCCAAGTGGTGTTTGGCTGGCATTGGCATCGTGTATCCTTTGCACTCTTGCATTCCAAACTTCTTCAGGCAATCTTGGAGATATTTTTCTTGAGATATAAAGATTCCATTCCTTTGTCGATTTAATTTGAAGACCAAGGAAGAACTTGAGCTCTCCCATCATGGACATCTCGATATTGTTCTTGCATCATGTATCCAAACTCATCACTATACTTACGGTTGGTGCGGTAGAAGATAATGTCATCCACATATATTTGGCATACAAACAGTTCACC
The DNA here is from genome assembly GCA_021605145.1 of Aegilops bicornis. Classification (NCBI taxonomy): domain Eukaryota; kingdom Viridiplantae; phylum Streptophyta; class Magnoliopsida; order Poales; family Poaceae; genus Aegilops; species Aegilops bicornis. The sequence goes on from CM038669.1 coordinate 143,176,743, forward strand.
ATCATATGTCATCGTGAAGAGTGTGGGATCAAGGGATCCAGGTTTGAAGCCTTTGCTCTTCAGGAAGTCTTTGATTGTATCATACCAGGCCCGAGGAGCTTGTTTGAGGCCATACAGTGCTTTATTTAGCTTGTACACCATATCAGGATGTTTTGGATCTTCAAAGCCAGGTGGTTGAGCGACATATACTTCTTCTTCAATCTTGCCGTTGAGAAATGCACTCTTCACATCCATTTGATATAGCAAGATGTTGTGGTGGTTAGCATAGGCTAGTAGTATGCGAATGGCTTCAAGCCTAGCTACGAGGAGCAAATGTTTCATCGAAGTCAATTCCTTCAACTTGAGTATATCCTTGAGCCACAAGCCGTGCTTTATTTATGACGACTTGACCATGCTCATCTTGCTTGTTTCGATATATCCATTTGGTGCCAATAATGTTATGCTTGCGAGGGTCAGGACGCTTGACAATTTCCCAAACATTATTCAGCTTGAACTGTTGAAGTTCTTCTTGCATAGCTTGTATCCATTCTGGTTCCATAAAGGCTTTAGCAACTTTCTTGGGTTCTGATATTGACACAAATGAAAAGTGCCCACAGAAATTTGCTAGCTGTGTTGCTCTTGAGCGAGTAAGCGGAACAGGTGCATTGATGCTATCGATTATCTTCTCAATCTGTACTTCATTTGCAACTCGAGGATGAACTGGACGAATACTTTCCTCATGCTGATCATTGTCATCATTGTCTTCAGGCTGAGCATTGTCTTCAGCTTGGTTAGGTGCAGAAATGATAAGTTCCTCTTCAGGCTGTGCTTCAGAAGGCATGATTTCACCAGTTCCCATCAGCTTGATAGATTCATTTGAAATTTGAGCTTCGTGTAGTGTGCTTGGCAGGAACTCTCTTTGTGAACCATTGGTTTCATCAAATCGCACATCTACAGTTTCGACGATTTTGTAGAGATAAAGATTGAAGACTCTGTAGGAGTGTGAGTCCTTTCCATAACCGAGCATGAAGCCTTCGTGAGCTTTGGGTTCAAATTTTGACTTGTGATGGGGATCCTTGATCCAGCACTTAGCCCCAAATTATCTGAAGTAGCTGACATTTGGCTTCTTGCCAGTAAGGATCTCATAGGAAGTTTTGTTCAGAAGCTTATGGATATAAACACGGTTGATGACGTGACAAGCTGTATCAATGGCTTCAGGCCAGAACTTTCTTGGTGTCTTGTATTCGTCGAGCATTGTACGAGCCATCTCAATGAGGGTTCTGTACTTGCGCTCCACGATGCCATTTTGCTTAGGTGTGTGTATGGAGAAGAGAACTCATGAGTGATTCCCATGGTATCCAGATAAAGATCAAGTCCGGTGTTCTTGAATTCAGTGTCGTTATCACTTCTGATATGCTTGATCTTGATGCCATAATTGTTCATTGCTCGATTAGCGTTGCATGAAGACATCTTGTACTTCAGTCTTGTAGAGAATTATGTGCACCCATGTGTATCTTGAGTAGTCATCAACAATGACGAAGCCGTAGAGACAAGAAGTTGTTGTGAGGGTAGAGTAATGAGTAGGGCCAAACAAATCCATGTGTAACAGCTCGAAGGGTTGAGATGTCGTCATGAATGTCTTCGAAGGGTGCTTTGCCCTAGTCATCTTTCCAGCTTCGCAGGCACCACACAAATGATCCTTCTTGAACTTGACACCTTCGATGCCTATGACATGCTTCTTCTTGGCGAGTGTGTGTAAGTTCCTCATGCCAAGACATGCCCACCTCCGATGCGAGCCAGATTACGAAGCTTTGCAAGAAGACATACGGCAAGCTGTGGACCTGAGAAATCTACCATATATAGATCATCTTTCCTATACCCTTCAAAGACTAGAGACTTGTCAGATTCCATTAGTACAAGGCAACGATATTTTCCGAATATCACAATCATGTTCAAGTCACAAAGCATTGAGACATACATCAAGTTGAAACCAAGGGATTCAACAAGCATCACTTTATCCATGTGTTGATCCTTTGAGATTGCAACTCTACCTAGACCCAATACCTTGCTTTTATCAGTGTCAGCAAATGTGATGTGACTCTTGTCTGATGGACGTAAGGTTGAGTCCATGAGAAGACTTTGATTACCAGTCATATGATTAGTACATCCACTATCCATAATCCATTCTAAAGCATGAGGTGTCATACCCTACAGTATAGTTAGGGGGATAGGCTTCACCAAGAGCATTGTGAAGCATAAACATTTGACGGGCAAGTGGATTATTGAAGCTTAAATCAAGATTAGGACTGATAGGATGAATGGCAAACGGTTCAGGAACAAAATACATAGTGAGACCATTTGGGCATTTGATCTTGTGCCCTACAAGATATTTTAGGTCCCCAAAGAATAGCATCAGATGCCTTTGATTTTCGGCTGGAGACCCTTTCCTGCAAAAGAGAGTTAATTCTTCTTAACCACCCACATCTTCAGGGGTGGCTTAGAAGCAATGAGTCTAAGTGCAGCATCTGAGAATTTCAGCTTTGGAGCCCTAGCAATTAGCCTTGCAGGAGATGAATGATACTCGTATGAACAAGCAGAAAAGTTCTTAGTTCTATGAACATAGCGGTTTGAAGACACACGCTCATATTCATAAATTTGAGTACGGTTTCCACCGCAAAACATTGGCGTTAGGGTGACTCGTGTGAGTCCTCTGTCTGTATGAAGCCTTTGGACCATATGACGCCTTAGGTCTGGGTTTGTCTTCTTCCCAGGTGGTGTCATGATGACATTCACTGGAAAATTCTCAAGACAGCTTTTGGGAACCCAGATCTTCTTCATAGGCGGTCCATTCCTGTAGTTAGTACCACTATACTGGCAAACACTTCACCATTCTCGATTCTTGAACAGCTTATAGTTTGCATCAAAGGATTCATTAATGATAATAGGGTTAGCACAGGTAAATCCAGATAAGGTGGATGGATCCTTGAAGGTCCCTTTGCACAACCCATGTGGTTTTGGGATACTGCCGGGCTTCCAAAGAGGAACCATCAACATTCATTTTCCTCTCGAACCCAACACCCTCTTTCCTAGGGTTTCGGTTCAGAATCGCTTTTGAGGACATCGCAAAGTGTCCGATGCCCTTTAGACTTTTATACATCCCTCGCTTTCAAGCAATGTCTTCAACCTAGCATTTTCATCGGCAATAGCAGTGGTATCCTCCGCAGAGGGGTTAGTTACCACATTAGTAGTTGAAGACAATGCAACAAGAGCAGAGCTTGAACATTCAAAGAACAGAGGTAGCTATATCACGCTCAAGGCATTTTTAGACATGGTGGTTCAAATCCATCCCGAAGGAACCGATACATTGAGCGCAAAGTGACTCATTCTCTTTTTGAAGATCTTCATGAGCCGCTCTCAATTTATCAAGCTCTTACTTCCTTTGAAGATAATCATAGGAGAGCCTTTCATGAGTAGTTGAGAGCGTTTCATGACGACTTTCAAGTTCTTGGTACTTAGCATGAAGATTTTTAATGTCTTCAACTAAGGACTATGAACGTGTCATTTGCGCGTCCAACAGGTCATCGCTTTTGTCTAACAGTTTTTGAGTATGTTCCATAGCTCTTTGTTGTTCGGTTGCAATTTTAGCAAGTGTTTTGTAGCTGGGCTTGGATTCACAATCAGAGTCATCTATGTTTGAAAGTAAGCATCACATGATTTTACCTTGGCACCGCGTGCCATGAAGCAGTAGGTGGGAGCAGGGTCGTCCTTGTCATCGCCTTGACGTTGGTGTAGAAGTCATTGTCTTGATGTTGATGATGAACTTGGCAACATAGGTTGTGGCTAAAGCCAGACTTGCAACGCCTGGTCGGACTCCTCTTGGACTCCACCTCCACCTCCTCAGAAGCAGACTCCTCCTCTGAATCCATTTCCTTGCCAACAAAAGCACGAGCCTTGCCAGATGAGCTCTTCTTATGCGATGAAGACTTTGACGAGGACTTGGAAGAAGACTTTGAAGATTTCTTCTTCTTGTTGTCATCAGAATCATATTTCTTTCTCTTCTTCTTCTTCTTCTCATTGTCCCACTGTGGACACTCAGAGATATAGTGTCCAGTTTTCTTGCACTTGTGACAGGTTCTCTTCTTGTAGTCATGAGTGGAAGCTTCATCATTTCTTGAGCTGGATCGTGAAGACTTTCTGAAGCCTTTAAAATTCCTAGTGAACTTCTGGAACTTCTTCACAAGCATAGCAAGTTCCTTTCCAATGTCTTCGTGGATCATCGTAACCGCAATGATTCTTCTTCGATGAGGAAACAACTTTTGCCTTCAAAGCGCGAAGTTCGGCCATAGTTGGGACCATAGATATCTCTTTTCTCGTAAAGTTGGAACTCATGTGTGTTGAGCCTCTCAAGTATATCGACGGATCGAGTGTCTTGAAGTCGGGGACGTTCTTGTATCATGAGGGCAAGGGTGTCAAAAGAGCTGTCAAGTGATCTCAGTAGTGTCTTGACGATTTCATGCTTGGTGACCTCAGTGGCGCCAAGAGCATGAAGCTCATTTGTGATGTCAGTGAGGCGATCGAACGTGAGCTGGTCATTTTCATTGTCGTTTCTCTTGAAGCGGTTGAAAAGGTTGCGAAGAACACTGATCCTTTGATCTCTCTGGGTTGAGACGCCGTTGACCTTGGATAGCCATCCCAGACTAGCTTCGATGCTTCAGAGCACTCACACGGCCATATCGTCCTTTGGTCAAATGACCATGATGATCTTCTTTGCGCTTGAGTCCAGTTGAATGAACTTCTTGACATCGCTAGGGTGACACCTTCACAGACTTGGGAACGTTGTTCTTGACGACATACCGTAGGTCGACATCAATGGCTTCAAGATGCATGCGCATCTTATTCTTCCAAAGAGGGATAGTCGGCCCATCGAACACGGGCCAAGCAGCGGAGACTTCGATTATCCCCGCAATCGACATAGCTAAAACTCCGGTGGTTAAACCGAATCACACATAACAATGGAGTACCTTGCTCGATACCAATTGAAAGTGCTAGTTATCGACTAGAGGGGGTGAATAGGCGATTTTAGGAAAGTCTTCAAAACACGAATGTTTCAAGACAAACAATAGAAATGACCTAATTGATATGCAATGAAGATAAACTACAACAAGCAAGCCATAGTCAAGTATGCAATAATATGAACTGACAAGACTAATAGCAGCTATGTAGTAAGGATGAGGATGGAAGACAGTATGAAGCCAAACAACGATAGTAGTCAAGCAATGAAGTCAAACAGATAAGACATATAATCAATGACTTCACGAAGACAAACTCAAGGTAAAGGAGGGAAGGGATAGAACCAATCACTTGTTGCAGACACAGGATTTGTTGGACCAGTTCGATTCTTTGTGGCAACTGTACATACATCCGTTAGGGAGGCTGAGATTCAACTCAGAAGACCGCGTCTTCACCTTATTCCCCTTGAGCTAAGGACACACAGTCCTCGCCCAATCACTCTGGTAAGTCTTCAAGGTAGACTTCCGAACCTTCACAGATGACGTTCACCGGCAATCCACAATGACTCTTGGATGCTCAGAACGCGACGCCTAACCGGCTGGAGGATTCACAGTCCTCAAGTGTAATAAGTCTTCAGGTCACATGCATGTAAAGACTTCAGTGATGCCTAACACTCTTTGGCTCTGGGTGTTTGGGCTTTGTCCTCGCAAGGATTTCTCTCTCAAGGCTTCGAGGTGGCTTGCTCTCAAATGACAAAAGCCGTGCATTAACTCTGAGCAGCCACCAATTTATGGTGTAGGGGGTGGGCTATTTATAGCCACTAGGCAACCCGACCTGTTGTGTCTGAAATGACCCTGGGTCACTAAGGAATTGACAAGTGTTCCAACGGTCAGATTTCAAACACACACGGCAACTTTACTTGGGCTACAAGCAAAGTCGACTCATCCAGCTGGATAAGTTTTGCTCTCATTGTCTTCGTCGAAGACATAGGATTTTGGTTGAGCATCACTTGATCATTACGACTATGATCACTTGGACCCCACTTAATAAAGACAAAGTGGTTCCTATGACTCAACAAAGAAGAAGAGGAAACAACGAAACAACATAGTCTTCGCGCTCCATAGTCTTCACTCAATGTCTTCTCATGTCATAGTCTTCAATGTGAATATCTTCACATACCACCGTTGTCGTCAATGTCTTCATACATTTTTAGGGGTCGTCTCCGATAGGTAAACCGAATCAATGAGGGACGCTACCTGCGTTATCCTGCAATTCTCATAAACGCATTAGTCCCTCAACCACATTTGTCATCAATACTCCAAAACCAACTATGGGTGGCACTTGATGCACTTACAACTAGGAGAAACAAACTCCAGTACCTCATCCATATCCAGGATTGGGTCAAAGAAGTTGTGTTCCGCAGATCAAAATGCTAATCTAGCTCTTGTTCTGTTCTACCCTGGAGTATTACCATATTTATATCAAGAATATCATGGGAATTGCACACCATTATATAAACTCTTGATACAGTGATACTTCTCGCCCTCATTATTCATTTCTCGGCTTCCGTGTCGTTGCCACCGGAATGCCGACAAGTGAACCATGATGTGTGAAATCAATACTCCTAGCAACCTTGTTGCCTGGTAGTTAAAGGACAATAACTTCATTCTTAGCGTGTTGGTTCCTGAACCATTGTGCTAAGATAGATTGTGCTACCTAGTCCATTTCCTGGTGCACTCATCGACCAAGGAGTTAGGATTGTGACAATCCCTAGCTCCTTGATCATATCGTCTTGCCCTGAAAAGCAAGATTGTTCTCGAGCTTAATAACATATCGGCGGTTCTTGATTTTCCGAATATCTTCTCGGAAGTATTACCGGGTTGTTTCCTGACTGTTATGTTGAGCTCGTGATCATGTTGGTTTTCTTCTAAACCACCCATTCTCCAAGAATGCGTGTTGAATACCTCGAGCTAGTTGGTTGCTGAACAACAACTTGGAGAGTTGGAAGATAAAAGCTTGCCTAACTTAGTTCGTTCCAAAGGGATATTCTTGTGTAGTGTGTGTTGAAGAAAGATGATATCTTCATCGATTGGTCCCTGCGATCAGTTGTTGGACCTATTGACTTATCAATCCTTTGATTTGAGTGTGGGCTATCGTCAAATCAAATCAGTAGCAACGATGTTCGTAATGTTGTCTTACTCGTGGTTGATCCCTCGAGCATACACCATTACATCTTTTGGTCTGACCAATACCAACACATTGTTCACATAATGGTGGAAGTCCTTGATATGGAAATTACGATGAGTTGTTGTTGAGCCCAACAAAGAAGATCTTGTCTCCTCCATGATTCATGTTGAACATTGAGCTAGTGTTGGAAACTTTTGTAAGCATTGCCTTCGTGGTCCGTTCATGAGGTATATGGTTTGGTGAAAGAAGTGACTTTCTCTGGTTCACGTGAATTTGGTGCAAGTTGCCGCCGTGAGTTCGAGGAAGATTGTTTTGTTTCCTATGGTACCATCCCAAGTCAGTCATGCACGTGCGAAGTGCTCTATGGTTTGATAGGTTGGCCGCCTCCACTCCATATGTGTTCTTAGCACACCAAGCCACTAACTGATTTGCTTAGGGAGAAGGAGTCCCTTCATAAGAGCTAATCCGGACTTATGAAAAGACTTCGATATCCTCGATGATGGTTCCCCACCTGAACTTGGTAGTGTTTAATATAAGACTACTACGTGGCCATGCTTGTCTGGGAAAGCGTGTTCACATGTTTGTAGCAGAACCCGCTCATGTTTTGGAGCTTACTACCATAGTCCATCTCCCGAGAATCTCGCAACATCATCACGTTGATTTGTGTTGCAACCTTTCCTTTTCAGACATGTTGTCTGAAATGTCCTGTTACAAACCAGATCTGAATCTCAGGCAGATACGATGGTTGAAACATTCCCAGCATTTGCATTTTGTTCCCAGCTTGGACCCACCTTTATGCCACTCTACTATGGTCTGCCTTCTTAGTAATTGGTATTCAGGGTCATCTTCAAAAGTGGTCCTACCATGGGTCCCATCCATTTCCGATGATAAGCAAAAATCATCCCTTGCGTTGTCTTCAACAAGGTAGTCCACATCATCCATTCTAGTCCGAGTATGCCATTCCTTCGTACTCCATCAAATGATCGTTTGTGAATTTGCCTTAGGTTGGTATAAGAGTTCCAATGATCTATGTATCAAAAGTAATTCCTTTTTGCCACTTGAGGGAATAATTCTACGAGTCACCTTCCCTAAGGTGCCCCATTATGGAATCATGGCAATTCTTCCTCGCTATTCTGAAACCCTCGTCAAATTGCTTCTTCCGTCCCTCCTAATGCATGTTTTGCCTCTTAGCTCGGGAGATGTTTCCATGTCTCCCTCCGAGAGTTGATCCTGAGTTGATTCGGTCTCTGAGAAGATCGACCCTTCTAGAGTTTTTCCTTTCCTCTCGTTGTCATGTGGGTTGGAGTTCTCAGAGCAACACATCGAGACAAAGATGGTGATCGATTCAACGTTCTTATGGAGTGCCACCTGGATCGTGAAGATTATGTTAGTTTGCGTTCCCCCTTCATCCTACCCTACGCTTGAATCTCGGGACGAGATTCTTGTTTAGTGGGGGCGAGTTGTCACATCCCTAGCTTCTAGTGCTACCTAGTGTTTGCATCTTGCTTGCATCATGTTTAACTTTCATGGAAACTTGAAGTGGGGATTGTTCAAACCCTAGCACCAGATCAAATCAAATAGGTTCAACCTAAAATAATCTTCAATGAACCCAAAATGCCTTTGGAAATGTTCATGATTTTTGATAAAGGTGAAAACCTCTTCAATCAATTTTGAGCATATTTCTTGGACATTTATGGATTTTTGAATTAACTCATATTGTATTTGAATTGGGGCATTTAAATTCTATAAATATTTTAAATGCTCTAATAATTCCGAAAATAGTTGAGGGTTGTTGGGAGTAATCCAGTATGTGCCCACAATTTATTTCAGGATTTTATGAAGTGATTTAGTATTTTACTAAATCTAAAAAAACAAAGAAAGAAATAGAAAACAGAAATAAAAGAGAGAGAGAGAGAGAGAGAGAGAGAGAGAGAGAGAGACAGAGTCTTACCTGGCGCTCACCTGGCAGCCCACCTGGCCTAACTCCAGATGGCGGCCCAGCCCACTGGCTTGAAGTGGTTGTCTTCAACCTTTGCCAGTAGGCAGAGGCGTGTCGACAGCGCGCGCGGCCGAGGAGGCCAGCTCCTCCCTGCCTGCCTACCCCTCCCCGACGCGTCTGGACGATGCCATGCACCCCCCTGGTCACTCTCCCCTCTCTCCCGACCTCTTCCCCCTCCTCTGCTCTCTCTCCCTCTCGCGCTTTGAGACACCCAGTGGCGCCCGTAACGCCGCGACCCATGTGTGCCCTCTCTTGTCTCGTTTGTCCACAGGCTCCGCCTCCTTCTCCCGACTCTCCGTCCAACTCGCTGCCGCGACGCCCATCAGCCTGCACCATCCTCGCCGCCTACTGCCCGAGATGCTTGGCGACCTCCCGTCTTCATCGGCCCCTCAAACAGCGTGAGGCCACCCTGCACTCGTGAGCTCCTCTTCCTCCCCCTAGCCATGTTACTCGGCCCCCCTAACCCCGTTGGCCATCATGCTGGGCACTCAGCTCCGCCCGGCCATGTCGCCCCAGCCACACCTCGGGAACCATGGCCGAAACCGCCAGTGGTGGCGCGTCCCTCGAGAATGACAACCGGCTCAACCCGGCCCTGCCAGTGCACCGCCCTTCTCCCCTTCCCGCATGAACTCCGGCCGCCACTGTCGAGCTTCATGGCGTCGCTTCGGTGTCCCGTGTCCAACCACTGCACCCTTTGGATGCGTAACTCCCCTGACTCATAGCGCGTCTCCTCCGTCAATTTGGTCACCGGAGGACCAAATCAGGAGCCCCCGGCGTACCTCGCCCGGCGTAGTCGCCCGGCGGGTTTGTTCCCCGACTAGGGGTTGACCTCCACAGGTCGGGCAAGTGGGCCCCAGCCACTGCTAATTTTAGTTTAGTGCTAATTTACTTTTAGTTAACCGACTAAGTCAGCGGCATGGCCCATGCCTAATTAACAGATTAGTATTTAACTTAGCACTAATCAACTTGGTTAAATAGCTGTGACAACGACACAAGAGCCCCCTTTGGTGGGAGGTTTGACCTGGACGTCCCAGATTGACGGCGTCCACGGTGATGCACGATTAATTATTTTACGGATTTATTCTTATTGGAAATTCGAGAAAATAGCCAAACTTCTAAAAATCATAGAAAATCAACGTAGCTAGAATGAAATAATTTATATATGAAAATCATCGAAAAATATGAAGAATCTGTTTATGGCACTTCCATGCATGTTTGAACAAGTTAACCTCACTGAATAGGATAAATCATGATTAGGAAATTTATGAACTAGCATTTGGAGTTGGAGTTTAACCTTGTTTGAATTCCACTTCAATTAACTTGGCTAGATATTGCATTAGGTGAATTCAGTACCTTAACATGGCATGTCATTCATGTGAATGTGCATTGCATTGATTGTGTTCTTTCTCATCTGTCGGTGATTATTGCTCCCCTCGGTAGCGTATGTTCCTCTGATGAGATCGATGACACCGATGAAGAGCTATACTATCTTGAATTGCCGAAGCAAAACCCCCATGTTCATTCCAGATACAATCCTACTCTCTCTCCTGCTCTCTTTTTACTGCATTAGGACAACAAGGATTCAATTTGCTACATGCTGCGGTAGTTGAACCCTTTCCTCTGCATGACTGTCATGCCACGATAAAATAGATGAAACCCACTAGCATGAGTAGGAGTTGTTTGAGCCTGATGTGCCTACTCATTCATGCTTGTTTGTCATGCACTGCTATTGCTTAGAGTTGTAATGGTCTGATTCATCGAGGGATGAATTGGAGGTGTGTGAACATGTCCTACTATGTGTATGAGCTAAGTGTGTGAACACGATTTGGTAAATATAGCTTGGTGAGAGGACATGTAGGAGTACATGGTGGGTTGTCTCATTACGGTAGTCCTCGAGAACTGAATTCTGTGTTTGTGATCCATGAACAGTTACTACCACATTGGGTTCGGTAACTCGGCCTCTCAAACTTATTAATCAACTTGATCTTGTCCGGGGAGTTGCAACTAGTTACTGGTGTTTGTAGGTAGTGTTAGTAGTCTGCAAGTGGCACCGTGCAATTGGGGCTTGAGACGGACTAAACCTGATGGCCCGGTGTACCAAGTGGCACCCACGGATGGTGGACTTGGGAACCACGCACCACGTCGTTTGGGGCCGTGGCGACATCCGGCCCGGATCTCCTTGCGGATGGAACCGAATAGGCGATAAACACAGACGAGAGACTTGTGTGGTTGGTCAGGTCGTTCATGAGCTCCCTCGCCCGGAGCTTAGCTTGAAGGTTGAGATACGAGGTGTACATGGCGGTAGAGTGGTGAGAGCGTGTGTGAAGAAGTACACCCTGAGGTTAACATTATCTATTGAATAGTAGGTGTAAGTGGTAAAGGACTTGGGTTTACTGTCTGGGTTTATAGACAAGTGAAAGTGGATACTCTAAAACAAAGATAAGCGTGAGTGCTATGGATGGGCGTTCGTAGGGAGGCGGAGGCCGGATCCATAGTGGTGTATTGATATGGTGAATATGTGGACTCGTGTCCACCTCAAAGAGTTACTTCGGTGGTGTGTAGGATAGCCACCCGAGTCAAAGTTGGCTTTCTTTGAGTTAAACTCCACCACCCCTTTGTTGATACCGATGCATGTAGCATGATTACGATGTAAGTCTTCTTGGGTACATTTGTGCTCACGTTTGCCTATTTTATGTTTTGCGGAGAGACTTGATCTACGCTAGTAGTACCATGGGACTTGACGTTTAGCTTGTTACCTCATTTCACGATCTTGTGCCCTCGGCGAGATCTAGTAGATAGTCGGGCTTCTTGGCCTTTTTCATTTGTAGATGTACGTACTTTCGGACATGTTAGCTTCGCTTGTGCTTGCTGCTTGTATATGCTCACGTATATGTTGGGTCATGAGACCCATGTTTGTAATATCTACGCTCCTCGGAGCCTAATGGATAAATACTTTGAGTTGTAGAGTCTTGTTGTGATGCCATGTTGTATTTGCACATATTGAGCATATTGTGTGTATGATTGAAATGCTTGGTATGTGTGGGATCAGAGCAACCTAGTTGTTTACCCTTGGTAGAACTCTCTGTAGAAATGTAGTCTTGTGCTTCCGCAGGCCATAGTGGTCACTTCTGGCCAGTTCAGGAGTCACGCTATTGACACTCTTTGCTTGGAACACTTGATTGGCGGCATGTGATTCACTTCATTCTTGTCTCGCCCTTGGAAATGTCACCTTGATGGTGACAAGGAGTCCTGCCTAGCTGCTCGGCCGGGTTCCCGGAGTCCATTAGCCTAGTGCTACAGCCCATTATTCGCCTTGTTGGCCAAACATGCTCGATGTTGATTCATGTATACTGTCCCTATGAAGTTAGTGCCACTTTGGGTTCACGACTAGTCATATCGGCTCGGGTTCTCTGTCATATGGATGCTAGCGACACTATCATCATCGTGAGCCAAAAGGCATAAGCGGTCCCAGGGCCATGGTAAGCGACACCCGTGGGAATACCATGCGTGAGGCCGCAAAGTGATGTGAGGTGTTACCGGCTAGATCGATGTGACTTGGAATCGGGGTCCTGACATCGTGTCAGTGGCAAATAGGACTTGAGAGAATATTGATCTTACCTTTAGCTCCTTGTGGGTTCGATACTCGATACTTATCACTTCCAACTTTGGAAATTGCTACGATGATTTCTTGCACTTGGGGATTATCACACCGCCACCTGAAAGGGATTGACAACCCGTTTTAACGCGTTGGGTTGCAAGTATTTCTTATTTATGTGCAGGTACCGTTTACGTAGTGTTGAGTGGTTCTCCTATTGATTCGATAACCTCGGTATCATCACTGAGGGAAATACCTTACGTTGATGTGTTGCATCCTCCCTTATTCCTTAGGGAAACATCGACGCATCTCAAGCGACATGAAGGAGATGGAGAAGTATATATAGCCCTAGGGGATGAAGGGGTAAGCAGGGTGTAATGAGAATTACATGGGCAAAGCCCGCAGCTGCACATAGGCAGCCCCGTGTGCACGGGGTAAGTGGAGCCCGTGCGCACGGGGTATCCAGGTGGCCAGCGACTTAGCCCCTACACATGGGCTTGTACTGTGGGCACGGGAGTGCCGTGTGCACAGGGTCTAGGGCCCGTGCGCACGGGGGTGCGTGTCTTCACCTTCATAAGACTTCTGGGTAGCCCATGGGCACGGGGTAGCCCATGGGCATGGGGTCGGGGAGGCTCGTGCGCACGGGGTCGCATGGGTGTTGCAACCTTCTTCTTGGTGGTTGCCTCCTTCTTCCTTGTGGCCTTGGGGTTCTTCCTTGCGTGCTCCTCGTTGAAGGTGTACATGTATCTTGAGCTTGGACTCCTCCTGGATGAATGTAGCTCTGCTCACACTTATGTATGCACACGAGAGAGGGATCAAGTAGTATATCATCCTCGAAGGATACAAATGGACACGTGTAAAGGAGATGATCCACCTTTATGTATGTGAAGTATATGTGACAGATTTCACTTGCCAAACGGACTCTTAAAATGGTGGTGTCCGTAGGATGCTCCGCGTTAGTGTGCCTAAGATGTAGAGGAGTCAAACCTCTATCGGTGAAGAACCGGCAAAAACTCCAACATCAAAAACATCATAGAAGATGCATAAGAGAACTCCATTTTTGATGAACTCCAGCTTGTCATGAAGATGAACAAAAGCTCTAAAACTCACAAAGAGAAACACCAAACAAGAACCAAGAAAGATGATGCAAGGATGCAATGATTTGAGCTCTCTACGAACGATACAATCAAGCTACTAACTTGAGAGCCCCCTTGATAGTACAACAATCGATTCTATAACTCGGTCTCCCAACTATCACCATGAGACCGGTAAAATAGAAAAACCTATCAAGGACAAACCTTTGCCTTGCACATAGTCCACTTGAGCTAGATGATGACGATCTTGACTCCTCCAAGTTGGACCACATTTTTTGATTGCGTTGGCTCGATGAAGACTAGTAGATTGCTCCCCCATACTCTGATACGTCTCCAACGTATCTACTTTTACAAACACTTTTGCCCTTGTTTTGGACTCTAACTTGCATGATTTGAATGAAACTAACCCGGACTGACGCTGTTTTCAGCAGAACTACCATGATGTTGTTTTATGTGTAGAAAAGAAAAGTTCTCGGAATGTCCTGGAAATCCACGGAGGCACTTTTTGGAATTAATAAGAATTTTTGGCGAAAGAATTAATGCCAGGGGGCCCACAGCCTGTCCACGAGACAGGGGGCGCCCCCCCCCTAGCTCGTGGGCCCCCTGGACCTCCACCGACCTCAACTCCAACTCCATATTTTCACGTTCGGGGAGAAAAAAATCAGAGAGAAAGTTTCATCGCGTTTTACGACACAGAGCTACAGCCAAGCCCTAATCTCTCTTGGGAGGGCTGATCTGGAGTCCGTTCGGGGCTCCGGAGAGGGGGATTCGCCGCCGTCATCATCATCAACCATCCTCCATCACCCCAATTTCATGATGCTCACCGCCGTGCGTGAGTAATTCCATCGTAGGATTGCTGGACGGTGATGGGTTGGATGAGATTTACCATGTAATCAAGTTAGTTTTGTTAGGGTTTGATCCCTAGTGTCCACTATGTTCTGAGATTGCTATTGCTATGCTTAATGCTTGTCACTAGGGCCCAAGTGCCATGATTTCAGATCTGAACCTATTACGTTTTCATGAATATATGTGTGTTCTTGATCCTATCTTGCAAGTCTATAGTCACCTATTATGTGTTATGATCCGACAACCCCGAAGTGACAATAATTGGGATACTTCTCATGACCGTAGTTTGAGGAGTTCATGTATTCACTAGGTGCTAATGCTTTGTTCCGGTTCTCTATTAAAAGGAGGCCTTAATATCCCTTAGTTTCCGCTAGGACCCCGCTGCCACGGGAGGGTAGGACAAAGGATGTCATGCAAGTTCTTTTCCATAAGCACATATGACTATTTACGGAATACATGCCTACATTACATTGATGAACTGGAGCTAGTTCTATATCACCCTATGTTATAACTATTGCATGAGGAATCGCATCCGACATAATTATCCATCATCGATCCATTGCCTACGAGCTTTTCATATATTGTTCTTCGCTTATTTACTTTTCCGTTGCTCTTGTTACAACTACTACAAAAACCCAAAAACATTTATCTTTACTTTTGCCATCATACCTTTATTATCATACCACTTTTGCTACTAAACACTTTGCTGCAGATACTAAGTTATCCCGTGTGGTTGAATTGACAACTCAACTGCTAATACTCAAGAATATTCTTTGGCTCCCCTTGTGTCGAATCAATAAATTTGGGTTGAATACTTTACCCTCGAAAGTTGTTGCGATCCCCTACACTTGTGGGTTATCAAGACTAATTTCTCGGGCGCCGTTGCCGGGAGCATAGCTCTATTCACTGAGTCACTTGGGATTTATATCTGTTGATCACTATGAAGAACTTGAAAGACGCTAAAACCAAGATTTTTCCCTCAACTACGAGGGGAGGTAAGGAACTGCCATCTAGCTCTGCACTAGATTCTCCTTCTGTTATTAGTAAGCTTGCGACACGTAAACCTGCTACTGCTATGAATTCTAATATGTTGCATGTTATTGATGATGCCACTTCTGCTATGCATGATGAAACTACTTCTATGTGTGGTACTACTTTGCCATTAGGTGAATTTCTTGATGAACAACTTGCTAGAGTTAGGGGGAATGAAATTACTGAAGATCCTATTACTGATGATAGTGATGATGAAGGTTCTCCCAATGATTATGTATTACATGTTGTTCCTAAGGGTTATGTTATGATTGAAGAAGCTGCTAGGGAAATTTTTGCTTGCAATGATAGAAATGATCTTAAGAAATTATTAGCTAAATGGAGGCAGCAGTCTCTTAATGCTAGAATGAAACCCGATCCTGCTTTTGCTACTTCACCTATCTGTGTTACTGATAAGGATTATGAATTCTCTGTTGATCCTGAGATTATTACTTTAGTTGAATCTGATCCTTTTTATGGCCTGGAATCTGAAACTGTTGAGGCACATCTTACCAAGTTGAATGATATAGCCACCCTGTTTACTAATGATGAGAAGTCTCGCTATTTATATATCCTTAAGATATTTCCGTTCTCATTAAAGGGTGATGCTAAGACTTGGTATAATTCTCTTGCTCCTGGTTGTGTGCGTAGTCCCCAGGATATGATTTATTACTTCTATGCTAAATATTTCCCTGATCATAAGAAACAAGCTGCCTTATGGAAATATATAATTTTGTGCAAATCAAAGAAGAGAGTCTCCCACAAGCTTGGGGGAGGCTTCTCCGCTACTTAATGCTTTGGCGATCATCCTCTTAAGAAAAATGAAATACTTGATATCTTCTATAATGGACTAACCGATGCTTCCAAGGACTACTTGGATAGTTGTCTGGTTGTGTTTTCGTGGGAAAGAACGGTCGATTTAAGCTGAAATACTATTGAATAATATGTTGACTAATGAAAATAATTGGACTCTTCGAGCCAGTTCCTCAAGTAATTCCTGAACCAATTGAGCCAACTCTGAGCCTATCCCTAAACCCACTTCAAGAAGAGAGGTGTTTTATTTCTCGACCCAAGATATGCAAGAGGCAAATAAATCAATGAAAGAAAAAGGTATTAAAGCTGAAGATGTTAAGAATTTACCTCCTATTGAAGAAATACATGGTCTTAATTTACCGCCTGAAGAACCACATAAACTTGATAACCCGACACAGGCAGTAAAGGTAAATTCTCTCTATAGATATGATAAAGTTGAAATACCCTCTACTAAATTTCATAGCCCATGCTTAGATGAATTTGATGACTTTATGGCTAGACAAGAAAGTTTTAATGCTTATGTTGGTAGAGAGTTAAAGAATAATGCTTTCGAGATAGGACACGAGGGTGATAATCGGCTAGAGTTAAAGATGAACTTCACCGCGTTAGCAAATATGCTTCTATGGTTGCTACTCAAGCTGAGCAAGTACTTAAAGATCAAAATGATTTGCTTGATGAATTAAATAATAAAAATAACTTTGTTGTTAGAGTGGCTACTAGAACTGGTAGAATGACTCAGGAACCTTTGTATCCTGAAGGCCACCCAAAGAGAATAGAGCAAGATTCTCAGAGAAATAATTTAGAGGCACCTAGTTCTTCTAAAAGAAGAAGAAGAAAACGATAGGACTTTTGCATGCTCCTAGTGAACCTCATGTAGACACACCCGAGAATCCCAATGATATTTCCATCTCGATGTCAAACTCAATCAGGTGATGAACATGAACCTAGTGATAATGTTAATGATAATGTTCATGTTGATGCTCAACCTAGCAAAAACAACGATGTAGAGATTGAACCTGCTGTTGATCTTGATAACCCACAATCAAAGAATCAACGTTATGATAAGAGAGATTTTGTTGCTAGGAAGCACGGTAAAGAAAGAGAACCATGGGTTCGTAAACCCATGCCCTTTCCTCCTAAACCATCCAAGTCTAAGGATGATGAGGATTTTGAGCGCTTTGCTTTGAAATGATTAGACCTATTTTCTTACATATGTGCTTAATCGATATGCTTAAAGTAAATCCTTATGCTAAGTACATGAAGGATATCATCACAAATAAAAGAAAGATACCGAAGCTGAAATTTCCACCATGCTTGCTAATTACACTTTTAAGGGTGGAATACCAAAGAAACTTGGAGATCCGGGTGTACCAACTATACCATGTTCCATTAAAAGAAATTATGTTAGAACTGCTTTATGTGATCTTGGAGCCGGTGTTAGTGTTATGCCTCTCTCTTTATATCGTAGACTTGAATTGAATAAGTTGACACCTACTAAAATATCTTTGCAAATGGCTGATAAATCAATCGCTATACAGCTTCGGTATTTGTGAGGATGTGCCTGTTGTGGTTGCAAATGTCACTATCTTAACGGACTTTCTTATTCTTGATATTCCCGAGGACGATAGTATGTCTATTATCCTTGGTAGACCTTTTCTTAATACTGCAGGGGCTGTTATTGATTGCAACAAAGGCAATGTCGATTTTCATGTTAATGGTAATGAGCATACGGTACACTTTCCGAGGAAACAATATCAAGTTCATAGCATCAATTCTATTGAAAAGGTTCCAACTATCATTTTTGGAGGTTTTTAATTTCCTCTTCCTACTGTCAAGAAAAAGTATGATATTCTTATTGTTGGGATTTTCACCCCGTTGAGGTAACTTAGTGCTATTCGAAATTTCTCCGGTTCCGTGTTACTCAGAATGAGTTTGTTAACAAGACTTGATCAACCTTGTTAGTGGATTCATTTTGATGATCACGAGATGGATGAAACTAGAAGGCACAACCTTCTGTACCCTCTTTTTACTTTACATTATTTAGAATAAATAAAGCAAAAATAGTATTATCTGTCTGCTTTCGATTTATCCGTGCATTAAAAAATAGTCTGAAAATAAAAGTGCTCCAAATGCCCTGCAAATTTAGTATGATTTTTTCTGGAATATTTGAGGATTTTAGGCACTGAAAACACTGCAGGAGGGGCAAGCACCAGGCCACGAGAGTGGAGGGTGCCCCCCCCTCCTATAGGGCGCGCCCCCCTGTCTCTTGGGCCACTGGTGGCTCCCCTCCACTTATGCCAGCACCCACACACTTCATCTTGTACCCAGAAAAATCCCCATCTAGCTAAAGCACGAGTTCTAGCTCGTTTTGCTGCGATTTTCGATCTCTTAGCTTAAAGCTCCATTCACAAAACTGCTTTGGGAGATTGTTGCTTGGTATGTGACTCCTTCATTGGTCCAATTAGTTTTTGTTCTAGTGCTTTATTCATTGCAAATTTTTGCTGCATAGGTGACCATGTTCTTGAGCTTGCATGTTAAATTTTTGAGGTCCCAAGCAATTCCAATGCATGATATAGGCTCTAGGCACTTGTAGGAGTAGTTGCTATCAATCTTGTTTAGTTTTATTCACCTTTATTTTGAAGTTACTAAAATTTCAGAAATTTTCAGAAAAAGAAATATGCTTAGAAGAATGTACCAAGGTGGTTCCTCGGCAAAGAAAGGGCCAAGGATTGTTATACGTGAGCAAGATGTTAAATTGCCGAGGGACGCAAATGTACGGGCTTGTGAGTGGCCATCCGATGATTTTATGGTCGAAGCAGGTTTCAAGGAGGAATTTGACGCGTATGTGCGTAATGCCGAGCTGGAGGACTTCTTACAAGATAAGTGTCCTCAATATTATCAATTGACTGATTCCTTTGTGCGGAGGTTCGAATATATCTCTGCGCGTAATTCTCCTAGTGTCATGTTTGATATTTATGATACATCTTATACCATGGATTTAGAGGATTTCACAACTGCTTGCAAACTCCCGCAGTGGGGTAATATTAATGATCCTCGCAAATCAGAATTTAGAGATTTTCTTGCTAGTATTACTGTGGGAGAATCTAGGGACATAACACAAGCTACCATAGGGAGCATTCATTTTCCTGTTATACATTATTTTGCTCTCTTCATTGGTAGATGCATTAACGGTAAAGACGAAGCATGTCACATGTGTGTCCCTGATCTTTGTGTCTTCAAGAGTGCTGTGTCAGGTTATAAAGGTTATAACTTGGGGGCAATAGTTGCACGTAGGTTGCAGAATAATAGTAGAAGGGGTGATTTCTTTGGAGGAATTTATGCAACCCGTGTGGCTAATTTTCTTAATATAGCTCCACGAGAGGGGGATATGATTATACCTCCTGTTTATTTGGATAAAGAAGCTATGTTCGATCATCATTTTCTTGAGAGAAATGGACAATTCCTCCATTATCGACTAATCTATGACAGGCGCAATGTCGTCCCTGTTACTCTTCCTGCTCCCTACCTTTTTGATTATCAGGCAAAAAGAAGATATGTTGTCACCAGGGAGGAAGCAACTGAATATGAGAGGGGAATGGAGGCAGCTCGCCAACACGCTGCTGCTCAGGAGGCGGACGCCTCTGCATCTCAAAGACAACCCAGTTTCACTTATGGATATCAGCCAGGCGGTCCTTGGTACTAGACCAACTTAGGCCAAAAGCCTAAGCTTGGGGGAGTACGTATTTCTCACCGACTTTACATTCATGTTCACACACTAGTCGTCGGTGCTCATACTCTTTCATTGTATTATCCATCCTAGTTTAATTTTCTTTTTCTAGTTTTCTTCTTGTGTGTTTGATAAACCTTAAGAAAAACCAAAAAAATTAGTTAGTTTAATTTCCATGCTTTTAGTAGAAATTAAAATAAAAACCCAAAAATATTTCTAGTTCTTCTTCTTACTTGTTGGGAGCTTTCCCGTGTAAATAGTTTTATTTTATTTTCTTTCCTTTGGGGGTCGAGAAGACTATATTGAAAATGCTTAGTGGCTCTTATATGCATGATTGTTTATTTAATTTAGAGCCCATACTACTTGTCTTCTCTCTTGAGTTGAATGCTTGCAGATTCCAGCTTAGTCCAACGCACGTACACTCTTATTATTATACACATCGTTTGGTCGTGCAAGTGAAAGGCAATAATGACGATATATGATGGACTTATTGGGATGAGAAAAGCTGGTATGAACTCGACCTCTCTTGTTTTTGTAAATATGATGAGTTCATCGTTTCTGAGTCAGCTATTATGAAGTAAACATATTTGCAATGACATTTAGAGATTATATTTACTCGTGCCATGCTTGATTAGCTATGAGTTATAATGGTTTACCTTGCGTGCCAACATGCTATTAGAATGATTATGATGTGATATGATGGGATGGTATCCTCCTTTGAATGAATTGAGTGACTCGACTTGGCACATGTTCACGCATGTAGTTGAATCAAATCAACATAGCCTTCATGATATTTATGTTCATGGTGGATTATATCCTACTCATGCTTGTACTCGGTGTAAATTAATTTTAATGCATGTTTACGATTGTTGTCGCTCTCTCGATTGGTCGCTTCGGTCTTTTGCTAGCCTTCACTGTACTAGCGGGAATACTGCTTGTGCATCCAAACTCCTTAAACCCCAAAGTTGTTCCATATGAGTCCACTATACCTTCCTATATGCGGTATTTATCTGCCGTTCCAAGTAAATTTGTATGTGCCAAACTCCAAACCTTCAAATGAAATTCTGTTTTGTATGCTCAAGCAGCTCATGTTACAACTAGGGTTGCCTATATCTTCCATGCTAGGTGGGTTATTCTCACGAGGAGTGGACTCCACTCCTCATTCACGAGAAAGGGCCGGTAACCGGGATGCCCAGTCCCATGATCCAAAAAGATCAAAGAAAATCAAAATAATTAAACAAAACTCCCTCAGGGCTGTTGTATGTTGGAGGCACTCGTTGTTTCGAGCAAGCCATGGATTGATGCTTGTTGGTGGTTGGGGGAGTATAAACCTTTACCATTCTGTTTGGGAACTGCCTATAATGCATGTAGTATGGAAGATACATCCATCTAATAGTTGTTGCGTTGACAGCGAAAGTATGCCGCTCAAAATGTTATTCAATCTCTATTTTAAAATCGAGCTCTGGCACCTTACAAATCCCTGCTTCCCTCTGCGAAGGGCCTATCTATTTACTTTTATGTTGAGTCATCACCCTTCTTATTAAAAGCACCAGCTGGAGAGCACACTATCATTTGCATTCATTATTATTGGTTTATACTGGGTATGACTTGACTGGATCTCTTTTACCATGAATTACAATGTTTAGTCAGTCCTTGATCTTTAAAGGTGCTCTGCATTTATGTTTTGCGGTCTCAGAAAGGGCTAGCGAGATACCATTTTGTTATATCATGTTATGATTATTTTGAGAAAGTGTTGTCAACCGAGTTTTATTATTATGGCTCACTAGCTGATTATGCTATTGATATGATTAATTGTGAGACCTATGTGTTATTGTGAGTATGGTTAGTTCATAATATTTGCTGAAACTTGAATGCTGGCTTTTCATGTTACAACAACAAGAGAAACAGAGTTTGTAAAAGTTTTTCTTTATCACTTTCAGTTTATCGACTAAATTGCTTGAGGACAAGCAAAGGTTTAAGCTTGGGGGAGTTGATACGTCTCCAACGTATCTACTTTTCCAAACACTTTTGCCCTTGTTTTGGACTCTAACTTGCATGATTTGAATGAAACTAACCCGTGCTGACGCTGTTTTCAGCAGAACTACCATGATGTTGTTTTATGTGTAGAAAAGAAAAGTTCTCGGAATGTCCTGGAAATCCATGGAGGCACCTTTTGTAATTAATGAGAACTTTTGGCGAAAGAATTAATGCCAGGGGGCCCACAGCCTGTCCACGAGACAGGGGGCGCCCCCCCCCCCCTAGGGCGCGACCTCCTATCTCGTGGGCCCCCTGGACCTCCACCGACCTCAACTCCAACTCCATATATTCACGTTCGGGGAGAAAAAAATCAGAGAAAAAGTTTCATCGCGTTTTACGACGTAGCTACAGCCAAGCCCTAATCTCTCTCGGGAGGGCTGATCTGGAGTCCGCTCGGGGCTCCGGAGAGGGGATTCGCCGCCGTCGTCATCATCAACCATCCTCCATCACCAATTTCATGATGCTCACCGCTGCGCGTGAGTAATTCCATCGTAGGCTTGCTGGGCGGTGATGGGTTGGATGAGATTTACCATGTAATCAAGTTAGTTTTGTTAGGGTTTGATCCCTAGTATCCACTATGTTCGAGATTGATGTTGCTATGACTTTGCTATGCTTAATGCTTGTCACTAGGGCCCGAGTGCCATGATTTCAGATCTGAACCTATTATGTATTCATGAATATATGTGTGTTCTTGATCCTATCTTGCAAGTCTATAGTCACCTATTATGTGTTATGATCCGACAACCCCAAGTGACAATAATCGGGATACTTCTCGGTGATGACCGTAGTTTGAGGAGTTCATGTATTCACTATGTGCTAATGCTTTGTTCCGGTTCTCTATTAAAAGGAGGCCTTAATATCCCTTAGTTTCCGCTAGGACCCCGCTGCCATGGGAGGGTAGGACAAAAGATGTCATGCAAGTTCTTTTCCATAAGCACGCATGACTATTTACGGAATACATGCCTACATTACATTGATGAACTGGAGCTAGTTCTATATCACCCTATGTTATAACTATTGCATGAGGAATCGCATCCGGCATAATTATCCATCATTGATCCATTGCCTACGAGCTTTTCATATATTGTTCTTCGCTTATTTACTTTTCCGTTGCTACTGTTACAACTACTACAAAAACCCAAAAACATTTATCTTACTTCTACTACTGTTACCTTTATTATCATACCAATTTTGCTACTAAACACTTTGCTGCAGATACTAAGTTATCTAGGTATGGTTGAATTGACAACTCAACTTCTAATACTCAAGAATATTCTTTGGCTCCCCTTGTGTCGAATCAATAAATTTGGGTTGAATACTTTACCCTCGAAAGCTGTTGCCATGCCCTACACTTGTGGGTTATCATACTCCATTATGGGTGAGCCACTCTTCAGAACATCTTCACAAGTCCATTCTCACCAAATGGACGGCAAGCTTGAAGCATGATCTCTTCGTGATGCTCCACTTGAACTTGCACACCGCAATCTTGATGACGATCATCACTTGTTGCCATCCTCCATGGGTTGTATGAGATCTTTCTCTTGACACAAGTTCATGAAAACATACCTAACCCCACATAGAACTCTCACGTAGACCATGGGTTAGTACAAAAAGTGTAATGTACAATGCTTACCATACCATGGGATCACTTGATCCCTTTCGGTACATCTTCTATGCTTTGCGTGTTGATCAACTTGATTCACAGTTGACTTGGTGTTCATCAACCTTGTATCATGTCTTCATCAACCACTCGTAACCATTTCGATGTCCAAATGGAACCTTCCAATATATGAATCTTTACCTCTCGGCCATTTAGAGACACCTCGTCATGTCCGTGATCTCATCCGGGACTCCGAACAAACTTTGGTCATCAAATCACATAACTCATAATACAAATCGTCATCAAACGTTAAGCGTGCGGACCCTACGGGTTCGAGAACTATGTAGAGATGACCGTGACACATCTCCGGTCAATAACCAATAGCGGAACCTGGATGCTCATATTGGTTCCTACATATTCTAGGAATATCTTTATCGGTCAAACCGCATAACAACATACGTCATTCCCTTTGTCATCGGTATGTTACTTGCCCGAGATTCGATCATCGGTACCATCATACCTAGTTCAATCTTGTTACTGGAAAGTCTCTTTACTCGTTCCGTAATGCATCATCCTGTAGCTAACTCATTAGTCACATTGCTTGCAAGGCTCATAGTGATGTGCATTACCGAGAGGGCCCAGAGATACCTCTCTGATTCACGGAGTGACAAATCCTAATCTCGATCTATGCCAACTCAACAAACACCATCGGAGATACCTGTAGAGCATCTTTATAATCACTCAGTTACATTGTGATGTTTGATAGCACACAAGGTGTTCCTCCGGTATTCGGCAGTTGCATAATCTCATAGTTAGAGGAACATGTATAAGTCATGAAGAAAGCAATAGCAATAAAACTAAATGATCATTATGCTAAGCTAACGGATGGGTTTTGTCCATCACGTCATTCTCTAATTAAGTGATCCCGTTCATCAAATGACAACACATGTCTATGGTTAGGAAACTTAACCATCTTTGATTAATGATACGTCTCCAACGTATCTATAATTTTTTATTGTTCCATGCTATTATATTATCTGTTTTGGTTGTTTAATGGGATTTAATATGCTCTTTTATATTATTTTTCGGACTGACCTATTAACCAGAGGCCCAGTGCCAGTTTCTGTTTTTTGGCCTATTTCAGAGTTTTGCAGAAAAGGAATACCAAACGGAGTCCAAACGGAATGAAACCTTCACGATGATATTTCTTGGACCGAAAGCAAACCAAAAGACTTGGAGTTGAAGTCAGAGACGCAACGTGGCGTCCACGAGGCTAGAGGGCCCGCCCCCACCCTCGTGGGCCCCTCGTAACTCCACCGACGTACTTCTTTCGCCTATATGTACTCTCATGCCCTAAAAACATCAGGGGGAGCCACGAAACCACTTTTCCACCTCCGCAACCTTCTGTACCCATGAGATCCCATCTTGGGGCCTTTTCCAGCGATCTACCGGAGGGGGGATCGATCACGGAGGGCTTCTACATCAACACCATTGCCTCTCCGATGAAGCGTGAGTAGTTTACCACAGACCTTCGGGTCCATAGTTATTATCTAGATGGCTTCTTCTCTCTCTTTGATTCTCAATACAAAGTTCTCCTCGATGTTCTTGGAGATCTATTCGATGTAATACTCTTTTGTGGTGTGTTTGCCGAGATCCGATGAATTGTGGATTTATGAACAAGATTATCTATGGATATTATTTGGTTCCTCTCTGAACTCTTATATGCATGATTTGATATCTTTGCAAGTCTCTTCGAATTATCGGTTTAGTTTGGCCTACTAGATTGATCTTTCTTGCCATGGGAGAAGTGCTTAGCTTTGGGTTCAATCTTGCGATGTCCTTTCCCAATGACAGTAGGGGCAGCAAGGCACGTATTGTATTGTTGCCATCGAGGATAAAAATATGTGGTTTATATCATATTGCTTGAGTTTATCCCTCTACATCATGTCATCTTGCTTAATGTGTTACTCCGTTCTTATGAACTTAATACACTAGATGCATGTTGGATAGCGGTCGATGTGTGGAGTAATAGTAGTAGATGCAGAATCGTTTTGGTCTACTTGACACTTACGTGATGCCTATGTTCATGATCAGTGCCTTTGATATTTCTTCATAATTATGCGCTTTTCTATCAATTGCTCGGCAGTAATTTGTTCACCCACCGTAATACATGCTATCTCGAGAGAAGCCACTAGTGAAACCTATGGCCCCCGTGTCTCTTCTCCATTATATTGCATCTCTTTTCCATATTTTTGAATCTCGTTTACTATTTTGCAATCTTTACTTTCCAATCTATACAACAAAAGTACCAAAAATATTTACTTTATTATCTCTGTCAGTTCTCACATTTGCGAGTGACCGTGAAGGGATTGAAAACCCCATTGTCGCGTTGGTTACAAGTTCTTGATTGTTTGTGCAGTTATTCGGTGACTTGTGTGACGTCTCCTACTGGATTGATACCTTGGTTCTCAAAACTGAGGGAAATACTTACACTACTTTGCTGCATCACCCTTTTCTCTTCAAGGAAAACCAATGCAATCTCAAGAGGTAGCAATTAACGAGCTAGTCAAGTAGAGGCATACTAGGGACACTCTGTTTGTCTATGTATTCACACATGTACTAAGTTTACGGTTAATACAATTCTAGCATGAATAATAAACATTTATCATGATATAAGGAATTATAAATAACAACATTATTATTGCCTCTAGGGCATATTTCCTTTAGTCTCCCACTTGCACTAGAGTCAATAATCTAGATTACACAGTAATGATTCTAACACCCATGGAGTTTGTGTGATCATGTTTTGCTCGTGAGAGAGGCTTAGTCAACGGGTCTGCAACATTCAGATCCATATGTATCTTGCAAATCTCTATGTCTCCCTCCTTGACTTGATCGCGGATGGAATTATAGCATCTCTTGACGTGTTTGGTTCTCTTGTGATATCTGGATTCCTTCGCCAAGGCAATTGCTCCAGTATTGTCACAAAGATTTTCATTGGACCCGATGCACTAGGTATTACACCTAGATCGGATATGAACTCCTTCATCCATACTTCTTCATTTGCTGCTTCCGAAGCAGCTATGTACTCTGCTTCACACGTAGATTCTGCCACGATGCTCTGCTTGGAACTGCACCAACTGACAGCTCCACCATTCAATATAAATATGTATCCAGTTTGTGACTTAGAGTCATCTGGATCAGTGTCAAAGCTTGCATCGACATAACCATTTACGCGAGCTCTTTGTCACCTCCATAAACGATAAACATATCCTTAGTCCTCTTCAAGTATTTCAGGATGTTCTTGACCGCTATCCAGTGGTCCACTCCTGGCTTACTTTGGTAGCTCCTTGCTAAACTTAAAGCAACACTACAAAAAAAATACACTTCCGTGATGATACGTGTTTGTCACAGTAGGTCACGTTTTTTGTCATGCATGTACATCCATGACGGTTTTATGACAGAATCAAGATAGTCATACTTGTCTTTGTCGTAGAGAAGTGTTCCATGACATTACCAAAATTATCATCACAGAAGTGTCCACTTCCATGACAATAAATCACGCGTCACAGAAGTGCTTTCGTCAAGGGTGACCGACACGTGGCATCCACCGTAATGGAACGCCGTTAAGCTATCGTGTCGGGTTTTGGATCCGATAACCTGTTAACAGCCCTGACCAATGGGGATTTTCCGCGTGTAAAATGATCATTGGCTAGAGGAAACACGTGTCGGCTCATCATTGGGACAGATGCCATCCACTCATTGGACAGAAGGCGCCTATGATACGTCGACACGTGGCACGGCCCAACAGAGGCCCATTCTCGTGAAAAGGCCGTCCCGCTTTGACTTGGTCAAAGGTGGCCGGCCGCCCATGGAAAGCCCGTTAACGGCCTCGTTCGCATATAGCCCATTTATAGCCCACTAACCCAAGGCCCATTACGCCCTATCCGAATTAGGCCCGATGGCGTCATCTGGGCCATCCAATATGATTCCAGCCCATTTTCACTTCTGGCCCATGTATGGCCCATGACGTCTTTCGGCCCATATGAGGCCCTTTGTAACTCTTGGCCCATTAACGACCCGTGGTGAAACTGGCCCGTAATGAACAGTGTATCAATTTACACCCATTAACGGCCCATCGTGAAACTCGCCTGTAATGAACAGTGTATCACTTTATACCCATTAACGGCCCATTATTCCGCTAATGCTTCAGCCCATGTTATCTTTCGGCCTTCTCAGAGCCCATTTATTCTTGGGTTCATTTCCAGCATTCGCTTACTTACGGCCCGTTACTATCATTTTCTGCTTGTGGGCCAAATCCAGCCCGTGGTTATAGTCGGCTCATTTGTGGTCCGTTAATACGTTGGGCCATTTTCATAGCGTCATCAAATACGGCCTATTAACGATGGCCCGTTATGGTCGGCCCATGAACGGACGATTCCAACTCTAGCTCGTTTACGGCCATAATGCGGTCTGTTTGGCCCATGTTTGGCCAATCGATCATACGGCCCGTATAAGGCCCATTGATGATACATCCCGTAGAAGGCCCATTGTTTCTACGGCCCGTAGAAGGCCCATTTTTCTACGGCCCGTAGCAGGCCCACTGTTTCTACTGCCCATAGGAGGCCCAATGTCACTACAGTAAATATTAGCCCATGGTTATTGTGGCCTAGTTTTAAAAAATAGGTTATTGCAGCCACTAGCAAACCGCAGAAAAAGAACTGCAATGACTACAAGCAAACAAATAAACAAGACAACAAGGAAATAAATAAGCAAGCAACTAATGCTAGGCTACCACAGCTATTACACATATTACATCCACTGGGCATCAAAGTTCGCCACCAGTGCAAATATACGGAACAAAGCAGCATATCATATACACTGGTTGTCAAAGTTGGCGACCAGCGCAAATAAACGCCGCAGCAAAACAAATCCAGAACTGAAACTACTTCAGAAGATCTCAAGAAACAATATCACGGTACCCATAATGTCGGCAAGATGCTTAGCAAGCTTATTAACTTTCTCTTGTTTGGCGCTTAAATCCTCCAGTAGCTTGATGTTGCACGAAATGTGCATCTGAATTCTGCAGAGGACTTCCTCGGTCCTTCACCATCGTCGCAAAGACATCTCGATCGATGTCTTTCAACTTGAAGTTGAGACTCAAGAAGACGAACCGATTCAGCAAATGAAGTTCAAGAGCTTGTGCCAGCAGTAGTGGCCAGTAACTCGAACACTACATCAAGACAGGACTTTTGGGTTCTCTCACTATCGTCAAGATAGTTTTTATTAGCTTTCTTGGAGACCAACAGGGATGTCTCACTATCTTGAACCTTATCTTCCTTACTTCCTTTACCATTGCATAACGCGATACTGTTCTCCAATATTTTGTCCGCATTCTA
This sequence comes from Aegilops bicornis, assembly GCA_021605145.1. Taxonomy (NCBI): domain Eukaryota; kingdom Viridiplantae; phylum Streptophyta; class Magnoliopsida; order Poales; family Poaceae; genus Aegilops; species Aegilops bicornis. Next base: position 143,206,058 of record CM038669.1, read on the forward strand.
AAAGAGAAACAAGCAGACACATCACAGGTTTACCATGTTGTATATGAAACTCATTTTGGTAAATGAGTTCAGTAGTAAAGTGGACAGGATAACAACATGAAACAAACATATATCTATGTACCATGGTACCTTTTTGGTCTATATCATTCTAGTTTTTGTTGCCAAATCAAGATAGAGACACAGTTCAAATAATATTTGTTCAAGACAAAGCAGAATAGATAGAATATAAGTGTGGGAAACTATAGAGCAATAGCAACACTTGTAATGTGCATGACATGAGAACATAACTGTTTATTCAATTGAAACTGAAATCAACATAGAGCAGGTTACAACAAAGAAACCAGTTAAAGAAATAGGTTTAAAACATACCTGTTGCGCCATTGGAGTTTCAATTCCATCCTTCACATTTGAAAATAGTTGGTATGAGTAAATACAGTAATGCAAGAGCAAAGGAGTATGAACCATAGCTACAGAACCTGACCTGAGAACAAATCTTGTTCTCCATTAAGCATTGAGTTGGGATTCGGAGTGGTGGTCCTCGTGCTTTGGGCACTGTAGTTCCCTTACTAATTGCTCGTGTTTGGGTGCTCTGTGGTGGAGACGGTGTTGTGTCAACTGGAACTGGGTTACTATCTGCCGGGGTTGGGTTAGAAGGGGTGTAGCTGGTTCTCTGTCCAACTGGGTAGGGGTACAATCTGCGAGAGTCTGGGTTATGTGTGGTGGATCTGGTCCTTGGGAAAGTACAACCATGGTTCTATCTGCATCAACTGGTAGCACTATCTTTTCTTAAGACCGTGTTGTTACTCCCTTAGATACTGCCATCACCCTGTCCAATTCAAATGGCTGATAAACAAGAAAAGTAATTGGAAGTATAGACATTGTATGATAGACAGGTGCAATGGATAGTGGGGAATAAAAGAGGGCATGAAATAATTCATGTTTATGTTGTCTAACCAAACAGGATAGCATGACACAATTTCACATATATGATGGCTAACTAAACAGGATAGCATGACACAATTTCACATTATGATGGCTAACTAAAAGATGGAAAGACATAGTTCAAAATATGATGACTATGTAAACAGGATGACATGATATAACTATATAATGTGTTTATTAAATAGGTTGGCATGCCATAATTCACATACATTCATGGATAGAATGCCATAATTCAAAATATGACGAATGTAAACACTAAACAGGATGAGATGATATAACTATATGATGTCTTTATTAAATGGGTTGCCATGCCATAATTCAGATAGATGATGTGTATGTACTATGTAAACATGATGGCATGATATAATTCAAATATATGATTTATATAGTAAGCAAGTAAGCAGATGGCAATCCATATATGATGTAGAAACTAAGCAATTCAAGACAACATGCATGACATGGGTAATATAACCCTGCCAAGTTTGAGCATAGACCTCACGGGGGAAATAGGACTGGTCATCAGTCTCTGAATCCTCCTCTGAGGAGCTCTCTGTAGCCAGCAAGATGTCTGCTTCAGCAGGTAGCATTGTCTGCTCTGAATACCTTGTTTTCACTCCAGATACTTCCATCACCGCTTCAAATGGTTGATGCACAGGAAGAGTAGTTGAATATACAAATGTTGTCGAAAAATGGAACACGTAATACAAAAAAATGATAGCATGATATAATTCACATACATGATGATTGGCTAAACAGCATGGCATTGCATAATTCACATATATAATGCCTTTGCAACAAGATAGCATTGTATAATTCACATATATAATGTCTTGCAACAAGATGGCAATGCATAATTCACATATATGGTAATTAGACACTGAACAGGTGGCATTCACACAAAGCATGTCTAAACTAATCAAATGACATAACAATGCAAGACACCATACGCACGACATAAGTAACATAACCCTGCCAAGTTAGAGCATACACCTCGGGGGGGGGGGATAGGACTGGTCATCTGTCTCTGAATCCTCCTCTGAGGAGCTATCCATAACCAGCGAGATATGCGCTTCGCCAGATAGCATAGTCTGCTCTGAAGACCTTGTTTTCACTCCAGAATTTTCTGTCACCGTGTTAAATAGCTGATGCACACGAAGAGCAGTTGAATGTACTAACATTGTTGACAAATGTAATATGTAACAAAAAAAGGATGGCTTGATATAATTTACATATAAGATGACTGGCTAAGCAGGATGGCATTGCAAAATTCACATATATGATGCCTGGCTAAACAAGATGGCGTTGCATAATTCACATAAACGATGAATAAACTAAACAGATAGCATTCGCACAAAGGATGTCTAAACTAAGCAGATGACATATTTGATGTATAAAGTAAGCAATGCAAGGCACCATATGCATGATATAACCAACATCAGCATGCCAAGTTAGAGCGAAGACCTCAGGGGGTAAATAGGAGTTGTCTTCTCCTTCTGAATCCCCCTCAAAACAGATATCTTCCTCTCGATTACAATCCGAAATGCATGGAGGGGGCTGCCTTTGCGCTTACCATGGAGCGACGTCTGCATGAAATTTTATTGCCACGCAAGGCTCGTCTCTTTTGCTCTACATGTTCAGAGTCATTGTTTACAATAACTCTCATGCATAGGAATAAAACATAGTGAGATTATGTAAGGAGTGCATGCAGAAATCCAGAGTGATGGTAGCAACCTATGGATAGACCCAAAACCAATAATAGCAGGCAGATAATGGCTTCAGTTAAAAAATACAAATAATGGCTTCTTTACTGTTTGTTTCCCACCCAACATGAAACTCATAGTAGACACCGAAGATTAACCAGATAGTAGATAGATACTATTGATTGCGGCCCCGATATGTACCCCACAACCATTTAAAAACGCAAGTTTGACCATTAGTTTGGAGCTAACACAGACTCTAATCAGTGAACAGGATGATAAAGTAGCATGTAATATGAAGCGATGCATAACGTAAGCAAACAGGAAAGAGTGCGACCTCTCTTGCGGACCCGTGTAGTCCTCGAGGTCATTTGCTCGGTTAATGATGGTAATGCAGTTTTCGTGGCTGCCGGCGGCGGGGAAGAAGATCTGAGGCAGCGAAAGACAGTCTGGAGGCCATATCCCTGCTATGCTGGACCCTTCTGTCGTTGGAGCAGCTGAGCTGGGGTGGACAATGGCGCAGCAGGAGCGGGACAAACCACACAAGGTTTTCTTTGACAACTATCTGTAAGAGAAGTAATTCTTTAAGGGCTCGTTTGAATTGGAGGATTCCAACAATGCAGGGATAGGAAATAGACAGGAATAGGATAGGAATGCACGTGCAAAACAGAGAATTAAAAAACACAGGATTTCTGCCAATCTGGGTGTTTGACTCACAACAATTGGAAGATCACAGGATGCAAAGAAGCATGGTGAGATTAAGTCAAACCACAAGAAAATGTATGGTTATAATGCTATTATGCTACTATCTCTTAGTCTTGTGCTTCATGAATAGGAATTTGAAAAGGAGGACTAGTGAAAATTAAAATTCCTACGTTTTTTCTTTCAAGGAGACACTAAAGGAACAAATCCTACAGTTTTCCTTTGCTCCATTCCTTTGAACCAAATTCATGAATAGTAGTAACATAGGAAAATTTCCAATTCCTATGTTTTTCATTCACTTTTCCTTTCAAGCACTGGCGATTCTAGTAGGCAGGCTTGAGCAAGGAAAAGCCTACACTAAAAAAATGTTTTTGTGCTACTTCTATTACTTTGGACCCAGGCCATTGCCCTACTAGCTCAGCTCCCAGGGCCATCGACAAATGCATAGCTCAAACGCCAAGAAAGATAAATAATGATGGCGTTCAAGAGAGTCCATCACGGAAAGCTAAGTTGCCTGGTACCTCACTGCTTGTCATATAGTAGGATAAAATAATCGTATTTCCCGTTACTACGTGTTCTCAGTGGATAATATATATAACATGTAGAGTAAAAAAGAGATGCAACAAGTGTACAACCTCTTTGGCGAAGCCATGTCGATCTCATCGTGATTGGGTTGGCCGGTGAGGATGCTCCGGCTGACTTGGCTGTCGGAGGAGGGGAAGAAGATCTTAGGCGTCTGGAGATGGAGCCCGAGGTACTGCTCCACTGTGATGGAGGGTTTCATTGTTGGAGCAGCTCCAGTGAGTTGTACGACGCCGAGGCTGAAGCAGGACAAGAGTGACAACGCTAACCTGAGTGGAATTCTAATACATCTCCAATACATGACGTAAAATACATAACCACAAAGTGCTAGATGTAAAATACATTAGTCGTTCATCTCTGAACTTAACTGTCGAAACTGAATTTAACTGTCAAAACTGAACTTAATTGTTGAAACTGAACTTAACTGTCGAAACTGAATTTTGCTGTCGAAAGTGAATGTTGCTGTCAAAACTGAACGCACTAGCAAGGTGAGGCTACACGTCGGTCGACTGACTTTTTCTTCTTTGGTCAGTCGATTTTGGAGCCGTTGGATACGAAATCAAGGGCCTGCAGTTCATCTTCAACCTCCACTTCGAGCCGCCAGCCACCAGCGGCCCAACAGCCGCCCCCCGCCGCCCACGGCTGGCGGTGCGCCGCTCCGCCCGCCCTGAAAACACTCCCCACCGCCGGTCTGCCGCCGCCCCAGCCATCCCTCTATCCCCCCCATGCCGAGCTTTTTCTCCAGCGATCCCCACGCCACCGCCCCGCCAACACCGGAGACCACCGCCCCCACCCTGCACCCTAAGATAGATAGTGGGGTACCTCTCCGGCGAGCCCCCCTCCCCGCTGCGGCTGGGTCGTCCTTCACCCCGGCGAGCTCCCCCCCCCCCCCCCCACTCCCTGAGAATCGACTGACCCAAAAGTCGATTCAGTCGACTGAAGTGTAGCTAAGTCAGAGCAGCATCGCAAGCAAGAGCAAGAGCGAGAGAAGTAGCGCGAGCAAGAGCAATAGCAAGACCGGACCAGGCAGGGGACCGAGAGCAAGAGCAGAGCAGCAGCGCAAGCGAGAGCTAAAGCAGCAGCAGCTCCTACTGATGTGGACGTCGCCACCGAGGGAGCAACGTCGTGGAGGAAGTGGCTGGCGATGCGGCCGTGGATGGAGCCACGCCATGTCGGCTCAGGAACGAGCGCCGGTAGCACCGTGAGATCGAATCAATAAGAAAATGCGGCGATTAGTGTACAACCTCTTTGTTGGCACCGATTAGGCCACAGCTTCATCCGAGGAAACGGTGATGATGATGCTCTTCCGGTGGTGCAGGTGAAGACGGCGGTGTGGGAATGGAGGTGGCGTGAAAGACGAGGGGAACGTCGGGGAAGCTCCTTGGAGGTGGAGGACGGGGTGGCTGAACCGGCGGGACGACGAGATCGACGTTGGATCCTCATCCGGTACGGTGGATGAGGGACGTCGAGGTGTTGTTGTGGACGACGTCGTCGGGGAAGAGGCTCCGGCTGGGTGGCGGACGGAGCAGGGTGTGGGGCTTCGTCGCGGGTTTTCGCGGCCTCGGTGTATGAATGGGTGGGCGGATGGGATGGCAGTGGGGAACCATGGCTTAGGGATGCGCTTGTCTGAAATGTGGGGTAAGTTACGAAAGTACCACCACCGATTTGAGGCGGTTCTTTTGGTTCAGTGGTACCACGGGCATTTCGCATGTCCGGATTTCACAGGAGGTGGGAGTTTTCGCGCGCGTTGTAATTTTGGAATAGCAAGGCGCGGGTTGAGATGGAGGGAGTTGTCGGAGCACGACGAGACAAAGATATATCTTAAATATTTCTGGCTAACAAGGCGTGGGTTGAAATTTCCGGACAAGCCTAATGTGTACTATACCAAATCAATGTGCACTACAAATGTCATTCAAAACTTTGAATTCATGTTATGCTCAATTAAAATATTTCGCTACGTGTATAATGCATGCAACCTACTACTCAAATGAATGTTTTAGTGCATTCCAAACGTATATACTACTGCTTCAATATGAACTAAATTTGAATTCGTTTCTCTATTTGAATATGATCTACAGTAATGATTGTTGTGAAGTCAAAGCATTTGAATTTGTTTCTCTGTTTTAATAAGATCTACAATCATCATTATTTTCAAGTTAAACCATCGTTTGTGTATTATCTTCACAGCACACCACATGATTAGTCTCGAGTTACATATGAATTATGTGTACTATATGAACTCGAACTCGATTTTTTGAATCCACTTTATGTTGATTTCAAATCACATTACATTTCTAGCTCTGGCTAGATCTTCATAATCTAAACCATGTCTCATATGTATAATGTGTTTATCACATTATGTATGGTGCCCCGCCCCCTACGCCTACAAGTATTTAGATGTGAGTTGCAAACACCACACACAAATTCAAATAAAATGTGAGAATGTTCGATATATAGTATTGTTTAGATTGTTCGATATTTAGTTGTAAGCTTCAAACGCCACACATTATCACAAATTCAAATAAAATGTGAGATTGTTTGATGTATAGTATGGTTTAGATTGTTCGACATTTAGCTGTGAGTTGCAAACGCCGTGCATTATCACATTATGGTATAACATGTGCACAGCACGTGTATCACCGCTATATTCATGCATGCATATGTTTAAAACACTATGATCTCCTATTCAAATATATGAATCCGCTTTCATATCAAATTATGATCTTTGTTAGTCTCTTACACCCACACGATCCTCTAACCTTTGTAGCTACCACTAACTTTCTCTCGTGCATGCACACGCCCTCCTCGCCCTCCCCCGCCCTCGGCATTCTATCCACCGAGCACATTCATTTTTTTTCTTTAGGTCGTTCTCCCAGAGTCTCCACAACTCCTTTCTGACACACACCGATCGATAAACCTCTCCAGCGATTCCTGCCTACAACATACACACGCACCTTCAAGTCCTCCTTTATGTGTCCTTGCCTCGTGTCTCTCATACGGTCACACACACACGTGTAAACTCTCGCCCCTCTTTTCATCGATCTCACAACCGCACACTCCTCCCCCTATCTAGCTAGTAGCTGGGCCTCTCGCACCACCTCCTAGTTCCATTCTCTCTGTCTATCCGTCTCGCTGGGCCTTATTTGCCTCTAACAAATGGACGTACACCGACCGGACTCTCGCTATACATATAGCTAGCTAGGTCCTTATAACTCGTTTTTACCCACGCGTCGATTGATCTACCTCATTAGTTATGCCTCTCCCTTCCTCCGACAAACAACAATTGATCTATCGATCTAGTTAGGTTTTCTTACCAAACACATGGTTCCCTTTCATCATCCATGGATGCGTCCCGACAGATCCATCACGCACAGGCACACATAGAAACACATCCCCACTCTTATTGATAACATTGCAGTTCCACCCTCAGTTTGTCTAGTAGGCCTCTCCCACCATCTTCGAGAAGCAACTCCATCACCCATCCAACACTCTACCCCTCTCCCTCCCTCTCCCTCTCCTCTCTCTCTCTCTCTCTCTCTCTCTGTCCCATCATATTTCCCTTCCTTCAGTTATGTATGGATGTCGACCGATCTCCCTCAAGACATAGCTGGGTCTCTCCTTCTCAAAACATATACGAGTCGTTCTACCTCTATAATTAGGCCTTTGCCTACCCCTCCCCCACCCCTCCCCCCCCACACACACACACCGATACATCGAGCGCTCTAGTCATGTCTCCCTGCCACACACAAACTTGACATGTGCCCTCTGACGTTCTGGTAGGTCAGTCGCCCTATATCTTTGACTTGCACACACACACACACACAATTTCGATGGCTCTCTTCATCGATCTCGCACCCACCCACTTGATCCTCTCTTCGACTCTATCGATATCTATGACCCCTCCCTCTCTTCTCGTGGATTGCCCGACCCTCTATATATGATATGGATAGGCCTCCATTTCACACACATTGCACGGAAAAGTTTGTTTCAGATGTCATCGACACATATTTCCACAAATACATTCATGAAATCAACCCCCCACCCCACCCCCACCCCAAAACAAAAAACACTTACGAACGCGGTTTATATCTCTCACACTCACCCACGTAGGTGGGGACATGCACGAAGAGAAGAGATGCATGCACGGTGCACGTACTCCCGTCTCTTTCCCAACCACACCCGCGCGGGTACACTGTGGAGCTCATTTCTGTACAAAAAAGGCAGCCCACGTGGTAATTTGGCACGTGTACTGGTTGTCCACTTGGTGGAGGGAGGATCGTCTACCACGGGTGAACAAACAAATTGCGACTTGCCGCGTTATGTTAAAAAAAAGAGGCAAGCCATGTGGGGCCTACCTTAGAGGCAATGCTCTATACACTGGAGTACTTTTGATGTGTCCCGTCAACTCGCAGAACGAGGAGAGGCTTGCTTAGTACACCGTCTCCCCCGCCCACGGGCGCGGTGGCTCGCATGATGAGGTGAAGCTTGCTTAGTATTGTCTGCCTTACGCCCGCTCCCTCGCCCATGCGCGCCGTGGCTCGCAGGACAAGGAGAAAAATTTACTACTCCCTCCGTTTACTCCTCATCCCTACTACCTTGGTTATAGAGATTATATCATATTGTTTGGAATATATATGTCCTTTAGTAGATTTCAATATGAAATACTAGTACATACTCCAAACACTGATGTATATAGACGTATTTTAGAGTCTAGATTCACTCATTTTGCTCCGTATGTAGCACTCTCCCTCGCCCCTTGACCCTCGCCCACGTGGTGGACGTGCAGCAATTCATTCGGTCTCATATAGCTAGAACGATATATACTGCACTACCATTATTACTCGACTTCCCGAAGAGGCGAAGAACCAATCGCAAGGTTAATATTTTGGAGATGCCAAGCGCAAGGTTATAGGAGAACGATTAGTAGGTGCCGCGTCATTTATAAATAAAGTTTTTTTTCTTCAGTGGCACATACGCAATATGATAGATTCATATGGAGAGAAAAGGAAACCACTCCACTATATACATAGTCAGGACGGGCCAACCTACACGGTTGCTTGCTGGGGTTGCTCTCTTCACACTCTCTTGCACAAAACGACTGTGACCACATCTCTAACATCCCGGCAGATCACGTCCGCCGGAGGAAGGGGAGGATGCTTAGTGTAGATGCGGTCGCCGTCGCCGACGGTGAAAACCCACTGTCGGCACGTCCCGATCAGGGGTCCCCGCCGTTCTCTCTCACAAAGTCGGTGAGGTTGCCTTCGTCCCTTGCTCACTGCCGCAATGTGGGCAGTTGCCGCCTCCCGCCGCCCTCCTCAAGGTTGAGCTACGTCCCTCAGGTCAACTCCCATTAAGCCGGCTTGCACCACTGCTCCAGCTGCCCACATCACTCCATGTGGATATTTTTCTACTTCTTTGCCCCGCACATACCTCTACTGGCTTTTACATACTGTATTTGTGATGAGTTTATGTCTCATCAACTAGTCCCAGTAATCTTATTCTAATCACGCTTCTTCAATTTCTTTGCCACGGGGATGCTCATCTCGATGTTGGTGAAACTGCACAAAATGATCTGATGGTCAAAAGGTTGCAAACTTTATTTCTTAGGAAGCTCGAACGTTGCCAGCAAATTGAAGCCTGGTTAGGGTTCACGGTTCAAGGGCTAGGGACTGCATGGATTGTTTTTTTCTTTAGCTGCCTCTGTTCCAAAATAAGTTTCAACTTTAGTAGTAGTACAACTTTGTGCTAAAGTTTGCATAAAGTTGAGACACTTATTTTGGAATAGAGGGAGTACATATTTGCTATGATCTGTCAGTCATTGAGATGCAATAGCATGCATGTTAGTCTCCTTTGTATTTGATAAAATGTTGCAACGGGCAACCTTGGACGCAAGATACATGTAACAGAAGCTAGAAGCTTCATAGCATTGTACAAATTTATCTCGCTGATAAATTACAGTACGTACTATACTAGTACTTCATCCGTTCCTAAATATAAGTCTTTGTAGAGATTTCACCATGAACCACATGCGGATGTATATAGATGCATTTTAAGTGTAGATTCATTCATTTTGTTCCATGTGTAGTTCACCTAGTGGAATCTCTACAAAGACTTATCTACTAGTAATAGCTAGCCCCCACTACTAGGAATTCTCTATCCTCTCCTTGAGCCACATCATCAAAATTAATGTAGCTATTAGATGAACTAAATCAGTCCATAATAACCGTCTGATCTAGATGTTGAGAGGCTCCACACTAAGCCACATGCAAGCATGCAGAAATACCGTGGCATGCATGTGAGTGGGTTTTAAATCACAACAACATGTCTGCACGCAAGCATGCACTGGTAGCATGCATGTAAGTGAGCTTTTAAGTCCCATTAACATGTCAAAAAGAAAAATATAATCCCATTATGCAGTAGGAGTTGGCTGATCTTTTTTCCTTACGTGGGATGGTCTAAATGATGATGGGAGTTTTTTAATGTAGCTGGTTAGCCTGTTCGCTCATCAAACTTGAGGTCTCGGGTTCGATAACTACAGTTGAGCATAATTTGTGCCAAGAGGATTCTTTGACTGGTCTAAATGGATGGATATGGAGCTACACGATCTCGTAGTGACCGTATAATCACCTCATCACGTATAAGTTGTAGCCTCGGCACTTGTTTTCTAGGGTTTGCACGCTTCACACTCTCTCTCTAGTATATATATACACGCTGGAGCCTCAGCGCTTGTAGTTGCTCTCTTCAGACTCTCTCACCCTCTCCAGATCTAAACAAGACTTTGTTGGCCTCTCTCTCCCCCCACTACTGCTCAAAGAGCCGGCAGGATCCGTCCGTCGGGAAGGGAAGGAGGCTTAGCGTTGTCACCGTCGACGAGGGAGGGAATCCACTACCGGCGCAGCTGTTCACTTTCACCCAGCAGCGGCGCGGGAGGGCCTCCGATCCCTTCTTCTTTGTCGTCGTCCCGTCGCCCACCGAACCACGCCCCAAGAACCTTAAGGTATAATTTACTTATTCCACATGCATTACTCTAGCTGCATGTATACCATGAATCCAGGACGTGGTTCAAAGAGGAAAGGAGTGGGGGAAAGTAGTGGGAAAAGTTGTATAGCATGAATCTAGGACGTGGTTCAAAGAGGAAAGGAAGGGGGAAAGTTGTATAGCATGAATCTAGGATGTGGTTCCAAGAGGAAAGGAGTGGGGGAAAGTTGTATCACATAAATCTAGGACGTGGTTCAAAGAGGAAAGGAAGGGGCGAAAGTACTTGTACAGACTGGCTATCCAGCACCTACGTTGGTCAAAAAGGGAAAACAATGACAAACGCAGTATGCACATCTGTAACGCTGATCTTTTGTTTTGGGGGACAAGGCTGTAGAGTTTGAGCAGGACTAGATTTGTTGCGCTCACATAGGGAAATGTGTCTAAATATAACAAAATTGGGACCAACACAAATATGCTCCTTGGTTGTTTGTTCTTTGTTGCAACAGACTGTGTATGACCATAGTACATCGGTAGATGCACATGGTGCTGGTGCGTCCACTGTCCCATGCAACTCTTTAGCTGTTGTTAATTTAAGGCCCTGTTTGATTAAAAACTCCCCGGTCCCTACCTGCTTGATTCCAGGGACTAAACATGGACTAGAGGTTATTAAATGACATGCTAAAAGACCATGTTACCCCTAGTAATGAACTAATAGAGACAAGGTGTGATGCGTGGCAGGGGCAACTGTTGGAAAAAGTCCCAAAGAGACTCCCTCGGGGTATTCTTTCTTTAGTCCCAAATGCCCACTTTTAGTCCCTAAAAGTCCCTCCTGTTTGGTTTAGATGGGACTGACACGGATTTTTTTTAGTCCCTACACAAAAATGTCCCTGTAAACAAACACCCTCTAATAATGCCATTTGGAAAATTGATGCAATGCCACAGTTAAAAGCAAATTACATGTTTAACGAATTTTATTGTTAATATAATCTCTATGTTAATATTAATCAATGCCACCGTTTGAGAAATGCTCGTCTTGCTTTGTTTACCATCTAGATAAGGTAGATGCTTCTTTTTGTTGGCTTCTGTGTCATCCACCGTTATTGACCACTAGTTGTTTCCTTTGCACCTCTGTGTAAACAGGGTTATCTACTTCACCTCGTTGCCATTGTGACCTTTTGTTACACTACACAAAAAACTTTTGTTTTAAGAGTGTTTTGTGCAGTTCAACCAAAATGTCACACTGACAACGTTGCTTGATTGCTTGATCCTAGTGGAACTGCACAAGAGGAGATCTTACTTCCTATCCGTGTTGGCAAATTTGGTTCAGATCTTCTTCTTGTGAGTTGTTTGAATTCCGCATCATGAGAGGTCAGGACTAGCCTTCTTTCAGATGATTCTGCAGTGCTTTCATATGTTGTGCTACTTGTATGGTAATGTTGCTTGATTTTAGTGAACAGCACAAATGGAGACAAGACTTCCAATCTGTATGTGCACCGTAATATCCCAATCGAGGTAAGATAAGGATATTTCTGGCTGTTGGCATGTATTTTGCCACTTTCATCGGAAAATTAATGCCATTGTTTAGTGCTATCCTTGTGCTCCCTAATTGACATGCCAAATCTTACATTGAAGGCGAAGCTTATGCATTATTGAACCAAGTGATGAAGGGAAGAACAAGCGGAAGAAAAACAAAATCAACTCCGGTGCTGTAATGAAACCTTTGGGCTGTGATGACACAAGTAATGATATAGTTTTGCATCTTAATTTATTGCTATGGCTGGAACGAGCAATTGTTTTGCCACTGATTTGATGCCACTCTTAATTTAATACGTAATTATCTCTACTTGTGCAAACAGGGATCTTCTTTAAAGATACCATATATTTAGTGGAACTGCACAAGAATATGTTGGAAACATTAAACTAATCGAGGAGTATATAGTAAGCTTGGCCACCGCAGTAGATAGCAACAGATGGTTCCGGAGAAGTGCTTCATCAGTATGCTCCACACAATAAGCCTCCTGACAAAGGTTGGTACTCGCCCACTGATTTCATCCATATGATTGAGCTTTGTCATCTCTATTGGTGTTGTGCTACTGTTTAGATACTGTCATGAAAAAGTGGTATTGTCCTTGAGAAGTGCTTCATCTGTGTTGTTTTAAATATTTCCTTTCCTTTTTTTCAAGCAAACAAGGATGCTAGCATTTAGTTGTCCTCTTGTATTTGCACAACAGGATCATCTTCCTCTGAAGAAGAATATCGACTACGTGAAGTGACTAGTTCCGATTATGCCAGTATGAAGAAGCCCTGTCTATCTTCTCATCAGAAGGAGCAGTTGAAGGATGGTTACATTACTCCCCACAAGACCAAACTAACTTCAGCTCAGAAGGACTGACAAACCTCCATTTTTTTGCTGTTATGCGCGAGTACAATGTTGTTCTAGGATTCTTTCTAGTGAGTTCCATTTTTCTAAAAGTGTGCTCTACATGGACCATGTAGGTGCCTGTTTAAACTGTCAATTCATGGTACAGTTTGCTTTATACTAATCACTTTTCTTGTATTTGTGCAAACAGGGGTGCTCAGCTTGATTTCAATGGGAACTGCACAAAATGTTCATGAATACATCAAATCATTCATTTCCACCACAAGAAAGGAGGTGCCAATAAGTTCAAGGCGTTGCAACATATAAGGGCGAAATCATACAAGCTAAGCGCGAATTTGGTTGATTTTGGTGGAACTGCACAAAAAGAACAGCTGGTTTATTTAGCACAAGGTGCCATCTCAATGTCCGAACTGATGGAAAACCCTGCCCATTCCATAATAGTAGGCATTTGATATTTTGGAATGGGACAACCTTGTCAAATTTTGCTCATTGATTTTAGCAAGACATGCGTTTGATATTTTCGAATGGGACGCCCTTTCTTTGTCGTGACAGCGTCGATCAATTTTTCTTTATTCTTTAGTTGTGAAGTAAATATTGCCTCGACATGTGAGTCATTGAGATACATAATCATCGATTGTTTTGAATGTTCTCTATGAATTGCTAGCCCATGTGTTTGATTGCAATGTCTGTAAACGCTAAAAAGCTGCTCAAACTCTTTGTACTCATACATTTCCTTTTTACTTCGCACATTGTGAAAGTGCATACTTTTTTATATAAGATTGGTCAAAGTAGAGATACTTTGACTGCAGACAAAACTTGTATGCAGACTAGAAAGGAACGGAGGGAGTACATGTGAAACTGCTGCATACAAGGTGATCACTCTGGGAATAATGCTAGTACCTATTGTTTTGCATGTTCATCCAATGCCAGTGATACAGGAATTCGAACTAATCGAAATAAATTCATTCATACACGGTCGGATTTCATATAAACATGTCGGATTTCATTACATTTCATACATTCTTCAACTAAAAAGGGGTGCGCTGGAGGTATAATTAATTAAAAGCTACCCACCTATGTCCCGCTGAGCCAAACATAAGCTTCAGTGACTTAACTACATGTGCAGTTGCGTAACTAACATGTGGCCTGTTGGGCCCATGTGTCAGTCAGCCAACTGCACCAGTAGTTAAGTAGAAGCAGCGTTCTTCTCCAACACAGCTCTCTGACTCCACGTCGCCGCCAAGAAGCTAACCGGCCGTCAATGGTCAACTCGCCTAGCTTGGCTTCAACCGGAGGGTAGCAGCGGTGGCCTTACTTGGACCCGAGCGGCGGCGACCTACCGTGTTCTACTCTTCCTCGTTTTCTGTGTGGCGCGGCCTCGTTGGTAGCAGTGCGGGGCCTCGGAGGAGCCGGCGATATCCTCTGTCTCGTTGCCGGCGGGCGGCGCCTCGGTGGAGCGGTGGAAATCCTCCCCCTCGTTGCCGGCAGGGTGGGGCCTCGGCTGAGCCGGCGATGTCCTCTGCCTCGTTATTGGCGGGGCAGGGCCTCGGCGGAGCCGGCGGTATCCTATGCCTCGTTGTTGGTGCCACGGGGCCTCGACGGAGAAGCGCCTCGTCGACGCCAGCGGAGGGGCACTCTTCGGAGCCGACATTGTCCTCTGCCTCGTCCTCGGTCTCGACAAACAGTGCCTCGCCCACTTCATCGCCCTCCTTGTAGGCGGCCGCAGCCTCCGCCACCCGCATGCGGTACCGCCAGTGCTCGAGGCGGCCCTCGTGGGCGGAGCGGTACGAGTCGAGCAGCGCCTCCTGCTCCGCCCACTCCGCGGCGATCTGCTCCTCCGCCTGCAGGTGCTCCTGGAGGATATGGTGGTTGTAGGCAGCGTCGGCATGCGCCTCCCGGAACTGCTCCTCATGCATCTTCCTCACCGTGTCCATATATTGGGCACGGGCCTCGCCGATGGTCATGGTGTAATGCACCGGCGAGGATGGCGCGGAGGAGGGGGTTGGCGCCGGATCGTCGACTACCATGTTCTCCATTGGGACGTCGTCGTCCTCCGGCTGCCTGCCGGCCAGCCGGTCGGCAGCAATGGCTGCCATATCCTTGTGGTCCGTTGTCCGCCCGTCCCGAAGACAGCTGGAGCGCGAGGAACCCATGGTGGGCAGTAGTGGTGTGCACAGGAGAAAGGGAACGGATGCGGATGACGGCGGCTATGGTCGGCGCAGCAGTTTATATAGCATTGGTGGGCGGCTGAGGGACGGACGTGTGGCGCCGGAGTAGCCGCCTCGGCAACCGCGTATCATTAATGTGGGTGGCAGATGGACGGACGGACGACACTTGTGTCGTTTGAAGGCCGAGCAATCGCCTGTAGGGCGGGCGGCGCTGACTGTTTCGGGTGGAAAGCGCGCGCGGGCGAGGAGATGACTTTACTTGGAGAGGATGACAATGGGGACCCGCCAGGGCCATAGCCTCACGTACGCAAGTGCCTCCTTATGTTATATATATATATATATATATATATATATATATAGATATATATATATATATATATATATATATATGTAATTTTTTTGCTTCCTCCTGGTTTCCTGACATCACGGTCCCATGCCATTGTCAACCTATGTAGTCAATAAACGAGAGAATTGCACTAGAAGTGGCCGATTTGGGACCAAGCAGCTCGAGCAGTATTTGTGTTTTTGAGGTGTGAGCACTGCGGAGTTTTTGATGTTTAGCCCAGATATTAATTTTTCTCCTCTGAACAACAACGAAAACATCGCTGCGGTATTAATCAAGGCGGGCTGTGGCCCGTCTAGCCCAGCGATATCCAGCCCAGATATTAATTTTTTCAAGCTGAAAATGGCTAGCCCAGCTATACTTATTTTAGGAATACCCAGCAAGGTCAAGTTATTATTCCCGCTTCACTGGCTGCAAATCTTTCCTAGGAGGGATGCATTAGGCTTAACAAGAAAATGGGCTTTAAGAAATAATAAATGGGATGTAATTATAAAAACTGGGCAGTAACTATAAAAAATGCACCAAACACGTAATTACTTTATAAAATATTATTGTTGGATATTGAAAATTTTAATTTCATTAATTGTTGCGAGTGTAATGTTTCGTTGGATTTTTACGTAATATAAATTTATATTGAAATTGTATTTAATCTGACTAGAAATTTCGGGATAAAAATATTTCGGATCCCATCAAAATGTGGGAAATTTTATTGAATTCTGTTTTGAATGGTTGGTTGAAATGGGTTGTACTTTTAACAAACTATAAATGGGTTGTAGTAAATTCCATTAGAATTCAAAAATGGGCAGCACATTCTTACAAATCTCAAATGGGCTATAAGTTCTCTGCCACACACTTGTGGCCTTACTAAGTTGACGCGTCCCCTAAAAAAATAGAGTTAACGCGTATGCAAGGCTTTCTCAACTTATAGTCAACACACGGTTCTAGCAGCAGTGGTCGTTGGATGTCCATCCAACGGATGCCGTGCTTCTTCTTCAATCTCGGATATTCTAGCTTCACCCGCCCAAAAAAGATTCCTCCCCCTGACATCTGGGGTGCACCATTTCAGAAGCTGACCTGTGGGCCTACTAAGTTGACGTACCAAGGGCTTTGTCAACTTAGTCAATATAAACGATTCTAGTTGTAGTGACCGTACGATGTCCATCCAACGGCCGTCGTGCTTCTTCAACCTCTGGTCTTCTTGCTCCAGCCGCCCAAAGCAGCGCCGGTTGTGCCGCCTGCTCCTGCCTCCCGTGGCCGGTTGTGCTGCCGTGAAGGCCTCACCGCCCCCTACTACTCCCACCGCTGGCCATGCCATTCCTCCACTCACCCACACCCCATGTTATTCTGCGGCGACGACAGCCTCACACCACAGCCGAACCAGTGAACCCTCGTACTCCTCTCCGCATGGGCATCCACTGCCGCGTCTTCCCCGGCTCCGCGTCGTCCCCTTCCTAGGCCTTGCCGTCGTCCACCGCCATGGTGCTCTCTGCGCGGCATGGTCAACATGGTCATGGAACAACTTCCATCGGACGTGGACTGTACGTGGAGAGGCTGACAGCTGGGTCCACGGCCACAGAAAGGAAGTGCCTCCTTATTACGCGGAAAATAATGATTCTCCACCTGACAGCTGGGACCCACTAGACGGGCCACTATATTTCGCGAAAAAAAATGTTTCCCCCCTAACTGCTGGGACCCACCAGCTACATCTTCGCACGCAAGGAAGTGCTTCTGGGGAAACACCGATTCGCCCCCCTGACTGCTGGGACCCACCAACTAAATCTTCGCACGCAAGGAAGTGCCTGACAGTCAGGACCCACCTGGTCGAAGCGTACATAGCGTTGTCATTCTGGTCGCGAACGTGTACGTACATACTGGTGGATGTAGAGGCGCGCACGTGCCATAGTAGAGGCGTGCACGTGTCGTAGTAGAGGCGCGCACATAGCATGTACACGTACATACAGCGGCCAATGTGCAAGAAAGAAAATACAGCCACGTATGTGTACATACGGGCGGGGTCTCGAACGCCTACTCGCGCATACGTACGGCCAGTGCTCGTGTACATGGCTGAGTCGGAACGGAGAAACAACGTCATCGTCGTGTTCATGGGGAGCCAGCCGGCTGGGTCGGAACGGAATGCGTCGTCGTGTTCATCGGGAGGGCTTAGACGGAATAGGCGATGGAAACGAGACCTGGCGTACTGCAGAACGGAGGAAACAGCCTTGTGTTCGACCGGCCACGTTCGAAACAGGGTCCTGTTCATCGCGTGGGGCTTGGCGTACCGCAAAACGGAGGAAACGGACCTCCTACGGTCGAAACGGGGGTCCTATTGATCGGGAGGGGTGTGGCGTACCGCAAAACGGACGAAACGGACTTGTGTTAGAGCGCTATGGTCAAAACGGGGGTCCTGTTCATCGGGAGGGCTGTGGCGTACCACAAAACGGGACTCCACGGGATATTGTTCATCTCCACCATCGACCTCCTCCAGCCTCCACGGGCTACTGTTCATCCATCGTCGACCTCCTCCAGCCTCCACGGGCTCCTGTTCATCCACGGGCTATTGTCCATCCAGCCTCCACCGCGCGCTACTCCACGGGCTACTACTCAACCACCCCTCCACGGGCTACTGTTCATCCATCCCTCCACCGTCTACTGTTCATCCAGCCCTCCACGGGGTCGTCCTGTTCATCCAGCCCTCCACGGGGTCCTGTTCATCCAGCCCCAATCGGCTCGATCGATCGGGGTCCTGTTCATCCAGAGGCAACGCCATGGGGTCCTATTCATCCACCCCCACCGCACTGTTCAACCAACCACCCCCCCCCCCCCCCCCCCGCGCGCAACACTCACTGTTCATCCAAAGGCAGCATCGATCGGCTTTAGTTAGCAGCAGTAGCGAAGGAATCGCTCGATCGGGTTCAGTTAACAGCCATCGATCGATCGCTCGGGTTCAGTAACGTGTAGCTTGCAGTGCAATCGCTCGGGTTCAGTTAGAGCCCAACGCCTTGCTCGGGTTCAGTTAGAGCCAATGCCTCACACACACGCGCGTACGTGTACGAGAGAAACGCGCATCCCTCGGCCCCCGACCTCCCACCGTAACCGAGAACTCGCCAAAATTTTCCTCACCCTCACTTCTACCACGGTTTTTTCTGTCATGGACGGCCCAAAGAATGTCATGCAGCTGCGTCACCGGCCCGCCCAGGACAAAAAGCCCATTTTCTGTCATGATTTTTTGTCATAGAAGTAGCAGCCCACCACATCTATGATGATACCGGATTTTGTCACAATTATCGTCATAGAAGTGTCATAAGTATGACAAAAAAAAATCGTTCGGCCCAAAATGTCAGGATGTGTCTTTTTTTTTTTGTAGTGCAAGGCACACATCAGATTTGGTACATAGCATTGCATACATGATAGAACCTATCGCTGAGGCATAGGGAATGACTTTCATTTTCTCTCTATCTTCTGCAGTGGTCGGGCATTCAGTCTGACTCAACTTCACACCTTGTAACACAGGCAAGAACACTTTCTTTGACTGATCCATTTTGAACTTCTTCAAAACTTTATCAAGGTATGTGCTTTGTGAAAGTCCAATTAAGCGTCTCGATCTACCTTTATAGATCTTGATGGCTAATATATAAGCAGCTTCACCAAGGTCTTTCATTGAAAAATTCTTATTCAAGTATCCTTTTATGCTATCCAGAAATTCTGTATTATTTCCAACAAAACAATATGTCATCCACATATAATATCAGAAATGCTACAGAGCTCCCACTCACTTTCTTGTAAACACAGACTTCTACAAAAGTCTGTATAAAACCATATTCTTTGATCACACTATCAAAGCATATATTCCAACCCCGAGAGGCTTGCACCAGTCCATAAATGGATCACTGGAGCTTGCACACTTTGTTAGCACCTTTTGGATCGACAAAACCTTCTAGTTGCATCATATGCAACTCTTCTTTAAGCTATCCATTAAGGAATGCAGTTTTGACATCCATTTGCCAAATTTCATAATCATAAAATGCAGCAATTGCTAACATGATTCGGACAGACTTAAGCATCGCTACGGGTGAGAAGGTCTCATCGTAGTCAAGTCCTTGAACTTGTCGAAAACCTTTCGCAAGAAGTTGAGCTTTGTAGACAGTAACATTACCGTCGGCATCAGTCTTCTTCTTGAAGATCCATTTATTCTCTATGGCTTGCCGATCATCGGGCAAGTTAACCAAAGTCCACACTTTGTTCTCATACATGGATCCCATCTCAGATTTCATGGCCTCAAGCCATCTCGCGGAATCTGGGCTCATCATCACTTCCTGATAGTTCGTAGGTTTGTCATGGTCAAGTAACATGACCTCCAGAACAGGATTAACATACCACTCTGGTGCGGATCGTACTCTGCTTGACCTACGTGGTTTGGTAGTAAATTCATATGAAGTTTCATGATCATCATCATTAGCTTCCTCACTAATTGGTGTAGGAATCACTGGAACTGATTTCTGTGATAAACTACTTTCCAATTCGGGAGAAGGTACAATTACCTCATCAAGTTCTACTTTCCTCCCACTCACTTCTTTCGAGAGAAACTCCTTCTCTAGAAAGGATCCATCCTTAGCAACGAATATTTTGCCTTCGGATCTATGATAGAAGGTGTACCCAACAGCCTCCTTTGGGTGTCCTATGAAGACACATTTCTCCGATGTGGGTTCGATCTTATCAGGTTGAAGCTTTTTCACATAAGCATTGCATCCCCAAACTTTAAGAAAAAACGACAGCTTAGGTTTATTGCCAAACCACAATTCATATGGTGTCATCTCAACGGATTTATATGGTGCCCTATTTAACGTGAATGCAGCCGTCTCTAAAGCATAACCCCAAAACGATAGCGGTAAATCAGTAAGAGACATCATAGATCGCACCATATCTAATAAAGTACGGTTACGATGCTCGCACACACCATTACGCTGTGGTGTTCCAGGTTGGCGTGAGTTGCGAAACTATTCCACATTGTTTCAAATGAAGACCAAACTCATAACTCAAATATTTACCTCCACGATTAGATTGTAGAAACTTTATTTTCTTGTTACGATGATTTTCCACTTCACTCTGAAATTCTTTGAACTTTTCAAATGTTTCAGACTTATATTTCATCAAGTAGATATATCTACCCATATCTGCTCAAATCATCTGTGAAGGTCAGAAAATAACGATACCCACTGCGAGCCACAACACTCAACGGACCGCACACATCAGTATGTATTATTTCCAATAAGTCAATTGCTCGCTCCATTGTTCCGGAGAACGGAGTTTTAGTCATCTTGCCCATGAGTCATGGTTTGCAAGCATCAAGTGATTCATAATCAAGTGATTCTAAAAGCCCATCAACATGGAGTTTCTTCATGCGCTTTACATCAATATGACCTAAACGGCAGTGCCACAAATAAGTTGCACTACCATTATTAACCTTGCATCATTTGGCTTCAATATTATGAATATGTGTATCACTACAATCGAGATTCAACAAAAATAGACCACTCATCAAGGGTGCACGAACATAAAAGATATTACTGATATAAATAGAACAACCATTATTCTCTAATTTAAATGAATAACCATCTCGCATCAAACAAGATGCAGATATAATGTTCATGCTCAACTCTGGCACCAAATAACAATTATTTAGGTCTAAAACTAATCCCGACAGTAGATGTAGAGGTAGCGTGCCGACGGCGATCACATCGACTTTGGAACCATTTCCCACGTGCATTGTCACCTCGTCCTTAGCCAATCTTTGTTTAATCCGTAGCCCCTGTTTCGAGTTGCAAATATGAGCAACAGAACCAGTATCAAATACCTAGGCGCTACTACGAGCATTAGTAAGGTACACATCAATAACATGTATATCAAATATACCTTTCACTTTGCCATCCTTCTTATCGGCAAAAATACTTGGGGTAGTTCCGCTTCCAGTGACCAGTCCTTTTGAAGTAGAAACACTCAGTCTCAAGCTTAGGTCCAGACTTGGGCTTCTTCCCTTGAGCAGCAACTGGCTGGCTATTCTTCTTGAAGTTCACCTTCCTCCCTTTGCCCTTTTTTTTGAAACTAGTGGTCTTGTTAACCAGCAATACTTGATGCTCCTTCTTGATTTCTACCTCTGCAGCTTTTAGCATCGCAAAGAGCTCGGGAATTGTCTTTTCCATCCCTTGCATATTATAGTTCATCACGAAGCCTTCATAGCTTGGTGGCAGTGATTGAAGAACTCTGTCAATGACACTATCATCAGGAAGATTAACTCCTAGATGAGTCAAGTGGTTGTGGTACCCAGACATTCTGAGTATGTGTTCACTGACAGAACTATTCTCCTCCATTTTCCAGCTATATAACTTGTTTGAGACTTCATATCTCTCAACTCGGGCATTTGCTTGAAATATTAACTTCAACTCCTGGAACATCTCATATGCTCCATGTGTCGGTGTCAAAACCGGCGGATCTCAGGTAGGGGGTCCCGAACTGTGCGTCTAAGGCTGATGGTAACAGGAGGCGGGGGACACGATGTTTATCCAGGTTCAGGCCCTCTCTATGGAGGTAATACCCTACTTCCTTCTTGATTGATCTTGATGAATATGAGTATTACAAGAGTTGATCTACCACGAGATCGTAATGGCTAAACCCTAGAAGTCTAGCCTATGTGGTTATGATTATCTCTATGGACTAAACCCTCCGGTTTATATAAACACCAGAGGGGACTAGGGTTATACAAAGTCGGTTACAGAGAAAGGAATCTACATATCTGAATCGCGAAGTTTGCCATCCACGCAAAGGAGAGTCCCATCCGGACACGGGAAGAAGTCTTTTGTCTTGTATCTTCATAGCCAAACAGTCCAGCCCATGTTAATAGTTTGGCCGTCCGAGGACCCCTTAATCTAGGACTCCTTCAGTAGCCCCTGAACCAGGCATCAATGACGAGGTGCCCGGCACGCAGATTGTCTTCGGCATTGCAAGGCGGGTTCCTTCTCCGAATACTCCAAAATAGTCTTCGAACACAGAAAACGTGTCCGGCTCTGCAAAACAAATCCCACACACAACCGTAGATAGTATAATATTTCACGAGTCCAATCCGCTGACAACTTTACGTAGCATGATATCACGTCACCGCCCGGTCATTATTCGAACCGTTTTTTAGCCTGCCACTCCATATTTCGAGATGTGGTTTTATCGGCACGTCTTGTCAAAGCAGAGATCATGTCCCCTTATTGCGGGATTCTCATCTTCGTGGAGACTATCAAAGGGTGGCAGTCGAAGTGGTTCTACGTCACAGAGCCGCGCGGCACCAATTGGGCCGTGGCTCCCGCATTCCGGTCTGGAGTCCCGATGAGGCTCACCTCCTGGCAAGAGAAGGGCCTGGACTGGTCTTCGCCGGACGAGCTGACATTGCTTCAGACGCGCATACAGAATATGATAAACAAGAACATCAAGCTCGTTAATGTGATCCAGGTGATGCTTATTCGCCGGATCCTTCCGTGCCAACGTCGGACTTGCCATCTATGGGAGTTCGATCCGGCCAAGCACCAGACCCTGCTGGAGCTCTTCGGCACTACACACGAAGACATCTGGAAGGTGCTCTTCAAGGCCAACGAGACGTAGCCGGCCACGACCGAGGACCACGGGCACGACTTGGCCCGTCCAGCTAGTCCGGAAGTTTTTTCATGCTTTCAAGGTGTGTCCTTTACCTGCATACTCGAGGAAGATGCCTAATCCTTCCTACTAATTTTCTTGGGCCTAGACAAAGAAGGCGGAGCGGATTTAGTGCCCGGCTCCGCTGCCCGAAGACCCAGAAATCCTGCTTCTAACGAAGATGCTGGTTTCGGTGCCCTATCAGGCACCAGAGAAGAAGGCCAAGGGGACCAGAGGTGGTCTCCGTTGCAAGGGCACTTCGGACGTGACGTCCGAAGACGCCGAGACTCATTCCTCCATCGCCGAGGATAATGAGGAAGAGGAGGAAGAAGAAGAAAGCTATCCCCCTGAGGGGGGGGGGGGAAGAAGAGGCCTGCGTCCACACATTTGGAGGCCGAGGTGTCCAAGAAGGGGAAAGCTTCCCTTCTGGATAGCTCCACTGTAGCCACCGACAGCAGCTCGGAGTGGCGCCCTAGGGACAAGCCCCTGGCCAAATCGTAAGTATCCGGACACATTCATATATTCGGCCCCTCTACTTCATTGTTCTGACGTGTTGAATCATGTATTTGTTGTCCGGCTTGGTCCAACCTCGAGCGGTCCTTATCTTCGAAGGATTCACTAGACCTAGAGGCGATGGACAGCGGGACCCTTCCAGCGGCCTCCTCTCCCAAGGACATGGATGGCACCGAGGCGTCGTCCCGAAGGATCCCAGGCTCGGGAGAGATTCAGGAGGCCGTCAGGGAGGTGCTGGAGGGTGAAGCCCCGGCCGCCGAACACATGGGGGAGCAAACCCCCATGGATACTGGCGATGGGGGCCATATCCAATTTGGCCCCCAGCCGAATACAGTTCCGGAGACCCATATGGCTCCGGAATCAGGCCAGCCACCTGTTTCGAAAGAAGGCGGTGTGCCTATTCCGCCGGTGACCTCTGTCCATCCAGAGGCATCGGATAATTTGCTGGAAGCACTGCGAGGCGCTTCCATTATTGAGGAACACCGTACCCTTATGGGTACGGTGATTGAGAGGATTCAGTCCGCGAAGAGCGGACTGACCGAAGCCTACACAAGCCTTCTAACAGGCTTTGAGATTAAGTAATGCAATTATGCAGAAAGAATGTCACAGTATAGATAGTAGCCCCTGAGACTCTGTCCGGTCTTCAGAAAGAAAAGACGAACAGAGGATCAAATAATTTTCGCAGGAGACTAACATGAAATGTCTACGTGAATAAGCAGGCGTCGCTGCTGGTTGCGTCCTCTCACACTACTGAGGTCTCCGGACTCAAGCAGAGTCTAGAGTGGACCGAGGAAGAGCTCGGCCGCGTGAAGAAGCAGTTGGAGGACAGTCAAGGTATGCAATAACCTTGTATATATTCAGGAAGGATGAATGATTTGTGTTGAATGAAGTGCCATTTTATTTTTAGGGGCGGCGACAAAAGTGGAGACCCTCAAGAAGGCGCTGGCCAAGGCCGAGGAGAAAGTGGCCAAGGAAAAGGCTGCTCGTGAAAAACACAAGGCCAGGGTCAGTGAGGTCCAGCAAGAGCTCCAGGACGCCGTGAAGAAATGCGAGTCCTTGGAGCACAAACTTGCGGATCAAGAGTCCGAACTGGACAAGGCCTGCCAAAACGCACATGATGCCCGGGTTGAAGCCCAAGGCGCCCTTCAAGAAATCCAGGAGGCCAGGAAAATTATTGGAAAATTACGGCGGATAAGGCCTTTATTATGCAAAGCAAATATGTGAAGAAAAGGTTCCTCTTACTAACCCAGATTTGGAGTTCTCCAGGGGCGTTTGCGGATCTGCCGTGCAGCGTTTCAGGCGCTGCAGAATTCTTCCGAGCCGAAGAGGGGAGCTCAATGAAGAAGCTATTTTGGTCGCAATACCTTGCGCCAGAATATTTGGTCCCCTTTAGCGATCAGCTCAAATAGCTGGTCGAATTGCACAAGGCGGCCGAACTAGCTATGAAGGAATTAATAATCCGGCTATGGCCTGCTGAAGCCATCCCCATCAGCTACTTCGGGCTCATGAGGCGGCCGGTCAATGCCTACCCTCGGCTTGATGCCATCAAGCGGTCGGTCTACATTAAAGGCGCGCGCATGGCCTTCGCCCGAGTCAAGATGCATTGGGTGAAGATGGACGCCGTAAAGGTTACGACCGAGGGGCCTGAGGGAGTCCTGGATTAGGGGGTATCCGGACAGCCAGACTATGTACAATGTCCGGACTTTTGAAGCGTGAAGATACAAGACTCAAGACTCCGTCCCGTGTCCGGATGGGACTCTCCTTTGCATGGAAGGCAAGCTTGGCGATCCGAATATTGTGTTTCCTTCTTTGTAACCGACTCCATGTAAACCCTAGCCCTCTCCGGTGTCTATATAAACCGGAGAGGTTGGTCATTAGAAGGCCGATCACAATTACAATCATACCATCATAGGCTAGCTTCTAGGGTTTAGCCTCTACGATCTCGTGGTAGATCTACTCTTGTACTACTCGTATCTTCAATATTAATCAAGCAGGAAGTAGGGTTTTACCTCCATCGAGAGGGCCCGAACCTGGGTAAACATTGTGTCCCTTGCTTCCTGTTACCATTACGCACAGATCGGGCCCCCCTACCCGAGATCCGCCGGCTTTGACACCGACATTGGTGCTTTCATTGAGAGTTCCTCTGTGCCGTCGCTGTCAGGCTCGATGGCTCCTTCGATCATCACTAACGACGCGGTCCAAGGCGAGACTTTCCTCCCTGGACAGATCTTCGTGTTCGGCGGCTTCGCACTGCGGGCCAATTCGCTTGGCCATCTGGAGCAGATCGACAGCTATGCCCCCGGCCATCAAATCAGGTTCGGAAACTTGAACTACATGGCGGATATTCGTGGAGACTTGACCTTCGACGGATTCGGGCCAGTGCCAGGAGCGCCGAACAGTCACGATGAGCACGGCTTAGACCTGCTGTCAGACGATGCTCGGGATATTGCCCCGGCAGAAGCCTCGGATCTAAATCCGGGGCAGGTTGCGTTGCCTAAGGACGGAGGGCTGGACCCCGCCCCGCAGGTCGTACCCTCATCAGCGATGGATCCGAACACAGACCTCACTTCTGAGGGAGCCTGTGACTCCGGACCCCCGGATTCATATCCGGTTGTAGGTTCCAGTCCGCGCGTCCCCGAGCCCGCCGAGCCTGGTTGGGCTCCGGTGATGGAGTTCACCATGGCGGGACGTCTTTCAAAGACTTCGCCCTTTGGCAACATGCTAAACTCATTGAAGTCTCTCTCTTTGTCAGGAGGCTCTGGGCTGAACTATGTCCGGCTCGAGTGGGAAGCCGGCGATGACGGAATCCGTTGCCCACCCACCACCCACTTCATAGCCATGGTTGATGATTTAATCGACGTGCTTGACTTCGACTCCGAAGACATTGACGGTATGGACGATGATGCAGGAGAACTACAGGAACCACCGCTCATAGGGCGGTGGGCGGCCACCTCCTCATACGGTATATATATGGTGGACACTGCAAAGGAAACCAATGGCGGCGAGGCAACGGAGGATAACCCCTCAGGGAGAAAAGCAAAACACGTGCGTCATCGGCGCCACTCCAAGCCCCGCCACATCAACACCGGCCCCGGAGACGAAAGCAGTCCGGATGTTGCCGAAGAGGAATACAGCCTTGGTCAGCCTACCCTCAAGCAGGCCGGACCGATCACGATGGGATACTTGAGAGGGACAATTATACAGCCCCCTCCGACGATGAGGTAAGCCTCGGCAATGACGAATTCGGCGTACCTGAAGACCCAGTGGAACAAGTTCGCTTCAAGCGACGGCTCATGGCCATGGCAAGGAGCCTACAAAGGAAGCAAGAGCAGCTTAAAGCTGAAAAAGACGTGCTAGTGGATAGGTGGACCAAGGTACTGGCCACCGAAAAGTACGAAGTCGACAGCCCCAGCAAAGGGCATACACGGCACAACTGGCTACCTCAACTCGAGCAGGAAACCACAGGCATGCACCCAGACGTCCACATATCACTACGGTCCAAGACAGTAAGAAGCATACACGAAGAGGCACCCTCAAGCCTCGGCACAAAGGTCATAAACGTCAAGACAAGGAAACTGGTGCCAAGTCCAGCAACTCTCAGTCCGGTAAACGGACAAAGAACAGCTCAAGCCTACTCGACCAAAGCCACACACTGGATCAACCGTGTGAAATTCACGGTACCCCCAGAAGGACGGTAAAGCATACCAATAGAGAATGTCGGATCCTCAGAACAAAGCGGCTGGTCGTGCGCCTGGAGCAATAAGGGGAGACGCCTCGTCAAAGAACCCCCCCCCCCCCAGGGCATAAACTGTCAGGACCCCGATTCCAAATCACATCGACCTAGCCGGTAACACCTCATATCACTTTGCGGCCTCACGCACGGTATTCCCACGGTGTCGCCTTACCATGGCCCGGGACCGTTTAGCCTTTTGGCTCACGTATATGATAGTGTCGCTAGCATCCACATGACAAAGAACCCGGGCCGACATGGCTAGTCGTGAACCCAAAGCGGCACTAACCTATGGGAACAGGCATACATGAATCACATCGAGCATGTCGGTCATCAACGTATATATTCGGGCTGTAGCCTTTGGGCTATGAGGACTCCGAATACCACGCGTGACATTTCCCGAAGAACGGACATAAGGCGAAGTGAAACACATGCCGGCCAGTCAAGTGTCCAAGCGATAGTCTTTGGGCTAAGCGGGACTCCGGTGAACCGGGCTGTAGCGGACTACTATCGCTCGGAAGCCGCGAGACTACATTTCCCCATATGAGAGGCTGCCAAGGATAAACAACTAGTTTGTCGGATCCCACTCATACCAAGCATTTCAATCATACACGCAATATGCCCGATATGAGTAAATACAACAAGGCATCACAACAAAACTCTACAACTCAAAGTACTTTATTTAAAAGGCTCCGAGGAGCCATACATAACATATCCATACAGGTAAGGGTCACATGACCCAACACTCAAGTCATACAACATACAAGCACATGCGGAAGCAACTAGTCTGAGTACAGACTCTAGAAAGAAAGAAAGCTTGTCGAAGCTCTTCTATCTACAGTGGTCCTTCACAAGCCTTGGATCACCACCTGGGTGGCTAGTTCACTCGTCAACGTCAAGGTCTACATAGAACCCATCGGAAGGGGCAGTGCTGTCGTCTAAAAAACATTAATTAAGCAAACATGAGTACGCAAGTACTCAGCAAGTCTTACCACAGAAACCTATCATATATGCACATTCTCAAGAAGGTGGTGGAGTTATTTGCAGCAAGCCAGCTTTGACTCTTGGCTAAGCTATCCTACGTGGCACCACTTGAAAAGCATTTGTCGCACACGAGTCCACTAATCACCATCACAATACTCCACTGGATCCTCTCTCGTCATCCCACGAGAGGGCCATCCACAGTACTCTACTATCTTGAGGCTTTTAGTAGAATCCATTTACTTGTCTATGAACTGATATAGGTAACCCAGAAGTCCTTCTCCGTGGACACGGCTATTCGAATAGATCTTATTAAACCCTGCAGGGGTGTACTTCGTCACACACGCTCTCACCACTTCACCGCGCCATACGACATGTACTCCGCAACCTTCAAGCGGAAGCCCAACGTGGGTGTCGGCCACGACCTACCTAAACACTCAAGTCCCTAGTCCAGGTTTATCGCCTATTCGGGTTCCATCCGCAGGAGTCCGCCGAGGTTTCCCATACAGCCCCGAACGATGTGTGCAGGGTTCCCGAGATACCAAACGGGCACTCGGTACACCGGCCACGTGCCTACCGCAACACAACCCACCCCTAAGGTCGGCGTATGCGGCCCCAAAGATGCTACAAACACGAAACTACTTGCAACTCCGGACCGAGAACAAGGGTGGTTAAGAAGTTTAGAGGGTCCATTGGTTTCGGGCCCAATGCGTGGTAGTAACTATTTCATGGATCACAAACACAGATCTCAGTTCTTAAGGACGGCTTCAATGAAACAACCCACCATGTACTCCTACATGGCCTCTCATCGATACCTTTACAAAAACGTGTTCAACACTTTTACTCTCGAACCCGACACAACCTTTCGCTCCAGTTCATCATCCCGATGAGCCAGACCTGACACAACTCTAAGCATAGCAAGCATAGTATGGCAGGAATCTCAAACATGGCTCCACCAACTCCTACACATACTAGTGGGTTTCATCTAGTTACTGTGGCAATGACAGGTCATGCAAAGGAAGTAGGTTCAACTACCGCAGCACACAACAATTTGAATCGCGTTGTCTTAATGCAGTAAAATGAGAGCAGAAGCGAGAGCATGGGTTTGTATCGGAATGATCAATGGGTTGCTTGCCTGATGGAATGGTGGTAGGATACTGCCCTTCAGACGGATAGTCGGGATTATCCTCGGAGGCAGGACCTATCACGAAAGACACACCGAAATAAACACACATGGCAATATGCAACAATATGATGCATGCTATGACATGGCAACATGTATGTGTGTTGGCCTAATGCAAGCTGAAACAAAAAGGGATGAACTCATTTGAATCAAGGATTCAAATGCTAGCTCATTTAAAATAGTCCTAAAGGTGCATTTTCTTATTCTGCTTAAACAGCAAGGTTAACTTGTTTTTTCATGCATGAAACTTGTACCAATGGATAGAATGAATTTTTCTGATCATTTTTCATATATAAATCTTTGCATTTGGAGTTACAGATTAAAAGTTATGAATTTTTGAAGTTTGAACTATATTCTGGAATTTCCTGTATTAGAATAAATCCAGAAATTAATTTATTGCGTCAGCCATGCGTCAGAATGACGTCAGGGTCAACGGAGACGTCCAGGTCAAACCTGACATGTGGGTCCAGGGTGTCAGGGTAATTAGCTTAGCTAAAGTTTAATTAAACTAAACCTATTTAGTTAACAGGGACGGCCCGCTTTGTCATTGACTCATCGTAGTCAACCAGGCCCACCGTGGTCGAAGTCAACATCGGCTGCACCGGCGTCAGCCGGCCAGCGCGGCGAAAGTGAGTTTGGCCGTTTCGGCAACCAAACGAGCCGCGGAGGGTGGCTATGGGTAGCTGGGAACATGCCGCAGCTTCTGGTGGAGTCGGTTGGGGTCGGGGCGACCGGAATCGGCGCCGGCGACGACCTAGGCGGCCGCCGGAGTTCGGCCGAAGGTGAACTCGAGGCTAGAGGGGTCGGTGTGGTGCGGGGAGTGCATGGTTAGGTGCTGCGTGACTCGGTGAGTGTGGTGGACACCAAGTGGTGGCCGGAGGGTGACCGGGAGCACGTCGGCGACGAGCTCCGCGGCGGTGGGTGCGGTTGAGCTCCGGGAGGTTGCTACACAGCTCGAGAGCGAGAGTGGAAGGGAGGGGAGGATAGCTAGGCTCACAGGCAACTCGGAGGAGCACTCGGTGCGGTCGGGAACGGGCCGGAGCGACGACGGCGTTGAAGGGGATCTCCGGCGACGGCGGACTCGGGCGAAGTCGATGCGGTGGCCTCGGGCTAATTGAGCAAGCGGGGCTTGGCTAGCTCGGGGTAGTTGAGGGCGGCGGAGCTACTAGACAAGACGGGGAGGAGCACGGACGGCGGGG
The DNA here is from genome assembly GCA_021605145.1 of Aegilops bicornis. Classification (NCBI taxonomy): domain Eukaryota; kingdom Viridiplantae; phylum Streptophyta; class Magnoliopsida; order Poales; family Poaceae; genus Aegilops; species Aegilops bicornis. Next base: position 143,237,127 of record CM038669.1, read on the forward strand.
AGCGCGTCTACGACGACGGCGTGGCTGCGGTGGCGTCGGCCATGGCGGGGGAGCTCGAGAGAGAGGAGCCGAGGAGGAGAGGAGGTGTCTGGGGGGTTCGGGGGAGAGAGGGAGGACGATCCACGTCGCAGCTGGGTGAGGGGAGCGGCGAGGCGGCGGCCAGGTGCGTGGCACCCATGCGGTGCTCACCGCAGGGCACCTGCCTGCCTGCCTGGCCGAGCCAAGCAGCTCGCTGGCGTGGCTGCTGGGCTGGGCCGGCAGGTGGGCCGGTCAGTAGGCTCCAGGTAAGTTTTCTGATTGTTTTTTCCTTTTCTATTATTCTGCAACTTTGTGGAGTTTTTAAAAAATACTTAGATGGCTCCAAAAATCACCAAACTGCTCCTGGTCCATAGTTGGATTATTTCCAACATGAAACATTTCTGTTTGGAAATATTTGGGCATTTGAAATATTTTATATAATTTTAAATGCCCAAACTCAAATAGCTATGATTTAATTCAAGGACCTTAGAATGTCCTAGAAAATTGTGCACCACTTTTGGCAGAGGCTTTGAACCAAAACAAAAGTGATGAGCATTTTGAAGGGCATTTCAGGTTCATTGAAATAATTTTTTCTAAACCCTAGTTGGATTAAAAGGGGTTCTGGGGTTTCTGTCATTCCCCATTTCAAATTCAAATGATATTTAAACATGATGCACACACTAATGCATGGACTAGCTGGGATGTGACATAAACGTACGGCCGATCGCCCATGATCACATCAGCCATAGCAAGTAAATTGCATTACCTCTAGACCTAGTAGTCCAAGGGCTCTATAACACACAAAGCCCACACGGGTATGAAGCCACGAATAACATCTCCTAAAGATGTAAGGCGCAAAGGCCAAGTTTTATTGGCCCACCACCCTAACGGTTGTCTTAGGATCACTCATAATTGCCACGCCAAGGAATAATTCTTTGGCACCTCCCCACCATGCGGTTGTTTACCGCATTCCAACGGGATAAACCACGTTGACTAGATTCCACATGGTAAATCACTCAGGCCAACTATCCGGACACCCATTGAGGAGCCCATGCTAGAGATGAAAACGGCGCGGAAACGGACGGAACTGGGTGCTACCATATTTGTTTTCATATTTTTTTGCAGAAGCAGAAACGAATACAGAAACCCCGGAAACAAATACGAAAACAGATACTACCGAAAACAAACACGGAGCGAATACAGAGCGGACACGGAAACAAAACTATGTGTTGGCCGGAACTTAAAGCCCCCTTGAATCATGGAGAAATACAGACAAAAAACAAACAAATTGATGGAATTGTTAACTTGGCTACAAAATAATACGGTTGTGTTGGTAACATAGGGTCGTATTGTAGTAGTACATGACAATTCCGTATAGGGTCTAGCTGAGTATGCGCGTGGTAGTAAAAGCTGGAACTCAAATGATACATTTTACTCATTCTATTGTTTCATTGCGTGTTGTTTGGTAGTTGGGCTACAAAGCAGCCATGGGCCTATAGTAGAAATGAAATTCCATATTAACGGAAACGGAAAGTTCCGTTTCCACATGTGTTCCACCGGAAAACACCATTCCATTTTTGTTTCCGTTTCCGCATAAAACATTCCATTTCCATTTCCGTTTTGCAAATTTCCATTTCCATTTTCATATTTCCTCTCTGTTTCCATTTTTCCTCCGGAAAAGCGGAAACTTTCCACTCCATTTTCATCCCTAGTCCACGCTACCTCACGGTATAACGGCTGGGTTCACCAGGGTCCGATGAGGAGCCCTTAGACTAACAAGAAGAGGACGCTCAGCTGCCTCATAACATTTGCCTTCACAAACTAACTTTGACGCAGAACAGGATTGGCGGCGTGGAACCAACCCGGACACGCAATGACAGGAACATGCAGACAGAAGGCAGTTCAGATTCAATCTTGATCCACTCACAATCCCCTCCAGTCCGGTCACCACAGGTTCCGCCAAACAATACCTCCTTTCATACATCATACTCATATGCATAGACATATCATCCTACTACGGTGCGTAGACTTAAATAACACTTATCGGCGGTCGTTTATCACCGACGCCTCTTTGCCGAAAATGACAGCCACGCTTCGCGTTCGCCCGGTTACACCAGGGGCTTCACAGTACGGCAATAAAGTCCGGCCACCTTTTCGGTCGCTCGGCACCCCGAACTTATAGCACTATATGCATCAGCTCCGAATCATGTCTTGGGTCATTGGTTGGGTTTTCCCGGCTCCCATGTTTTGGTACCTTACGTTCCGTTCTGTCGGCTAAGGTAGTGCTGGGAGAACTACTGCGATTGTGTCCCGGTTCAGCCGGATGAGCACCTCAATAGAGAAAGCCGAAAACCGACCGTCATGATGATGCGAGAGCTGGTCAGCTGTTCGAGAGGTTGTAAAATCCTTAAAGATTTATTCCACACAACGGCATTATAAATGCAGAGTGTGACGGATCGGTCTTCTGATCAGGCGCCAATAGAGCCCCTAGTTCAGCCTTTCAAACACTAGGGGCTGCGCCGACCATACTCGAATTCCTATGGCTAAGTGAGAGTAATAAAGCCTTATAGTCCGATTGCCTGGTTTGTGGAGAGAAACACCTCCTTAAAAGGACCCAACTATGGGATAAAGAGTGTTCAGATATATCCTGAACACCCTCGTATTCTTTTTACGAGGCGCGGCATTTAATCGCCAACTCTCAGGATTTGCTTACAATAAACAGCCGCACAGGAAGAACATATGTTCAAACAAAACAGGCAATATATAATGAAAAATGCCATTATCCCATATTACAAAAGCCGGCACAAATGCCCTCAGGGAAATATAATGTCTTTGGCACACTTATCCGCCGCAAGGCGGGCCCCTTTCAGTACGCCTTCGTAGTACAGCTCGGGCTTGCGGTGCTCCTTACCCTCCGGCGGCCCCTCAGTCATCAGCTTCTCCGCGTCAAGCTTCCCCCAATGCACTTTCGTACGGGCAAACGCCATGCGCGCGCCTTCTATACAGACTGATCGCTTGATAGCATCAAGCCGAGGACAGGCACCCACAATCTGCTTGATGAGTCCGAAGTAACTACTTGGGATTGGCTCTGTAGGCCACAGCCGGACAACTAAGTCCTTCACGGCTAGTTCGGCCGCCTGGTGCAGTTCGACCAGTTGTTTCAGCTGATCGATAAAAGGCACCGGATAGTTCGGCGCCAAATACTGCGACCAGAAATCCCTCTCCGCAGACTTCTTCTCCGCGGTTCGGTAGAATTGGGCGGCATCTGATATGTTGTGTGGAAGATCCGCAAAAGCCCCTGGAAACATAAGAATTCAGCTTGCCGCTTAGGATTCTTCCCATTATCATGTACAAAGGCTAAGAATACAGAAGGCCTTACCAGCCGTGACTTTCTGGGCCACCTGAATGTCCCGCGTAGCATCTCGGGCTTCTTCCCGAGCACCTTCCGCAGCCTCGAGAGCTTGAGCGAGTTCGGATTCTTTCCCTACTAGACTCTGCTCTAAGCCCTCGCTTTTCTTCACAGCTTCCTGGAGCTCCCGCTCAGCTGTGATGACCCTGGCCTCGTGTTTTTCACGAAGCGCCTGTTCGGCGGCAGCTTTCTTGTTGGCATCGGCCACAGCTTTCTTTAGTGCCGCGTATTCGGCACTCGCTCCTAGAGCATACAATACAAATACTTTTCACTAAGCACGACTACTCAATCGAACAAACTACAAGATAAATGTTTTCAACATACCTTGCTTGTCTTCCAATTGCTTCTTCACACGGCCGAGTTCCTCCTCGGCCCGTGTAACGCTCTTCTTCAGTTCGGACACTTCCGCATTATAAGCGGCCATCCTCTCTGCAGATGCCTGTTTTCACACAAAAGGGTATACGTCATTCACATAGGCTCCTGCGAGAGCGGGGGATTTGATCCCCTGCCCGGCTCTGTCTCCTTCGCCGGACAGTGCATCAGGGGATACTACTCATATTATGACAATTCCTCAAAGGTTTCCTAGGAAACATACCTCAAAAGCCTTTATAAGGCCAAGGCAGGACTCGTTCAGCCCGCTCTCGGCGGACTGAATCTTCTCGACCACCGCGCCCATGAGGGCCCGATGCTCATCGACAATAGACGCGTTCTTCAACGCTGTTGATAGACTGCTAGGCAGCTCTGCTCGAACAGAGGACGCCGGCGGGATAGGCAGGCCCCCCACCATCGGGGGTGGATGCTCGCTTGATCCCGGAACCCTAGAGGTCCCGGGGCCGTATCCATCCCCGCGTGTCCAGCACCAGGGATATGTCCTCCCTGGTCCGGGTCTTGTCGAGATGACACCTCAGTGTCATGCCCGGACTTTGGGGAAGGGGCTTGTGAAAGTGTCTTGCTCGCCAAGGCGTCTGAGCCCAGTGAATCCTTCGACGAGGACCGGCCGGCGCAGGACCTTGCCGGACTGTGCAATGTGTAGGCAACAGTCAAAACTACTATACCCAAAAACAATCCCGGACGCATATGCGTGTTCGGATACTTACGACTTCTCCAGGGGTTGGGCCCTGGGATCCCACTCCGGGCTACTATCAGCAGCCGTGGGGGATGCCCCTGGGAGGAAATCTTCCCCCCTCTTGGGCGATCCGGCCTCCAGAGATGTGGAGGCCGTCCTCTTCCTCCCGCCTTCAGAGTGAGGCTCATCCTCCTCTGCTTCCTCCTCTTTATCCTCAGACGAAGGATCGTCGCTGGAGTCTTTGGATTTGGCGTCCGAAGCCTCGCGACGGTGAAGGCCACTCTGGGTCTTCTTGACCTTCTTGGAGGCCTCTTTCTTTGGCGCCTCGTAAGGCGTGGGGACCAGCATCTTCGTCAGAAGAGGTCTGGCCGGTTCCTCCGGTAGGGGGGCTGGACAATGTATCTGCTCCACCTTCTTTATCCATCCTTGAGGTCACAATGAAACACGATTAAAGTGTCTCCCTCATGACATGCCAGTTGAAGCATCAATAGACAGAGCGTGGCTGTAACTTACCGAGCTTGCAGAATGAGATAATTGATATACGCGGTCTTCGGCGGGGCCCGGCCACGATTTGTCGGACTTAAAGAGCACCTTCCAGATATCCTTGTGGGAGGAATCGTAAAGCTCCTGAAGGGTTTGGTGCTCGGTTGGGTCGAACTCCCACAGAGTGCAAGCTCGGCGCTGACAGGGGAGAACCAGGCGAACTAGCATCACCTGGACTACGTCGACGAGTTTGACGTCCCTGTCAACCACACCCTTGACGCGCGTCTGGAGCAGTGACAGCTCATCGGATGAGGACCAGTTCGGGCCCTTCTTGGGCCAGGACATGAGTCTCAGTGGAGCTCCAGATCTGAACTCTGGAGCTGCCACCCACTTTTTGCCGCGTGGTTCGGTGATATAGAACCACTGCTGCTGCCACTCCTTGACGGAGTCATTAAAAGCGCCTTTCGGCCAAACGGCCTTGGGCATCTTGCTTACCATGGCGCCGCCGCACTCGGCGTGTTCGCCACTCACCACCTTGGGCTTCACATTGAAAATCTTCAGCCACAGGCCAAAGTGAGGTGAGATCCGGAGAAAAGCCTCGCACACGACGATGAATGTCGAGATATTGAGTAAGGAGTTGGGGGAAAGGTCATGGAAGTCGATCCCATAGTAATGCATGACTCCACGAACAAAAGGGTGAAGGGGAAACCCGAGCCCGCGGAAAAAATGGGGGAGGAATACGACTCTCTCGTGAGGTTCCGGAGTAGGGACGACATGTCCCGCCGGTGGGAGACGGTGGCCGATCTTCTGGGCCAGATACCCGGCTCTCCGGAGCTTCTTGATGTCCTTCTCCTGGACAGTCGAGGCCATCCACCTGCCTCTTGCTCCGGATCCGGACATCTTTGGAAGATCTCTCCTTGATAGAGAAAGAGGGTACTTGGGTGTTAGGGCTCGAACAAAGGGGAATTAGCTAACAGGAGGAGAAGGCATGGGTAAAGAGAAAGGGGCCTTACCTCTTTATAGGGGCGGTAAAAGTCTTTTGCGCCTCCCCACTTGCCTGGTGAAGCCCGTCCGCCTCCCACTCATCGCGATTAGCGGTGCGGGTGGGCTTCCTATGCCCGTATTGATGAAAATCCCACAATAAGGGGACACAATCTCTGCTTTGACGAGACGTGTCAAGGAAACCGCCTCGCAATACGCGTTGTGGCTGGTTGTGGGAAAACGGTTCGAATAATGATCCGACCTTAATGACACGTCACATTGTCTGAAAATTTGTCAACAGATTGCATTCGTGAAATATTGTTCTCTTTGCAACGGCATATGAAGATCGTCTTGCAGATCCGAACACGGTCTACGTGTTCGCTAACTACTTTGGAGTATTCGGAGAAGGAACCCGCCTTGCAATGCCGAAGACAATACTGCGCGCCGGACTCATCGTCATTGAAGCCTGGTTCAGGGGCTACTAAAGGAGTCCTGGATTAGGGGGTATCCGAACAGACGAACTGTGTACAACGTCCGGACTATTGAAGCGTAAAGATACAAGACTCAAGACTTCGGCCCGTGTCCGGATGGGGCTCTCCTTGGCGTGGAAGGCAAGCTTGGCGATCCGGATATTATGTTTCCTTCCTTGTAACCGACTCCATGTAAACCCTAGCCCTCTTCGGTGTCTATATAAACCAGAGAGGTTGGTCCTTAGAAGGCCGATCACAATTACAATCATACCATCATAGGCTAGCTCTTAGGGTTTAGCCTCTACGATCTCGTGGTAGATCTACTCTTGTACTACCCATATCATCAATATTAATCAAGCAGGAAGTAGGGTTTTACCTCCATCGAGAGGGCCCGAACCTGGGTAAACATCTGTGTCCCTTGCTTCCTGTTACCATCAGCCTTGACGCACAGATCGGGACCCCCTACCTGAGATCCGCCGGTTTTGACACCGACAGGGCCGCCCACGGGCAAGGAGCACCGCACGCCCGAGCTATATTTTGACAATGTCCTGGACGGATCCCGCCATGTGGTGGAGCAATGTGCTAAGGATGTTATCTTTGAATGAATACATTCATGTTATCCTGTCATGTACTATGAAACAAGATCGTTATGTAATATAATGCTTGTTATTCAAAATTTTACCTCCTGTGCGGCCGTATTGTTAAAGCTGAGAGTTGGCCAGTCGTCGGCTTCCGCCCCCACGTAGGTAGTACGGGGGTGTTCGGGATAAATCTAAACACTCTTTACTCCAAAGTTTGGTCCTTAAAGGAGGTGTTTAGCGCAACGAACCAGGCAATTGGATTATATGGCTTTATCACCCTCACTTATCCATAGGAGTTTGACAATAAAATTTAGGCGCAGCCCCTAGTATTCGTAAATCCGAACTTGGGATGCTGTAAACACCTTATCGTATAAAAACTGATTCATCGCATAATGCGGTAAAAATCGCTAACGATTTGTAACCTCTGGAACAGCTGACCGGCTCACGCCGCATCATGACAGTTAGTTTTTGGCTTTCTCTACTGAGGTGCTCATCCGGATGAACCAGGACACAATCGCAGTAGTTCTCCCTTTACTACCCTAGCTGATATAGCGAAACGTAAGGTAGCAAGCATAGGAGCCGAGCAACCCAACTATTGACCAAAGATATGATTCGGAGCCGATGCATATAATGCTATAAGTTCGGGGTGCCGAACTACACTGTAAAAAGGTGTTCAGACTTTGTTGTCGTATTATGGAGCATAATGCAGCCCCAGGCAAATTAAGGTGTACCAGAGTGTACGGATGCAATTAATAAAAATATCCAAAAAGGAAAAATTAAGCAATAGGCTAATGCCGCAGAAATTGGGCCGCAAACTATTTTTCATTGTAGTTTGATTAATGCGTCAAAGCGTATTTTGTACAAATAGTGCGATAACCAAAAGGGCTATTTAACATACCACGACCAAGGGAGAGCTACGTGCGGGTCCTTAAAGCAGGCATAACGATCATTTAAAGAGACCACCTGGAAATTCCCTTGTACGTCAAAGCTTCTTGTCGTCTTGGTGTATCCGTCCCTTGATAGGTCTGATAATCAGGTCACCAGGAAAGGCCTGGGGAGAAAAATAAACCTAAAAAGAAAAAGAAAAAGTGAAAGTATGTGGGTCCAGGAGCGGTTGAGCCGTATTATGGACCACGATCTAGCTTTGCCTCCGTCCATGCCCATGGTATTTTGAGTGCATAGTAATGTACGCGCGGTACGAATGTCGCCGCTTGGTCGGGGCTGGGACGGAGGCCGAATTGCTAGTCGAGCTCTTGCCGAGCTGGACTATCTTGCTGCAGAGTAGTTCGGACTCGCTTGACAGTGTCCGGAAGCTTGGCCACTGAATTAAGGTTCTGCCTAAAAAGGCCGCTCTGTACTTCTGCTGCGAGGGCAGCGGTGTGCTCCTCGGTACGGAGGGAGCGTTCCGTGTTTCCATTGAGTGTTATGACACCGCGTGGTCTGGGCATCTTGAGCTTGAGATAAGCGTAGTGTGGTACCGCATTGAATCGAGCAAATGCGGTTCAACCGAGTAGTGCGTGATAGCCGCTGCGGAAGGGGACGATATTGAAGATCAATTCTTCGCTTCGGAAATTGTCCGGGGATCCGAAGACCACTTCCAGTGTGATTGAGCCCGTACAGCAGGCCTCTACACCTGGTATGATACCTTTAAAGGTGGTTTTGGTGGTCTTGATCCTTGAGGGATCGATACCCATTTTGCACACTATATCCTAATAGAGCAGGTTCAGGCTGCTGCCACCGTCCATGAGGACTCGCGTAAGGTAGAATCCATCAATGATTGGGTCGAGGACCAGTGCGGCTGAACCGCCATGATGGATACTGGTCGGATGGTCCCTGCGATCAAAGGTGATCAGGCAGGATGACCATGGGTTGAACTATGGGGCGACTGGCTCCATCGCGTAGACGTCCCTGAGCGCGCGCTTGTGCTCCCTCTTGGGGATATGGGTAGCGTATATCATGTTCACCGTTTTAACTTTGGGGGAAAACTTCTTTTGTCCCCCTGTGTTCGGTGGCCGGGGCTCCTCGTCATCGTCCTTGCTTTGCGATCCCTTCTCCTTGTTCTCGGCATTTAACTTGTGGGCCTGTTTAAAAACCCAACACTTTCTGTTGGTATGATTGGCTGGTTTATCAGGAGTGTCATCGATTTGACATGGACGATCGAGTATGTGGTCCAAACTGGACAGGCCCGGATTGTTTCTTTTGTATGGCTTCTTCCGCTGACCAGACTTAGAGCCACTGAATCTGGCGTTGACCGCCGTATCTTCGGTGTTGTCATTGTTGCTTTGACGCTTGTGTCTGTTGCATCGAGGCTTGCCGTTGCTGTTTCTGGCTTCAGGAGTGCCAGGTTCGCTTGCATTGTTATTGCTACGGGCTAGCCAGCTATCCTCGCCCACGCAGAAGCGGGTCATAAGCGTCGTGAGGGCTGCCATGGACTTCGGTTTTTCTTGGCCGAGGTGTCGGGCGAGCCATTCGTCACGGATGTTGTGCTTAAAGGCCGCTAGGGCTTCGGCATCCGGACAGTCAATGATCTAGTTCTTTTTAGTTAAGAACCTAGTCCAGAATTTCCTGGCTGACTCTCTGGGTTGTTGAACTATGTGACTTAAGTCATCGGCATCCGGAGGTCGGACATATGTACCTTGCAAGTTGTCGAGGAAGGCATCTTCCAAGTCTTCCCAGCTGCCAATGGAGTTTTCGGGCAAACTGTTCAACAGTGCCGAGCTGGTCCCTTGAGTTTTAGCGGGAGGTATTTGATGGCATGAAGATCATCACCATGGGCCATATGAATATGGAGAAGGAAATCCTCAATCCACACTGCAGGGTCTGTTGTCCCATCATATGATTCGATGTTCACGGGTTTAAACCTTTCCGGGAATTCATGTTCCATTACTTCATCAGTGAAGCAAAGGGGGTGTGCGGCGCCTCTGTACTGGGCCAAGTCGTGACGTAGCTCGGATGGAGTTCGTCTACAATCTTCGGTCCGGGCATGGTTATGTTTGTCACGTCCGGCCGGATGGCCATCATCGCGCATCAGGGCACGCCCCCGTGATCCATAGATCGATCTGGTCTGGCCTGCTCTATTTTCCAAGTCATGCCACAGGTCATGTGTGTATCCCCGAGTTGTTGTATTTCTGTTTTTACGGTGAGGTAGTGCTGGCTGGTGTTCGGCTCGACTTGCCGCTTTGTTCCGGCCAAGTGGTGGTCGGTCGGCCGCATTATGCGCTGGTAGGACAAGCTCCGGCGCTTCGTCGTCGAATTGGGGTAACAACTTGCGCTTCGGGTAGCTTTTGGTTGTGCGTTCGAGGCCGTATTCCTTGGCTGCCAGGACATTAGTCCATCTGTCATTGAGTAGATCTTGATCAGCTTGAAGCTGTTGCTGCTTCTTTTTTAGGCTCCTTGCAGTGGCTATTAGTCGGCGCTTAAAGCGCTCCTGTTCGACGGGCTCCTCAGGCACGATAAAGTCCTCGTCGCCGAGGCACACCTCATCCTCGGAGAGCGGAAGATAGTTATTGTCCTACGAGTCTTCATTCATGGCATGTTCGTCAGGGCTAACTCGCTGATACGTCCATTTTGCATCATGCTTTTATATCGATATTTATTACATTATGGGCTGTTATTACATGTTATGTCACAATACTTATGGTTATTCTCTCTTATTTTACAAGGTTTACATGAAGAGGGAGAATCTTTGGCATTTGGGATTCAGAAATTTGGAAAAGGAGCAAATATTGGAGACCTATTCTGCACAGCTCCAAAAGTCCTGAAACTCCACGAAAGTCATTTTGGGAATTAATAAAAAATATTGACCGGAAGAAATACCTGAGGGGGGCCACCCACCATCCACGAGGGTGGGGGCGCGCCCTACCCCCCTGGCTGCGCCCCCCTGCCTCGCGGGCAACCTGGCAGCCCTCCTGTGCCCAACTTCTGCTATATGAAGTCTTTTACCCTGGAAAAAATCATAAGAAAGCTTACGGGACGAAACTCCGCCGCCACGAGGTGAAACCTTGGCGAAACCAATCTAGGGCTCCGGTGGAGCTGTCCTGCCGGGGAAACTTCCCTCTGGGAGGGGGAAATCATCACCATCGTCATCACCATCGATCCTCTCATCGGGAGGGGGTCAATCTCCATCAACTTCTTCACTAGCACCATCTCCTCTCAAACCCTAGTTCATCTCTTGTATCCAATCTTTGTACCAAAACCTCAGATTGGTACATGTGGGTTGCTAGTAGTGTTGATTACTCCTTGTAGTTGATGCTAGTTGGTTTATTTGGTGGAAGATCATATGTTCAGATCCTTAATGCATATTAATACCCCTCTGAGCATGAACATGAATATGCTTTGTGAGTAGTTACGTTTGTTCCTGAGGACATGGGAGAACTCTTGCTATAGTAGTCATGTGAAGTTGGTATTCGTTCGATATTTTGATGAGATGTATGTTGTCTCTCCTCTAGTGGTGTTATGTGAACATCGACTACATGACACTATACCATTGTTTGGGCCTAGAGGAAGGCATTGGGAAGTAATAAGGAGATGATGAGTTGCTAGAGTGACAGAAGCTTAAACCCTAGTTTATGTGTTGCTTCGTAAGGGGCTGATTTTGATCCATATGTTTCATACTATGGTTAGGTTTACCTTAATACTTCTTTTGTAGTAGCGGATGCTTGTAATAGGGGTTAATCATAAGTGGGATGCTTGTCCAAGAAAGGGCAGTACCCAAGCACTGGTCCACCCACATATCAAATTATCAAAGTAACGAACATGAATCATACGAGCGTGATGAAAAATAGCTTGACGATAATTCCCATGTGTCCTCGGGAGCGTTTTTCTCATTATAAGAACTTGTCTAGGCTTGTCCTTTGCTACAAAAAAGATTGGGCCACCTTGCTGCATTTTATTTACTTTCATTGCTTGTTACCCGTTACAAATTATCTTATCACAAAACTATCTGTTACCTATAATTTCAGTGCTTGCAGAGAATACCTTACTGAAAACCGCTTGTCATTTCCTTCTGCTCCTCGTTGGGTTCGACACTCTTAGTTATTGAAAGGACTATGATAGATCCCCTACACTTTTGGGTCATCAAGACTCTTTCTGGCGCCGTTGCCGGGGAGTGAAGCGCCTTTGGTAAGTGGAACTTGGTAAGGAAACATTTATATAGTGTGCTGAAATTTACTGTCACTTGTTACTATGGAACATAATCCTTTGAGGGGCTTGTTCGGGGTATCTTCACCCCGACTAGTAGAGCAAAGAGTTGCTCCTCAACCTACTGAACCTACTGAAAATGTTTACTTTGATATTCCTTCGGGTATGGTAGAGAAACTGCTAGCTAATCCCTTTGCAGGAGACGGAACATTGCATCCCGATTTACACCTAATCTATGTGGATGAAGTTTGTGGATTATTTAAGCTTGCAGGTATGCCCGATGATGTTATCAAGAAGAAGGTCTTCCATTTATCTTTGAAGGGAGATGCATTGACATGGTATAGGCTATGTGATGATATGGGATCCTGGGACCACAAACGATTGAAATTGGAATTTCACCAAAAGTTTTATCCTATGCGTCTTGTTCATCGTGATCGTAATTATACATATAATTTTTGGCCCCGCGAAGGAGAAATCATCGCTCAAGCTTGGGGGAGGCTTAATTCAATGTTATATTCATGCCCCAATCATGACCTCTCAAGAGAAATGATTATTCAAAAAAATTATGCTCGACTTTCTCTCAACAATCGCTCCATGCTCGATACTTCTTGTGTTGGGTCTTTTATGATGAAGACTATTGAATTCAAATGGGATTTATTGGAAAGAATTAAATGCAACTCTGAAGATTGGGATTCCGACAATGGTAAGGAGTCAGGTATGACACCTAAGTTTGATTGTGTTAAATCTTTTATGGATACTGATGCTTTTCGTGGATTTAGCACTAAATATGGACTTGACTCTGAGATAGTAGCTTCTTTCTATGAATAATTTGCTACTCATGTTGATCTCCCTAAGGAGAAGTGGTTTAAATATGATCCTCCCAGTGAAGTAAAAGTAGTTGCACCTATTACAGTTGAAGAAAAGACTGTCACTTATAATGACCCTATTGTTCCTTCCACTTATATTGAGAAACCACCTTTCCCTGTTAGGATAAAGGGTCATACTAAAGCTTAAACTGTGGTTCGTAAGAGTAATACTAGAACATATACACTAGCTGAGCAAATTAAAGTTGAACCTAGTATTGCTATGGTTAAATATCGCTTGGCTGATAATATTGATGGGCATGTTATTTATTTATGTGATGCAGCTGCTAGAATTGGTAGACCCGATGCTAAGAAACATAGACCCATTGTAGGCATGCCTGTTATTTCTATTAAAATAGGATATCATTGTTACAATGTCTTATGTGATATGGGTGCTAGTGCCAGTGCAATACCTTATTCCTTATATGAAGAAATTATGCATGATATTTCACCTGCTGAGGTAGAAGAAATTAATGTTACAATTAAGCTTGCCAATAGAGATACTATTTCACCAATTGGGATTGTTAGAGATGTTGAAGTCTTGTGTGGGAAAGTTATATATCCTATTGATTTTCTTGTTCTTGGTTCCCCACAAGATGACTTTTGTCCCATCATATTTGGTAGACCCTTCTTGAATATTGTTAATGCTAAGATTGATTGCGAAAAGGATGTTGTTACGATTGGCTTAGGGGATATGTCTCATGAGTTTAATTTTGCTAAATTTTGTAGACAACCTCATGATAAAGAATTGCCTAGTAAGGATGAAATTATTGGTCTTGCTTCTATTGCCGTGCCTCCTAATGATCCTTTAGAACAATATTTGCTAGACCATGAAAATGATATGTTTATGAATGAAAGAAGGGAAATAGATGAAGTATTCTTTAAGCAGGGACCTATTTCGAAACACAACTTGCCTGTTGAAATCTTAGAGGATCCTCCACCACCCAAGGGTGATCCCGTGTTTGAGCTTAAACCATTACCTGAAACTCTTAAATATGCTTATCTTGATGAAAAGAAGATATATCATGTTATTATTAGTGCTAACCTTTCAGAGCAGGAAGAGGAAAGATTATTAAAAACTCCGAAGAATCACCGTGCTACTATCGGATATACTCTTGATGATCTTAAGGACATTAGTTCCACTCTATGCCAACACAAAATAAAACTGGAAGAAGACGCCAAACCAGTTATTGATCACCAACGACGATTAAATCCTAAGATGAAAGAAGTGGTAAGAAAAGAAATACAAAAGCTCCTCGAGGCAGGTATAATTTATCCCAATTTGATAGTCGGGTAAGTCCTGTCCATTGTGTCCCTAAGAAGGGAGGTATTACCGCTGCTCCTAATGATAAAGATGAATTGATCCCGCAAAGAATTATTACAGGTTATAGGATGGTAATTGATTTCCGCAAATTAAATAAAGCTACTAAAAAAGATCATTACCCTTTATCGTTTATTGATCAAATGCTAGAAAGACTATCCAAACATACACATTTTTGCTTTCTAGATGGTTACTCTGGTTTCTCTCAAATACCGGTGTCAGTGGAGGATCAAGAAAGGACCACTTTTACTTGCCCTTTCGGTACCTTTGCTTATAGACGTATGCCTTTTGTTTATGTAATGCATCTGCTACCTTTCAAAGATGCATGATGGCTATATTCTCTGATTTTTGTGAAAAGATTTGCGAGGTATTCATGGATGATTTCTCCGTTTATGGATCCTCTTTTGATGATTGTTTGAGCAACCTTGAACGAGTTTTGCAGAGATGCGAAGATACTAGTCTCGTTTTGAATTGGCAGAAGTGCCACTTTATGGTTAATGAAGGCATTGTCTTGGAGCATAAAATTTCTGAAAGAGGTATTGAAGTTGATAAAGCTAAGGTTGATGTTATTGAAGAGATGCCATGTACCAAGGACATTAAAGGTATAAGAAGTTTCCTTGGTCATGTCGGTTTTTATAGGAGCTTCATTAAGGACTTTTCTAAAATCTCTAGGCCTCTAACTAATCTATTGCAAAAAGATATTCCTTTCGTTTTCGATGATGATTGTGTAGAAGAGTTTGAAATACTTAAGAAAGCTTTGATTTCTGCACCTATTGTTTAGCCACCTGATTGGAATTTACCCTTTGAAATTATGTGTGATGCTAGCGATTATGCTGTAGGTGTTGTTCTAGGACAAAGAGTTGATAAGAAACTAAATGTTATTCAATATGCTAGTAAAACTCTAGACACTGCCTAGAGAAATTATGCTACTACTGAAAAAGAATTCTTGGCAGTTGTATTTGCTTGTGATAAGTTTAGACCTTATATTGTTGATTCTAAAGTAACTATTCACAATCGATCATGTCGCTATTAAATATCTTATGGAAAAGAAAGATGCTAAACCTAGACTTATTAGATGGGTTCTCTTGCTACAAGAATTTGATTTGCATATTATTGATAGAAAGGGAGCTGAGAACCAGAAAACTTGTCTAGGTTAGAGAATGTTCTTGATGACCCACTACCTATTGATGATAGCTTTCCTGATGAACAATTAGCTGTCATAAATGCTTCTCGTACTACTCCATGGTAAGCTGATTATGCTAATTACATTGTTGCTAAATTCATACCACCTAGTTTCACATACAAGCAAAAGAAAAATTCTTCTATGATTTAAGACATTACTTCTGGGATGACCCACACCTTTATAAAGATGGAGTAGATGGTGTTATTAGACGTTGTGTACCTGAGCATGAACAGGAACAGATCCTACGCAAGTGTCACTCCGAGGCATATGGAGGACACCACTTTGGAGATAGAATTGCACATAAGGTATTGCAATCCGGTTTTTATTGGCCTACTCTCTTCGAAGATGCTCGTAAGTTTGTCTTGTCTTGTGGTGAATGTCAAAGAATTGGTAATATTAGTAGACGTCAAGAAATGCATATGAATTATTCTCTTGTTATTGAACCGTTTGATGTTTGGGGCTTTGATTATATGCGACCGTTTCCAGCCTCTAATGGGTATACACATATTTTAGTTGCTGTTGATTACGTTACTAAGTGGGTAGAAGCTATTCCAACTAGTAGTTTTGATCATAACACCTCTATTAATATGCTTAAAGAAGTTACTTTTCTGAGGTTTGGACTCCCTAGATACTTAATGACTGATGGTGGTTCACATTTTATTCAGGGTGCTTTTCGTAAAATGCTTGCTATGTATGACGTTAATCATAGAATTGCATCTCCATATCACCCACAGTCTAGTGGTCAAGTAGAATTGAGTAACAGAGAGCTTAAATTAATTTTGCAAAAGACTGTTAATAGATCTAGAAAGAATTGGTCCAAGAAACTTGATGATGCATTATGTGCTTATAGAACTGCATATAAGAATCCTATGGGTATGTCTCCGTACAAAATGGCTTATGGGAAAGCATGTCACTTACCTCTCGAACTAGAACATAAGGCATATTGGGGCATTAAAGAGCTCAATTATGATTTCAAACTTGCTGGTGAGAATAGGTTATTTGACATTAGCTCACTTGATGAATGGAGAACCCAAGCCTATGAGAATGCCAAACTATTTAAAGAAAAAGTTAAAAGATGGCATGACACAAGGATACAAAAGCGTGAGTTTAACGTAGGTGATTATGTGTTGCTATTCAACTCTCATTTAAAAATTTTTGCAGGAAAACTTCTATCTAAATGGGAAGGCCCTTACGTTATCGAGGAGGTCTATCGTTCTGGTGCCATAAAAATTAACAACTTCGAAGGCACAAATCCGAAGGTGGTGAACGGTCAAAGAATCAAACATTATATCTCAGGTAATCCTATAAATGTTGAAACTAATGTTATTGAAACCGTAACCCCGGAGGAATACATAAGGGACACTTTCCAGAACGTCTCAGACTTCGAAAAGGAATAGGTATGTGGTACGGTAAGTAAACCGACTCCAAAACAGTTCTAATAGCATTTTTTTCTCCTTTTTGGAATATTTAAGAAAATAGGAAAATAAGGAGTAGTCCGGGAAGGAAACAAGGCATCCACGAGGGTGGAGGGCGCACCCTACCCCCCTGGGCGCGCCCCCTGCCTCGTGGGCACCTCGTGTGCTCTCCGGACTCCGTTTTCTTCCACGATACTTCTTTTGGTCAGTAAATTTTTTTTATATAATCTCCCGAAGGTTTTGACCATCGTATCACGCAAATATCCTCTGTTCTTGTTTCGAGTTGTTTCTACTATAGATAAGGGCAATATGTCATCCCAGGATTCAGAGGGAGAAAGTTACGTGGCTGATTACCTAGCAGACCCTAAGATCTATGCGGACTTGGAGCATCATGGCTGGACTACTAAAGAAGAAGAAGACTATGACCTAAAGGAAAGGAGGAGACGAGCTCAGATGAAGATGAAGCCCCATTACCTCAACCTGGGGACATGCATGTGGAGTTTAAAAATTCAAGCCTCCCTGACAGAGCAAAGAAACCAAAGATCGAGTTTATTCATGTTCGTCTCTTGCAGGAAAACAACCAAGAACTATGCAAAAGGATATTAAGCGCTGAGCAGGAGGTTGATGATCTAAGGGAGCAAAATTCCGTCCTCAAGCGTAAATTGAGGAAGAAGCCTACATCATCAACAACTCCATCATCACCACCTCCGAGGAACTAATCACATGGGAATGGGCACTCCCCTTGGCAACTGCCAAGCTTGGGGGATGTGCCCCGGTATCGTATCACCATCACACTCCAATATTTATCATTTTCTTAGTTCGATCCTTTTGGTAATATCTTGATCTAGTAGAATAAAGTTTTGGTATGAATTAGTTTTGAGTTTTGCTTTGTGATCCCTCTATGTAATCGAGTCCGTGAGCTATATATAATAAAGATTAGTGTTGAGTCAAGGGCTTTGCTATCTTGCTATGATCTTAAATGCATAAAAGAGTAAAAATAAATTAAGAGATCATATTGATCTTATGGAGAGTAATGACTTCACATATAAAGAGTATGATGATTAAAATTTGTTGAGAGTTGGCAAACATAGTTTTGGTCATCGTTTCAATTAATAGGAAGTAGTAAAGGAAGAGATGTTATCACATATAAAAATACTATCTTGGACATCTTTTATGATTGTGAGCACTCATTAAAGTATGACATGCTAAAGAGTTGATGTTGGACAAGGAAGACAACGTAATGGATTATGTTTTCTCACATCTCAGTTAAAGTATATTGTCATGGATCATCCAAACATGTTGAGCTTGCCTTTCCCCCTCATGCTAGCCAAATTCCTTGCACCAAGAAGAGATACTACTTGTGCTTCCAAACATCCTTAAACCCAGTTTTGCCATGAGAGTCCATCATATCTACCTATGGATTGAGTAAGATCCTTCAAGTAAGTTGTCATGTTGCATGCAACAAAAATTGCTCTCTAAATATGTATGACTTATTAGTGTGGAGAAAATAAGCTTTATACGATCTTGTGATATGGAAGTAATAAAAGCGGAATTGCATAATAAAGGTTCATATCACAAGTGGCAATATAAAGTGACGTTCTTTTGCATTAAGATTTCGTGCATCCAACAATAAAAGCACATGACAACCTCTGCTTCCCTCTGCGAAGGGCCTATCTTTTACATTATGCAAGAGTCAAGGTGATCTTCACCTTTCCTTTTTACATTTTATCCTTTGGCAAGCACCTCGTGTTGGAAAGATCCTGATATATA